>JAJKFI010000019.1:465113-488009 GCA_029204185.1 Lerista edwardsae
ATCAACCGATATATGGGGATCAGGAGGGAGGTTGGAAGGGTTGGAACAGGGTAGCATGGGTGGAATGGTGACAGGGCAGGGAGGAAGGTGGATTGGGCTCAGGAAGGGTGCCCCCTTCCTGATTTGGTGGCAGTGGGCTCACTGAATCCTTACTCCCTTCCCAAGCAATATCCACCTTCACCAGTCAATGCAGACTTGCACCAGAGATATTGCTGGCTCAGGTCCGAGTTGACACAGGGCGGCAGCAGGAGCTTACCCTGGGGCAAATGATCCCTTACCTGAGGAGGCCTCAACATACCAAAACTCCCTGTTGCCATTTTGGCATTGCTGTATCACCTTGCTGGGATATAGGGTGCAATCCTAACCAACTTTCTAGCACTGGCATAGCTCTGACAATGGGGCATGTTCTGCATTCTGCAGGGGAGCAGTAGTCACTGAAGCCTCTTCAAGGTAATTTCAGAGCCCCCACCCCAGCACTGGAAAGTTGGTTAGGATTGGGCCCTTAGTAGGATTGGGCTGTTGGAGTGGGAAAATTGAAATTACGCATTTCAACTTGTATAAAATGAGAGTCACGCACTCCAGGTGAAAGATAGTAATACGATGGGGAAACAGAAGGTGTGGGACCGGGGTATTTGAGGGACCGCCTCCTTCCATACAATCCTACCCATACTCTTAGGTCATCTGGGGGGGGCCCTTCTGACTGTGCCGCCACCAGGAGAGGTGAGGGGGATGGCAGCTAGGAATAGGGCCTTCTCAGTGGTGGCCCCCCGACTTTGGAACACCCTCCCTTCAGAATTAAGAAC
This sequence comes from Lerista edwardsae, assembly GCA_029204185.1. Lineage (NCBI taxonomy): Eukaryota > Metazoa > Chordata > Lepidosauria > Squamata > Scincidae > Lerista > Lerista edwardsae. Next base: position 465,917 of record JAJKFI010000019.1, read on the forward strand.
TGCTCCATCTTTGGCAACATTCCAGCAGGGGCTGAAGACTTTTTATTCAAACAAGCCTTTAACTGTTGACAGGCTGGCTGGCATTTTTTACATTCTGTCTTTTAAATTGTGGGATCCACGGGGTTTGCTGTTTTTTTTTAAATTTTAACTGTTTTTTAATTATTGTTCTTAATATTGTTTTAATTGCACATATTGTATTGCTTTTTAATGTTGTAAGCCGCCTTGGGTGCCCTTGGGCAGAAAAGCGGAATAGAAACTGAATAAATAATAATAATAATAATAATAATAATAATAATTTATACCAGATTCTTTTTAAACATGCAAATAACTATAATGAGGGACAAACTCTTCTGTCGTACAAATAAATGATGGGCCGAAACGCTTTCATATTTTGAGCTCATTTTTTTTTTTTGGCAGGGAGGAATATTCTTCTTTATTTATTTATTTACGTCTATTCTCTTCTTCAAAAGTTTGTTTCATCTTTGACCATTTGTTGCATAGTGTGCTGCTTACTGAAGGACAGAGATTCACACCAGTGAGGGAACTTGTTTTGTGTCCTGAACAGTTCTGCTGTTTTAAACATAGTTTATGGTTTTCTCATTGAAACAAAGAATTGATGGTATGAAAGGTATGCCTTCACGATGTGCAGGGTATGTGTACATTCAATGTCTGGTGCTATTGTTTCTCCAATGACCTGCACAATATAATTACTTCCACTGTTAATTGTCCTTTTCCCCAGGAAATACTACATGCCATCAGACATTTCATTAAGCTGATATATACTTTTCTCCTGTGAATTAATGGCATGAATGAATGACAATGCATGCTGTGTTTCAGGCATAAAGGAAGTGATATTATTCAGTGGCTGATTTTTATGTCAGGCATGGCATTCGGTTCTTCTCTTTCATACTACTATAAAGGAGAACATTAAGTTAACCTTAACACTAAGGAGTAGCAAACTACAAAGGAACCATAATAAAATATGGTCTGTTCTATGGGGTTTTGTGGATCTCTGCAAGAATTTTTTTATGTAGGTTGAGGGTGTGACCTCTGTGGACCCAGAGAGTTTTCTGTTGGTGTAACTTAGAATGCAGTCCTCACCAACTTTTCAGCCTATGACATAGCTGTGCCAATGGAGCATCTTCTGCATTCTGCATTCGTGTCAGCTCCAAAAATGTGCTAAATCAAGAATTTAGCCAAAAATGGCTAAATCAAGACTTTTGCAAACATGCAGGAAGATTACGTGATGTCATCAGGTTGCAGAGCAAGGTTAGGTCTGCAGTGATGGAAATAGGGCAAGAGGGAGTTGAAAGCTGCCAATGGTTTATATCGGTTTCTTTGGGCTCTGCAGTAGTTTATGCTACCAACATTATAACTTGGAAAGGAAAGAGCTCTGCTTGAATTTGATTCTAGCCCAGGGGTATGTGTTGGGTGGTCAAAAAATGGTAGTTACACTGCAAACAAAATTGGGCATTTTTTTAAGGGGCTTTTAGGCTGAGGAAAAACAAATGGTTCATATGATAGGTCCCAATCCCAAATGATTTAGATAGGTCCCAATCCTATCTAAATCTCCATGTGGCAAAGCAGCAGTGCCATGGGGGATTGTTGGCGGCTGGAAGTGTCCCTTGGGGTGAGGGGACATTTGTCCCCTCCAGGAGAGAGTTTCTGCTGGGGACTAAAAACATTTTTCATTTATTTACTTTAGCTTCCAGGGTTCGTTAAGGGTGGGATATTTCTGGCCGTTTTTATGTGGCTTTTTGCTTTTATCCTGTACTTTTATGTTTCTGGCTGCCTTAGTATTTTTAGCTTGTTGTGTGCTGCCTTTTTACTTTACCTACGCATTTGTAGAAGTGGTTTTACCATTTGCTGCACCAGCTTTTTAAGTATGTGTTGGATTTTAAATTTTTAATATTTTGAATGCGTGTGTTAATATACTGTATATTTTCTATTATATCAACTTATTGAGTACAGGCATCCACCCCCTATATATGCAGATCCAATATCCGTGGATTCAGTTATCAGTGGATCCACAATTTGGGGCCCCCATCCTATTAACCTTGTTTAGATACTTACCGTGGTAAAATGTTTCTTTCTTTTACAAGATACTATAAGCATTCTAACTTATAGAGACATGCAGGCAGCCTGAATGCTTGAAGAGACTAGAATTGTAACAGGCAGCACTTGTCAAGCATTCAAGCTGCCTGCAGCCTGCCTGCATGTCCCTATAAGTTTGCATGCTTATAGCTTCGTAAAAGGAAGAAATATTTCACCATGGTAAGCATCTAAACAATGTTAATGAGTGTTGGGGCCGTGGAGATCCATGGGAGATCACTCGGATCCACGTTTTCTTTAACTGTAGGGTTTTCTTTAACTGTCAGGTTGTTTGGTGGAGCCACTTTTTGAAAATCTCTAAATCATAAATTGGGTCTCAAATCCACCGATGGTAGAAAATGGGTTTTAATAAAAAAACTTATATATTCTGCATTATGTTTTTTTTCCTATAAACTCCTAAACTGTTCTGATGTTTTTTTTAAAAAAATAGATTATTCCAAATTTTCTTCCTCTTTTCCATTTTTGCATCCACTCCCCTGCCCTTCCTTTGTAGTGCTTGATTTTAGATTAGAAGTCTGTGGAAGGGTATCATCTTTTAAAATATGTACTCTACAGAGCCTAGCAATTTTAATACGAGATGATGACAGTGAAACTGAAAACTGTGAATAGTGGGGAGTATCTTTTCGCTGAATAAATACTAATGCATCAGGGATAAGTGGCAAAGAGATATAATTTGGACTTTGATTGTAGTATCTATTATATAGAGAAGTGCAAAAGAGTCGCTTGCTTCTTAATATGCCTGGCTTCAGTGCAGCTGGGCTGATCGGTTCCACAGCCATATTGACACAGAGCAGTGGCATTCTGTGCAGGCAATCCGGGAGCATCACATGGGCCAGAACGGCAGAGGAATCACAGCCACAGATCGCTCGCCTGCCCGCTGTAGATGCCGCATGCGCAAAGGTGAGCAGCATTTGGCCCACCTGCTTACCCTTGTGTTCCAACCGCTCTGAAATGGAACATAGTGTGCAGGGGGAGGGTGTATCGGGGACAGCACAAAGCTACGTCAGGGGTGGCAAGCGTTGACCCACCTATGTGTCTCATAGGTAAATGTAGCCATTTGAGATAGTCGTGATGTGTGCACAGAGTTCCACAACTCACGGTGGTTTCCCTTTTCATCCACATGGAGGGAGTCAATACAGATTGCATTCCTATATTTTTATTTAGCAGAATATGGAGTTTACTGACATATTGGATGTAAGTCCGTGGCAGCCCACACCAGATGCTCAGCATGTCAAAGGAGATCCTGAAGCTCATCTCATTATAGGAAATAAGACACTGCAGATATTGCTGTGGAGGATTTTGAAAAATGCTTAACTGTGTGAAAGGGAGTCTCTGCTATTAAGGTCATTGATTCTGTGAAGGAGGTGAAATTCTGTTCCCTGAAGAACTGCTTGTCAGACAGAAGGTCAGACAGAAGATCTCTGGCAGAACTTCTTGTGACACTGCAGTGCAGCGAGAGGGGAGAACACTTATCTGCCTAATGGTACCACAAAGGCCTAAGCGAGCCTTACACAGAGCAGAAAGCGATGACCTTCTTTGGACTTGGGCATCTAATGGATGAGATATAGGAAAGTCACACTACCCCAAGGTTTCCACATCTAATAGAGTACTGACATCAGCTTTAAATACATTTCTTACGCAACCCAGAAGAAGAAATACACAAATTGCATCACAGTTTTGTTACCTGAGGAGGATAGTCAAAAAGAAACTGAGGACACAATCCTAAACTGAGCTGGAACAGGCAGGTCTGAGGGCCTGCACTGTATCCAATGCAGCTTGGGAGGCCGCTGCAGCCTTGTGTGGTGCCTTGTGCAACACCAGCGCGAGAGGTACACTCATACTGCTTGCACTGGAGAGCTCCGGATTGGGCCCTTATTCAGTTGTGTGGATGTCATCAAGCTGGCCACTGGTTTTTGGATGGTTACTGATTTGTTGGGTGACTTGTACTGTTATATATTAAAATAAATAAATAAAGGCAATAGATATTACACCCACTCTAGTGATGCTTTTGCACAGATGACCAGTTAGACCTTGCTGGAATTGCCTCCTCTGCACCATTGTTAAAGGTCCAGGAGCCCTAAAGTGCAAAGGTTGACCACCCCTGAAAAAGTATCGCTTGCCTTTTGATGACATCCTTTGCAATGATCAAATCGTTCTTTGATAAGATGGGACTGTCGTTGCTGTTCTGAGACACTACCAATGTTGTGGCTTGTGAGTTTCTGAGAAAAGCCAAATGAGACTTTTGGTCCCAGTTTGGTCCCTGACATGTTCGACTGACAGGAACTGATACGAGCATTGCTTGACTCTGCAGTCTAAAAGCCAAAAGCAGGGAGCAGCAGGCCTTATTACTCAGCAGGACAGTTTTTGAACAGGTTTGTATCTTTTTTTTTAATCCACCAGTTGCCTGCATATGATGTGTTTTATCAACATTTAACAGGTATGCTGAATGCCCACTGCATCCTTTTAACGAATATTTTGGGGGTGTAAAAAAAAGTTTGTATTGCATTTGGTCCTGTTAAATAAGCCCGTTGCAGCTCGTGTCATTGAACTGCTTCCTGAATTCCAAGCAGAACACTGAACATTTCATTCTCTTTTTTAAAAAAACGAAAGAAAAGACTGAAATGGAGCATGTGTGGTTGGAAATGGCTTTCTGAGTTACATTTTCTTATCCAGAAAATGTAATTGTTCAAACAGTAGTCCATGCTTGGAACTTACATCGTTGAAGAAACCTTATCAAATATGAGATTGCTTTTGAGTGAGAGGCAAAGGAACACTCTTTCGTGTAGGAGAGATACATTGAAATTGATATATACTTCTTTTTTTCAATCACAGTCTAATTTAGACGGTCACAACCTAAACTAGACTGTACTTCTGAAAATGCAATGTAGCCCGATGGGTGTTATGTTTGGTTGTAGTTTTAATTAATAGAATGTGGGGAACTGTAAATGGTAGCAAAACTGTCAGGGGTAGTGGTAGGGAGGCTTTGGAACTTTGCTTCTTCCATGGCTTTGATTATTTTGATTTGGGCCCTCCAGCATACACTTTTTTATTTTTAAAAAGATTTCAGTTCCTCAAACTAGCAGATATGGAAGACTATGATTAGGATGAAAGCCCCGGTGGAGACAAAGTGGGTCTTCATAATTGTTGAGCTTCATATTCATTGAATTGGGGCCACTCTTATGGCTTTGTGTAACCCTTTACACCTGGCCTTCGGTAGGAGCCACTTTTGCCTACTCATGTGTAAATGTGCACATGTGACTCAGTTTCACTTGCGATAGGGCTGAATACATTTTCCTTGTCAGCTTGAAGAGAGGGGCTTCCACCACCTCCAGGTTCATTGGAACCTGTGTTCATCAGATCGGGGCCATTTTGGTGGCACTGCATTTCTTTTGGCCCACCTTTCGAAGTGGACTGAGGCACAGGGACCTACTCATGGGTGCTTCTCCATTGTGGCTTCCAGAGGGCTCAATACATTTTCCTTAACTACCAGCTGGTCAGTTTTGTGACCTACCAAAAATCAAGTCATGACTCACCAGTAGACCCATAGTTGGGGAATTACTGGTCTAGATATTAACATATACCCCAAACCAAATGTGACAGTTCACCTCCTACTAAGCATGATACTATTCAGCTCAGGTCCTTTTGAAACAATGTCCACTGCGGCAATTGTGCACTCCTGCTGACAACATCATTGTTCTTGTTGCGCTCAAGAGTTCTGAGTCTCCTCGATGACACCATTGGTGGAGAGTGATGCTTGCAGCTGCTCTTCTGCTTCTCACGTGTTCGCTGTATTTGATCGCTTAAAAACAGAGCTTGGGTGTTTCAATCGCGTGAGGAAGAAGCACGTATGTCCTCAAGAATCAATTTCCACCTTCAGTGTGGCTGCTTGCTGAGAATGCGAACCCTCCTAGCCAACCATTCTGAGCTTCAGTATGACAATGCAAAACTGCTTTCCAGAGGTGTCTTCTTTGAAAAAAACTGGGATGCTCCCGTTGGGCTTTATATGCCTTTTCAAATGGACTGCCAGGATGCAATGCAAACAGGCAGTCGAGAACCACTGCAAACTCGAGGAACGTGTCAGACTCGTATCTACTTCAAAAGTTGTTGAGCAACAATGCCTCACCTTGACTGGTTTCCTTTGTTTGCGGGGGAACGCACGTCTCCGTACTTGAGAGAGAGGAGGGATCAAGGCTTGTCTTCTGTGTCTTCTATTCCCTGCGCTTCACCTCTCACTGCCTGCTTGAGTTAGACTCCCTGGAGTTCCCAGCAGGTGTGCAATGCAAGGTTACACAGCAAAGACTGCTTGGCCTTCATTTTCTTGCAGATTGTTCTGCCAATGTTTGCCTTTGTTCTGTTGTTTGCTTTTGGTTAAGAGCTGAGCCCTTGTGGTTCACCCCGATATGCCCTAGAGTCTGCTGTCCTTCCAATTTATCACCTGACAGCAATGATTGTACAATGTAATTAAAAGTCAATGCTAGCTTTTTGGATATATGCTATAATGAAAGAACCATCTGAAATTAGGACTTAAATAATGAAGGGTTCAGGGACATGCAGGCTGGTATTTGTTATGCATTTTAATAGAGGAACTTTGCAGCTAATTGGAGGCTAACTAAACCCCTTGGACACATTTCAAGTCACGTCAGTGTTTTTTTCTCCCTAAGGAATCTGATAGGCTGTGCGGCTTAGAACTGCCTTTTTCTATCTTAATTACCACATTGAGTTGTTCTAATGTTGGTTTACTTTAGAAGCATGCGTTATGATTATAAGCAAGCAAGAGTTTCTTTTGCAGGCAACTGGAATCTAATTCTAAATTTAACACCTGCTTGGCCATAAGAAGTGAAGGTATGCAGTAAAGGAAGAGACAGAGATAGGCCAATTTAATAGTCAAACCCCATTCATGAGCACATGTATGTGTAGCTCAAACTGGAGAGCATGAATTACTATCTTCCTCCATCATTGGCAAGCATGCCTCCCAGGCTGAAAAAGTTGCAGCACAGCATGGGGCAATGTTATGTCTCCTCTTGTATATTGCTGTACATCCATAAGAACACAAGGAGTGCCCTTCCCAAGAGCTTATACCACTGAAAGGGTGAACGTTCATTGCTCAAAAGCCCATGGCAAAAACTTTTCAGTGCATGTTAGCATTGTCCTGTAGCTCTTCTATAGAAAATCATCAGACAACCCTCACGTATTTGCTCCTGTTGAACAAATGAGTTGGTTGCTGATGCGCCCGGTGCAAAGCAGAAATGGAGATCAGGAGAAAGACCATTTGGAAATCCAGAACGATCCTGCTTTCGGAACATGATTGTTGTCATTCATTTGGATTCCTGTTCTGTCAACAATTACTGGTGGGTTTATAATACATTAGAGGTGGCCACATTTTAACTTGCAGCCCAATACTAACAAACTTTCCAGTGCAGATCAGCTGTGCCCAGTGGGGCATGTGCTGCATGCTGGGGGGGGGGCAGACATGGAGTCCTCCACAAGGGAAGGTAATTTGTTCTCTTATCTCAAAGATGCTTTGCAGCTGCATCAGCCCTAGAACGTTAGCTAGGATTGGACTTTTAATAACAAGAGGCTAATAGGGTAACTCTTCTGCCTGTTGGTGGATTCACCGCTCAGGGGGTGGGCCCTTAGCTCTGACAGCTAAGACCTGGCCATTCCTTAATGCAGTGGTATTCACACTTTTTAGACCAGGACCCACTTTTTAGAATGGCGGTCATGTCGGGACCCACTGGAAGTGATGTTATTAATCAGGAAGTGATGTTGTGGCAGGAATTGACATCATCAAGCGGGAAGTGCTGTCATTGTAACACAATAACATGACACTCCTGAAATGCAAATTGGCATTCTTGGACTGCCACAATTGTACTACCATGAAACGTCCCTGACAGAAAGCAAGATGAGGACAAAAGATTATGGAAAAACACAGAGCGAAAAACAAAAGTTTAAAAAACCCTCACTTGAAAATTCAAACTGTGAACACTCACAAAGGGTGTTCACAAGAGTAAGGTCTGCAGTTTCCAAGATGGCTGCTCCCTGCTTTCCATGACCCTCCTGACGTCAGGTTGCGACTCACCAAGTGGGTCCTGACCCACAGTTTGAATAACACTGCGCTGATGTATTACAATGTGCCCCTTTAGCAGACCAAAATGTTCACAGTAGGACTAAAAGAAGACTCCTTAATTTGTTCCTTTATTTTTAGTACTTGTTGGTTTTTCTAGAGAAGCAGGAAGAGAAGGAAAATGTGGCAGAAGGGAAACTTGCAGTGCTTCCAGGCAGAGAATTTGGGAAGGATGGACTGGACCAGTGGGCAAAGAACTACATTTCCAGGTACTGTGTAAAGCATCCCCCTCAACTTCAGAGACATTTGTGGCTATGCTCTGAAAGCAAGGAGAAGGGGCTGCATTACACAACACTTCAGGCACCTAAAAAACATAGCAGTTTGCCCCCCTCTGGAATGCCACTGGACTGGACTGAGAAATAGCAATGACCAGTATGGCCATGGCAGGGAAGGCAACTTAGGGCCCACTCCTAACCAACTTTCTAGTACAACACAGCCCCTTTGTAAGAAAACAACATTCCCTTACTTTGAGGAGGCCTCAATGACTGCCATCCCACCACAGATTTCAGCACCCGTCCCATTGGCATGACTGCATCAGTGCTGGAAAGTAGGATAGGACTGGGCCCACTGTCTGCTTCATGGTTGCACAGGAATTTAGTCCTACATTCTGGTAAGAACACAGGAACTGTCTTGCTGGATCAAATCAAAGATCCATCTTGTATGATATTAAAAATCCCTCTGGCTTCAGCCATGGTCAGCTAGGTAAAGGTAAAGGTTTCCCCACGACCGAATGGTCTAGTCGTGACCGACTGTAGGGGGTGGTGCTCATCTCCATTTCAAAGCCTGTAGAGACAGAATTTTTGTCCAAGGACAAGCTTCCGTGGTCATGTGGCCGGCATGACTCTACGCCGTAGCGCACGGAACGCCGTTACCTTCCCACCAAAGTGGTCCCTGTTTATCTACTTGCATTTAGGTGCTTTCAAACTGCTAGGTTGGCAGGAGCTGGGACAAGCCACGGGAGCTCACTCCGTCATGCAATCTTGAACTCCCAACCTTCTGGTTGAAAAGCCCAGCAACAGTGGATTAACCCGCTGCGCCACCACGTCAGCTAGATGCCCCTGCAAAACATTCTGCAGAGCAGCTCCCTGTTGCATTTGCTGATAAGAGGCCTGAACAATGGCTAGCTCTTCCCAAAAGAGCTCAGATGCAGATTTTTGGGTGAACCTTCTGAGAATGGTATGTCACTCTCAGGAAATTGATGGCCACTTGGGTATCAGTTGATCAAATCTTGTATCTTGAAACCATATCCAAGAGACTATTTGAAACAGATCCAGACTGTGAAGCATTCATAAAATATGCTTTCGGAAGTGATACCATCCTTGATAATAGATGGTTATAAAAATATCGGAAGGTTTGGACAGGTTACAGCCATCTTACTGGATGAGGTTAAAACTCAATCCTGGATGTTATGGTGCAACATCAGATCTCTAACATTATATAGGGAACTTTGAAATCTTGACATCAATGTTGTAGGAATCTGCTTTCCCATGTAGGTATACTCAGTGTCACCAACCTGATCTCTAGGGTGATGGGTAGAGCACTGTTCTCTTGTCCTGATTGCTGCTTCTCACCATGGTTTGTACAATGAGTAAAATAACATTTTCCATCCATCAGCAATGATTATCTTGTATTGGAGCACTCCACGGTTGAAGACTTGGGTGATGGGGGAATTTTATCCGCTCTGGATGTTCTCTGGAGGCTGCAAGCCATGTTGACCCTCATTACTTGAGCATATGTGCAACCATTTGTTCTGCTCTGTTTCCAAGAATATGATTATGGGAATGTATTTTAGCTTGAGACCGATTCTAATGAACAGTAAAATTCTGCCACATTTCATTTTAGAATAATGCCCATTCTTTTCTTAGACTTCGACACTGAGTATCCAGTCTTGTGGCTCACCCAACAAAGCACAGGAAGGAACTGTTTTGAACATTCTACCTGGGAGTGGAGATTCTATTTTGAAATTTGCCAATTTATATCTACATCAATAACAAAGTAATTGAAGTCTCTCCATGATCAATGCTCGCTCCTCTGAATTGGCCTCCCTTATCTGTATAAACATTTCCTTGCAGTGCCTTCTCATTATTTCTCAGAGGTTTCGAAGGATTCTTGTTCGGGTACCTTTTCCAGTTCAGACGAGAATTTTCTAACATGGTAATCCAAGTGTCTCTTTTATATAGATTTTTTTTGGAAGCAGTCTCATCATTTTTTCTTGTTTCCATCCTCAACTTGAAGCTGAAGTTATCATTTTTAATATGATAGCCAATACCGTATTTCCCTATGTATAAGACACACCCATGTATAAGACGCACCTTAATTTTGGGGCCAGAAATTTGAAAAAAAAAGTACCACCACACATAAAGTTACTGAACTCAAGTTTTATTCATAAAACTACTCATCACTGCCCCCCATTCTCCCATCATGTGCTTCCAGCCCCCCTCAGTACTCCCATCCTGTGCCTCCAGCCCCCCAGTACTCCCTCATGTGCCTCTAGCCCCCCTCAGTACTCCCATTATTTGCCTCCAGCCCCCTTTAGGACTCCCATCATATGTCTCCACCCCCCTCAGTAGTCCCATCATATGCCTCCATCCCTCTACGGTCTTCTTACCTTACAGGCTCTCTTCTCTGATTGCGGGACTGCGGTTTGACTAGGAAGTACCGCGGTGGCCAAGACTTGGAAATGAAATCCCATTCTCGGCCACCGCGGTACTTAAGCCGCAGTCCCGTGAATAGAGAATAGAGCCTCTAAGGTAAGAAGACCGGCCACAGTCCCATGATTGAACAGGAGAGAGAGGTATTGAACACTGGGGGGGGGTGGCCTTCATTTTAGCTCTACATGCACGGTTAGGCTCAGCACCCTGATGCACACCCCTTGTATAAGATGCACCCAGTTTTTAGAGCCCAAATGTTTTTGAAAAAGGGTGCATCTTATACTTGGGGAAATATGATAATTCTGCAGTGTTGTATTCTTCTATTGCTTAAGGGCACAATCCTAACCGGGAGTTGGCATGGCACAAATCATTTGTGCCAGTCCAGGAGTGTTGCAACTGTACCGTAAAGAGCATTTACAGCACTCTTGGAGTCAGGGATGCTGGTGCACGGACATGTTAGGTTAAGATTGCACCCTAAATTTCTCGTTCCACTCTCCTGGAGGACGCAATCCTAACCTGGAGTTAGGCCAGCACAGTTTGACTGGCACAAAGGACACTGTAAACTGTGCTGGCTTAATTCCAGGCTAGGATTGTGCCCTTAATGTTAGAACAAAAAAGGGGGAAATGTGCCAAGGTGTACGTGTAATATATAAATATTTTTAACACACATATTTAGGCTTATTTTGCTGATACCAGAATAAGTGAGGCTTTACCACCAATATCTCTAAAGCAGCTGTTCCCAAATGTGGTGGTACATGATGAAATCAGCAGTCAAATACAGCAACGCTGATCAAACCCATGCCATTCAATCTTCGACTGCCACGCTGAGCTTTATAAGACAGTAAATCCAAAGTGTTCATGGGAATAGGTCATGGAGAGTTTATATGCAAGGAGCTGCATCTCGAAAACCCATTAAATGCTTGATCAGGAGCCAGCGATGAGAAATCAAAGGGAACGAGGCAAAGCCAGACAAAATGCAATGTACGTTCACTGTCAGAAACCAGGCAGCACAGTTTTAAAAACAAAACAAGTCCTACAGCCTCTATCAGGGGAGAGACAAATACATTTGTTAGCATAACAGTTAAAATGCATTTGCATAAGACTGACAGTCGAATCCGATCTAAACCCGCATGGTGATGCAGTGGCACCGGGGAGACTATGGCTGTATCCCCCAGAGGATTTTAGCCGCTGGAGGTCTCCTCAGGGTAAGGGGACATTTGTCCCCTTGTTCCAGGGTACGCCCAAGCAACCGTCCCACTTGGACCTGCACCAATGATGTTGCTGGCGCAAGTCCATCTTGATCCATGTAGTCGGATCAGGCCCAGGAGAGGGGGTTAGGATAGGGCTGCCCCCTCCCAGGCCCGTCGTGTCCAAGATGCCTCATTTGACTCTGCTGGCATGTCACTCTCCACCCCCATCAAAAGAGAAACAATTTATTTATTTATTTAAAAATACAGCCCAATCATGTGTAGAGCTATGCATTATATAACGAAACATTAGATCATTACAAAAATGAAATACTAGTACAATAAACGTTGTTGTTGTCAGGTGTTGGGGAACTCTGGAGTGTCACCCAAAACGTTGTGGTGTGTTACCTTTGACACACGTGTCATAGGTTCGCCATTACTGCACTAGGGTATGGCAAGGGGAACAATAGCCCTGGGTACCAGTTGAGGGGGTGCCAGTGAGCAGTACCATGTGAGGGGAGCAATGCAGCCCCCCCACGGTGCTTCTCCCAGGCTCCCCTCTCTTGGCTTCTTTGCAGCTGCAGCAAACCTCTGCGTGTAATGCTGCCCTCAGAAGCCTGCTGGTAGGCAGAAGATTCTCAGCCATCTCTTGCCTTCTGCCCAGCTGCAGCAAAGTCCGAGCGCAGCACAGCATTTGGAGGTCCGCCGTGGCTTGTCAGAAGGAATGGGGTACAGTAGGCACATTATGAAGTTTCCCTTCCAAACCCAGAAGTGATGCCAGCATGTCACATGATGTCACAGTGTCACATGACATCATGCTGTTGTGTGACGCTGTGATGTCAGTGCCCTAGACACTGCTGCCCCTCGATTCGCCACTGTGTGGCGATGCGTAGCTGTTTCATAATTCATGGGTTTGCTGGCAGGGATATAATGAAGCCATTTACTCTTATCGTGCCATAATAATCTTCTGGAACAGAATGGCAAGTTTTTCAGAGAACTGTCCTCAGCTGATACAGTACAAGCTTGACAAACTGTGTCCTCAGCATTTGGAAATGCAAAGGCAGGCTCTGGGTCTTGGCTCTTTAAAAATTGGCCTCCACCACTAATAGCTTGGCTTCCTTTCATCTCCAATAACTAATCAAATGGCCATCCAGGACTCAACCATGATTGCAGGACCAGGATGGCGGGGGATTGAGGTTGCTCTGTGAGTCTCCTGTCGCTCAGGACTTCTTTCTGCCCACAATCAAGGAAAGGCAGCACACAAATGGCCCATTTTTCCTATCAGAGAGACTACCCTGATTATAACTTGTGCAGGCTGCCACAAGAGCTGCACTCTGCCAAATGAAAAGGAACAACTCTACCGAGTGGAATGGCTGCTATACCCAGCGGCGTTCCTAAAGGAGAGGCAAAACGCTAAGCATTGCAAGAGCCTGAGCTCCTGTGTAAAGCGGTCCCTCCCCGTTGCCTTCAGAGCCATTCCCAACTCAGAGAGCAAAACGGCCTTGCAGCCGTGAATGGCTCTGAAGGCGAGGGGGCTGCTTTACACAGGAGCTCAGGCTCCTGCTACATTTAGAGTTTTGCCCCTGCCAAGTCGGAATACAGCCCTGATTTGAGGTGTACAGTTCTCTGACTTTTAATTTCTCAGTGAAAGGCTATGCAATCAAGCATGCTAAGCCAACAGATTTGTAGATGCAGTGGAGGCTGTGTTCTTAGGTAGGCATGCTGTAAATGGTAGTGTCAGAAAGCAGAGGTCATAGCTGTCTACTAAGGGAAGCATTATTTCAGCACAGGAGGACACGCAGCATATCAACTATAAATTGATGGGTGCAGCCTACTAAGTGAAATGGGGAAATGGCTTAGCCGTGATCAATGAGGACTAACAAATATTGGCTAGGAGACAGGGTTCCTAATTCTGGCTGCATCCATTGACAGAGCAAACATTGTCGGTTGGACAGAACAAGCAAACTTTACAGCTCTACATAATTTGGTTCAAGGATTTTGTTGTTCAGTCGCTAAGTCGTGTCCGACTCTTCGCGACCCCATGGACCACAGCACGCCAGGCCTCCCTGTCCTCCACTAGCTTCCGGAGTTCACCCAATTTCATGTTCATCGCTTCGGTGACACTATCTAACCATCTCATCCTCTGTCGCCCCCTTCTCCTTTTGCCTTCAATCTTTCCCAGCATGAGGGTCTTTTCTAAAGAGTCCTCTCTTCTCATCAGGTGGCCAAAGTATTGGAGCTTCAGCTTCAGCATTTGTCCTTCCAGGGAGCAATCAGGCTTGACTTCCTGGAGAATTGACCGATTGGATCTCTTTGCAGTCCAGGGGACTCTCAAGAGTCTTCTCCAACACCATAATTCAAAAGCATCGATTCTTCGACGCTCTGCCTTTCTTATGGTCCAGCTCTCACAGCCATACATGGCTACTGGGAAAACCATCGCTTTGACTATGCGAACCTTTGTTGGCAGGGTGATGTCTCGGCTTTTGATTAAGCTATCTAGGTTCACCATAGCTTTCTTCCCAAGAAGTAAACGTCTTTTAATTTCATGGCTGCAGTCACCATCTGCGGTGATCTTGAAGCCCAGGAAAATAAAGTCTGTCACTGCTTCCATTTCTTCCCCTTCTATTTGCCAGGAAGTGATGGGAGTGGTTGCCATGATCTTAGTCTTTTTAATGTTGAGCTTCAAACCAATTTTGGCACTTTCCTCTTTCACCCTCATCAAAAGGTTCTTTAGGTCTTCCTCACTTTCTGCCAGTAGAGTGGTATCGTCTGCATATCTGAGGTTGTTGATGTTTCTCCCAGCAATCTTGATTCCAGCTTGTGAATCATCCAGCCCTGCCTTCCTCATGATGTACTCTGCGTATAAGTTAAATAAGCAGGGTGACAATATACAGCCTTGTCGTACTCCTTTCCCAATTTTAAACCAGTCGGTTGTTCCATGTCCAGTTCTAACTGTTGCTTCCTGACCCGCATAAAGGTTTCTCAGAAGGCAGATCAGGTGGTCTGGAACTCCCATCTCTTCAAGAACTTGCCACAGTTTGTTGTGATCCACACAATCAAAGGCTTTAGCATAATCAATGAAGCAGAGGTAGATGTTTTTCTGGAACTCTCTTGCTTTCTCCATGATCCAGCGAAGGTTGGCAATTTGATCTCTAGTTCCTCTGCCTCTTCGGAAACCAGCTTGTACATCTGGTAGTTCTCGATTCACATACTGCTGAAGCCGAGCTTGTAGGATTTTGAGCATGACCTTGCTAGCATGTGAAATGAGTGCAATGGTGCGGTAATTCGAGCAATCTTTGGCATTGCCCTTCTTTGGGATTGGAATGTAAACTGATCTTTTCCAGTCTTGTGGCCACTGTTGGGTTTTCCAAATTTGCTGGCATATGGAGAGCAGCACTTGGACAGCATCATCTTTTAAGATTTTGAGTAATTCCGCTGGAATGCTGTCACCTCCACTAGCTTTGTTGTTAGTGAGGCTTTCTAAAGCCCACTTGACTTCACTCTCCAGGATGTCAGGTTCGAGCTCAGTGACTGTACCACTGTGGTTATCAGGAACATTTAGATCGGCCTTATAGAGTTCCTCTGTGTATTCTTGCCACCTCTTCTGAATCTCATCTGCTTCTGTTAGGTCCTTGCCATTTTTGTCCTTTATTGTGCCTACCTTAGCATGAAATTGTCCTTTGACATCTCCAATTTTCTTGAAAAGATCTCTAGTCCTCCCCATTCTGTTGTTTTCCTCTATTTCTTTGCATTGCTCATTTAGAAAGGCCTTCCTATCTCTCCTTGCTGTTCTCTGGAAATCTGCATTCAGTTGGGTATATCTTTTCCTTTCTCCCTTGCTTTTGGCTTCTCTCCTTTCCTCAGCTATTTGTAAAGCCTCGTCAGACAGCCACTTTGCCTTCTTGCATTTCTTCCTCTTTGGGATGGTTTTAGTTGCTGCCTCCTGTACAATGTTACAGACCTCCGTCCAAAGTTCTTCAGGCACTCTGTCTACCAAATCTAAGCCCCTAAATCTATTTCAAGGATTATATACAGTATATCTAAAAGAAATGTGACAGGACCAGCATTGAACCTGGAGATTAAGGAGCAAGTCTATGAAGGATATCGGCATGAATATTAACCTACCCTCCCAGCTGGTGACAGTTTCCTAATGACTCCTCAGTCTGTGACATTAAACAGGTTACTAACATTCAGAAGAAGTAGCCTGATGACCTCTGTTAGCTTATTCTTTGCAGGGGCTGGATTTTTTTGAAACATTAATCTAAAGTGATGCAGCCAATGATTTGTCTCAAGAGAACAAAGATGCAGAAAAGACTTTTTTTTTTTTTTTTTTTTTGGTGAGGGTCAAGTAGTACCAGATTTATGCAGACAAAAGGCCCACTGGAAATTAAACACAACTTGCACAAAGTGAATAACATTTCCCTCTTGGGTCTAGTATATCTTTAGGATAATTCACTACCATTCTGGGAGGACATTTTTAATTACAAAGGAATTAGATATCCTATTTGCAAACATTAGCCACATTTTCTGTTGCTCTGGTGAATGGCTTTGGCTCTCTTGAGAATATCTTTGTTTAATGTAACTTATGTTGGACTTGTACAATAATAAAATACCAACAACAATCTTTTTATTCTTAATCAGAAGAAGAAGAAGAAGAAGAAGAAGAAGCAACAACAACAACCAGTAGTAGTAGTAGTAGTAGTAGTAGTAGTAGTAGTAGTAGTAGTAGTAGTAGTAGTAGTAGTGGGTACTATACTGAACAGCTTGAAAAAAACCCTCCACACCTTAGGTGTAAATGAAATTTGCATTGACTTGTACTATAATAAAATAACAACAGCAACAACATTCTTATTCTTAATCTGAAGAAGATCATACCAATAGTAGTGAAAAACACCTCCACACCTTAAGTGTAAATGAAATTAGCATTGACTTGTACTATAATAAAATAACTACCGCAACAACATTCTTATTCTTAACCTGAAGAAGAAGATCATACCAATAGTAGTGAAAAACACCTCCACACCTTAGGTGCAAATGAAATTAGCAGTTCGGAAATGCAAAAAGCATTTCTACTTGGAACTACACAGATATAGAAGGGTAAATACCTCCAGAGCTGTACCCTGGGGCAATGATTTGCACCCCCAGGGCAGTGATGTCATAGGTTCTCCCCGGAGGAGGGGCAGTGCAGGAAGTGGCCAGGGGAGAAACGGGGGGAGACTGCTTCTGCACTGCGAGTGCAAAGGCAGTCTCCCCTGACATCTCCCTGGAGGAGGGGCCTACACAAAAGCAGCAGCGCTGCCTTCTTCAGAGATAGCCTGAAGGTGATTGCCTTCTTGCCGCCTGCAGTGTGAAGACAGTCACATCCATAATGATGGAGGAGGCTGGGACCAATCCTGGGCCCCCGTTTAGTCCAGCGCCCGGGGCAGGTGCTCCTCAGGCTCCACCCCAGTAACGGTTCTGAATACCTCTATCTTAGTTCTGCATTGGGAGCAATGTTTTCCCCCTTAAGGTGAATGGCAACTTGGAGGTGATGGCAGAACAGCATTGATGGCACTTCTGGGTTGTGTCAACAACTAAGTACAAAAACGGGGTTGGACATCTAAATCTGCAGTGACATCTGGAAATTATGCAAAGCCTGGGTTCTTGCCACTGCTGAACATGGGTAAGTCCAATCGCCTTTTT
Source organism: Lerista edwardsae (assembly GCA_029204185.1). Classification (NCBI taxonomy): domain Eukaryota; kingdom Metazoa; phylum Chordata; class Lepidosauria; order Squamata; family Scincidae; genus Lerista; species Lerista edwardsae. Next base: position 483,673 of record JAJKFI010000019.1, read on the forward strand.
TTATACTTAGTCGACGGCTGCCATGGTGCAAACCTGCAAGTGCTGTCACTGCCATCACTGCCGTGTTGCCATCCTTGTTAATGGCCCTACAGCCACGTACAGGTTACTTTAGCTTAGGTAAAGGTTTGGAACCACTGTCTTAGGTCCTTAGGAAGGACCATGTGTATAGCCCATCCAGATGCATATTTGAATGCATAATCACAGCCTCAAGCAGGGTTTATCCAGGCCACACTGAACTAGATGGCTGCCTCTTTTGATGCACATGGGAATAGAAAGATTCTTATTCAAGGCCACTTGTTCTTACAATTATCTTGGGGTGCAATCCTAACCTGGAGTTAAGATGGCACAGTTAGGCCAGCAATATTTAGCTGGCACAGGGGCCACTCTCGGAATCAGAGAGGCCAGCACACAGACATGCGCCATCCTCCCTGACTCCGAGAGTGGTCCAAAAGCACTTTACGGTGGCCCTTGTGCCAGCCAAACTTTGCTGGCCTAACTATGCCGGCCTAACTCCAGGTTAGGATTATGCCCTTAGAGTTGGAGAAAACTGATCCTTATAAAGCACCTCTGTGATCTGCCACCACCCCAAAGAGCAGTTATGTAGGCTTTTGGCTGGGCTGCTTTAAAAGTTGCCCAGAATCGGCAAGAGATAGGAAGGGCCCTTGAATTGAGGCTATCATTCCTTCCTGCCCTGCCATCACTAACCAACCAGGCAGCACTCCTGAGAAAACAGCCAATGCAATAACAGTAAGAATGACATCAATTCCCCAGGGTTTGATAACCCTGGCTAAACTTCCAGCATCCCAGGTCCAACTATAGCTCCTGCTTGCAGGCAAGCGTCGGTAGACAATAAAAAGACAGAGAAGACCAAAACTCTACTCTGTCATTAGTCTGTACATTGTCATAGCCTTTTTTGGGAGGGGAGGGAGTGATAATGCGTCACTAGGTCCCACCTCCACGCTGATGTGTTTCCAAAGCAGCACCCCTTCAATTGCCTGAAACCATGACAGATGTTGAATGCATGATCCAGGCTTTCAAAAGCATGTCTCTGTGTCTGTGTGTGTGGGGGGGAGCAGGCTCAGTGGTATACTTTTTCTTCTCCCAGGTGACCACTTGAGGATTAACCATGGAATAATAATAATAATAATAATAATAATAATAATAATAATACTTGGATTTATATACTGCCTTTCTTAGGTCACCAGATTTCTCTAATGACTATAACTCAAGGCGGTTTACATGGGCAGACTTTATTCAGAAACCCAAAGGTTTTACAATTTATACAGTAAATGTTCTATCTTTCAAGAACTACACACATACAGATGGATCTTTCTGGATTTAGTCCTTCTTTCTGGCCACCCGTTTGTCTTCTTGCTGGCTGATAAATGGCTTCCCTGCTCCCATCAGAGAAGCAGCTGAACTTCGGCACAACTCCCCCTCACACAAGGCAGCCGAAGCTCAGCTGTTAATCAGCCCCAATTAACGAGGTCTGCCGCTCACAGAGACTTCCGGCTGTCCCGAACTGGCGACCTTCAGATCTTCAGCTCTTATCTTCAGGCAAACGGAGGCATTAACCCTCTCGACTAAATCTTCTGCCCTGGATAGGACTAAACCTGAGGTTCCATAGTTAATCCTTCACTTGAGCTGGTCTGAAACAATCACAGGGGCCTTCATCAGGGTTGGGACTACCTTATCTCAATCCTCACCTCCACCGTTCTTTGGCACTCAGAAGCAAAAATGGCTATTTTACCAAGAATGTGAACCAAGTGCCATGTAAGTAGCCTGAAAAATCATCAACTATGTCCACCTTTTATTTGTTCAGCTACATAACATATGACATACCTATGAGAACTTCAGGTATGAGATCAGCAGGGTCAGAAGATTTGCCCAGAACAAAGCGACAATATCTGCTGAGTGTGACCATCTCAACTCCATTTTAACAGCACATAACCCCCAAAACATGTTTTGCATTGGGTTTAATGGGACTTATTCTTGGGGAAGTGCATACAGCAGTGTCTCTCAAATGTTTTTGACGGGAGGCTCCCTTGACCTACTAGACCATTGGCTGTGGCTCCTACAATCCTATACATTGTATAGGGCAGTGGGTTATTTGTGAGGATTCCATGGCTCCCATAGTTGGTTTCCATGCCTCCCTGGGGAGCCATGGCTCACAGTTTGCAAACCATTAGCATGTAGGATTGCAGCCTTATAGCCCAGTTCTAAACTTCTGGGGCACCATGGACTCAGTGGGAGCCAAACAGCTACCATTGAATCCAGTGGGAGCCAGGCAGCTGACGGATGCACCTTGGGAGAAGGGGACATTTGCCCCCTTCCCCCAGGTAAGCCTGCAGGGCTGCTGATGGGTCTCCTCATGCCTGCGCCAGCTATTTTGCCAGTGCAGACATGAGGGTCTCCATGTATGGCTGCATGACCCAATACAGAGGTTAGGATGCGGTGGTGGAGTCCACTGCTGGTTCCAAATCCTGCTCTGCCCCTCCATTTGCCAAGTTCTAACCTCTCCACCTGCCCAGAAATGGCACTCCACCAGCAGTGGTAAAACTCACCACTCGCCAGTTCCACATGGGTGTCTCTGGGCGTGTGGGACCAGAGCTGGGCCAGTGCTGGCAGTAAGGGCATACTGCTGGTGCTGGAGCTGACTTTTGGCCTCTTTGCAACACCAGTGCTGGTGGTAAACTCATACTGCCAGCACCAGTGACCACTGGATTGTGCCCTTAGTCAAAATAATTTCAGACAACTACCAGCAATGCTCCAGTATCTGCTGGGATTCCGTTCTGGACCCTCCTGCGAATACCTGAAACTGTGGATATTGGGGACACCTTTTTAAAGGTAGAGGAACATCAGTGGTTTTACTGCAACAAGGTTAAAAAAAGACATTCATTTAATGTTCCCCTATCTTTTTAATATGCACGTCAGTATCCATGGGTTTCCGTGGATAACTGAAACCACAGATGCTGCATCAGTGAATACCGGGGCACACCTGTATTGTGAATGCTTATGAGTATCCAGATTTTCTCCTTTGGCTGGACTTCATCTTATATCACTGTGAATAACGTAATAATATAACAAACTTTCCCCCAAAGTAAAGATGGCACTTTCTGAGTCAGTCTTGCCAGGAAACACCACAAGGACACCTCATTGGATTTACAAATGCATTGTTTATAATATGCAGATGTTCATTAAATTCCAATATATGAGGTTTATCTCCTTTGGCCCTGTTCTTTCCGGCTTTTTGATTTCCTGTACAACCCCCAATGGTTTCTGCCTGCGACATAATGCGGTGCCATTTCAATCCTGTGAAAGAGGAGAAGAAAAATAGGACTGCTTTGGCATGAGAGACAAGACTCAAATAGATCTGAAAAACCACTTTTTATGGGGCAGATGATCTGGGTCCCATAGGGAGGTCCAGCTGTCACCCATCTCTTCAGTTATCTTTGTGAGACACAGTATTAATCCATTTACAAATCCCAACTTTTCTGTTGTCAGGTTTTCTTTCAAATGTGAGGGTAAATAGCAACAGAGAGGACAGCAAACAGTAATGAAGTGTAAGCCAGCTTTACCTAATACAGATCCCTGATGGTAAACAAAATACACAGTGGTCTGTCACTTCAGGACCAGAAGGCGTTGTTTGCTTAGCATTTAGTGGAATTGAAAGAACTGTTGTCTTATTCCAGGAAGCAATCCAAACATTTTCAGTCCCCAAATTGAGTCTGAGCAGAAGAGGGACTACATTTGGCTCAGTGTCCTTGTAATAGTTCTATGCAACTGGAAATACACCGTAGGGTGTGAATTAATATTATAATATCCTCCCATTGGGGGAAAAATTGAAAGCAGAAACTCAATACCAGCACATTAACTCTTTCTTTAGAAATGGTTAGGAGAGATTTAATTTTTGGGGTGTGGGTGTGTGTTTTAATCCACTTTGGCTATTTAGATTCTTAGATGTATCTCATTGTAAGGGATGCACCTCATTTCTGAAGGGTGTCCTTATGACCTGTCACGTAACACCCTGCTTCATTCTAAATGTTCATTCACTGGCATGATTTCTACCACAAATCTCTACCCCTGCTAACCGGGCAAGAGGCACTTTTCCAAGCAGTGTTCCTCTTATATTTAGCAGGAGGAGAGTAACTGTCCCTCTTCACCCCAGCACAGTGTCTTTTCTAGTGGCCGTTGCTGGTGGTGTTCTGTATTTTTTTTTTTTTTTTTGCATTTCTGCTTTGTGAACTTTGTGCTGAAAAGCATTATATGAATACTGTTGGTTGGTTGGTTGGTTGGTTGGTTGGTTGGTTGGTTGGTTGGTTGGTTGGTTGGTTGGT
>JAJKFI010000019.1:488132-523045 GCA_029204185.1 Lerista edwardsae
GAGTGAGTGAGTGAGTGAGTGAGTGAGTGAGTGAGTGAGTGAGTGAGTGAGTATCAGTTCCAGGGATGTGTCGTGGGTGATAGGCTGATGAGGCACCCAGCCCATTGACCCAGAAGTAACTGCAGTGATGTCATCACATCACTGCAACTACTTCAGGAACGCTTGGGTGGCAAAAGCAGCCTTTTTTGGGTTTTTTTTGCTTTGCAGCCACAGCAGTGCCGATTGCTGTCATTTTAAAACTAAAAGAAAGGGGCAGCATTTGGAGCAATTGCTCCAAATGCCCCGTCTTTCTTTCACTTGCTTTTTTTCCTGAAGTGCCGGCTTACTTACCTCTCCCAGACCACTGGGTGCTCTGGCAGTGTGGCTGCATCACGTAGGAGGGTGGGGGATAGGAGAGGGGTGTGAAACGGTAAGAGCATCTACATCTTTCTCTGGTTTTAATGATAACTTCCATTTTATGGGACTTTCTGTCGGTTCGTGGATGTGATTAAAGTTCTGCAGACGACCAGCTGCAAGTTGGAACCAGGTGAACCAGGTGAACCAGGAACCTCAGTGGCTTCTGCTTGGGCGTTATTAGGTTATTACAACGCCCAAGCAGAAGCCACTGAGGGCCAAACTATACGTGATGGTGGTGGACCAACCTTTGTGTGCCTGCCCCAGTCACAGTAAAGCAGGGAGGGTAATTGAAAGTGCAGATGGGCACATAGGGTGCAGTGCTAGACCCGCTCCTCTTCACCCCTTCTTGTTTGAGAAGCTCATACCTTGAAGTCATTTTCCCTGCATGCAGGGATTAGATAAACCGATATCTAATTAGATAAACCTTGCATTAGATAAACCGAGCCAGGAAGATTAGATAAACCTTGCATTAGATAAACTGAGCCAGGAAGAAACAGGCTTGAGGGGAAAAGCAGTGGGCGGGTATTGAGCAGCCCCCACATCTGCAGTCCTTTTTAGCCTTCAGGTTAGACTCACAGCCTGCTTAGAGACAGATATAGCCATGTGCAGTTCAGGACTAAGTCCAGCACGAATAAGGGACAAATGTAGGAAGCTGCCAGATGTGGCGTCAGACAGTTGTTCCTTCTAGTTTGGCATCAGGACTGTCTGACAGCAGCTCTTTTCAGATCGGGAGCTTTCCTAGACCTAGCTGGGAGTAGCAGGGATCGTTCTGGTTTTGAAACTGTGGATCTGGACACACCTAGAGCAGGCATATTGAAAATATGGGAAGATGGGATGCTGGACAGGGAGAGGGCTGTGTGGTTGTTGTTTTTGCTTCTGCCTAGGTTGTAAATAGGCTTTTTTTTTTCTTTCTTTCTGATTCACTTTGCTATTGAAAATGACTGAGAAATAATTCAATATATTGCTGCATTATCAGGAAAGCAGCAGGTTCTGGTCTCACAGTGACTGCGCTTCCGGCCTTGACATCACTTCTGGTGGATCCCGGACAGATTGTCATTCTAAAAAGTGGGTCCCAGTGTTAAAAAGCTTGAGAACCATTGTTCTGGAATGTTCTGCAAGCAAAGTGTGCACTCCACCACTGAGCGAAAGCCCTACCCCTAGTTGTCAATATTCGTGAGAATGAGGTGACTTGAACGTGCAAAGTTCAGAAATAATCTCAGATGTCCCGTCTTTCTTGGCAGCTGTAACATAGTACAGGCCCTCAGGCAGCGCAATCCTATATCCCCTTTAGCGCTGGTGCTGCGCTCTTGCGCCAGCCGAACGCTGTCGCGAATGTGCCATAAAGCGAGTCCGCATAGGAGCTATGGCGCTCGGCCAACGCAAGCGGCAGCATCAGTGCTCAGGTGCTGGCGTGACCATTGGCGGTGCCAACCATGCGCCAGTCAAGTGCCAGCGTTGCTCGGTCAGTGCAGGGCCTCTGCGAGGGCATTCCGGGGTGTAACTGGGCAGCGCAGTGGGCAGAGATGGCGGTTACGATGCAGTTGTGACGCAGGATGGCCATAGTGCCATATCCTAACGCCAGTTCCCGGCCATGGCGGCCCCGATTCAGGCTGCTCCCGTGCACGTTCCTCTGCACCTGCTATTTTGCCGGTGCAGAGCCAAGCAGGCCCATAGGGGTGACTGGGGCTTACACGGGTTCTAGGGGAGAATCTCCCCTTGTCCTGCACATTGCTGCTGCCGCCTCCGAACGGGCCTTTGGATATGGCCCTGCTATGTCGGCCTTACTAGGCTGGCATAAGGTAGGATTGCGCTCTAAGTCTGGCTCCGCAGTAGATTCAGACCAGCCAGGAAGTTTTCCCCAAATGACTTGTAGTCCTTAACTGAAGCGATTTTGTTGAAAGCTGTAAAAGATTTCCTACTGAGAAGTGGTTGCAATCTCTCTTCCTTAACAGCCTGAGATGATGTATGCTATATGCAAGACTAATAACTGCAGGTGTATATAACTTGCCATTATAATGATGTAATATTTCTGTTGCAGTGGAGCCATATTTATCTCTACACACATACTCTATTTTTCCTTTCATTGAAACTTAGAGCGCCATTAAAAAAGGCAAAAGAATAATGACTTGAGTCAATGCCAGAAGCAGCAATGTCTTCTTTAATTGCAGATATTTTAAGGTGATACAATTCTGCTTAAGTAGCAGATTTTTTTTTAAAAAAAAAATCTTTTTCTGCTGTTATTTTAAAAAGTGGTTTACAGTGCAGTAATTACAATGATGATCAATCTGGGAATGAGTGCAAGGAAAAGCAGTAAATTTCCATTGCCGTTCTGGGTAGGGGAGGTAATGGCGGTGAAGCGCAATTTGCGCGTCGCCACGTTTGCCCGCCCCCCTGTGGCGTGCAGGGGCCGGGCTTGCTGAGGGCCGGCCAGCCGGGTGGGCGGGGCGAGCGCTGCACTGTGTGCGCTCTCACCTCACCCTAAACAGTTGCAGCCCGACCAGCGAACCACCCCCCCCCCCGGTATCAGTCTGAGCCAAAGCTGGTCGCCGTTGGGACCAGGTAGGAATTTTTGCTCACCACCTGATTGGCTTTGGTGGTTTGTTTTTTCGCCTACCCCAGTCTGGTGTTGGGAAAGGGGGCTTAAATAGGTTGTTATGTTATGTTAAATAAACATAAACTTTATGTGAGGCATAGTGAGTGCGGGTCAGGCAGGTAAGGTTCATTCGGTGTCCACCTGAGGCGGCACAGACAGGGAGGTGGCGAGGCTGCCCATACGTTGCTTAACCGGCTCGGTGGGTGGCTGAACTGGACTCCCGGTCTGGACGTGCAAAGGCTGCCCAAAAGGCGAGGCCTGGGTGAGCCGGCGCAGTCAGGCTGCCTCGCCTCTCAGGGCAGCAATGATAGCCTGGTCTGGTCTGCGACCAGCTGCGGGCTAGAGCCAGGTGGTGCGCCCGTTGGTCATCTGGACCAAAGCGGGAGGCAGACGGCTAGAGCCGTTTCCCCCAACCAGGACCCGCACTCCATGTTGTTAGCCCTGCTGCAAAGTTGTATTTAATAAATTAATAAAGTGGCCCTTAGTACCAAAAGCCTGGTCTCCTGTGCTTATTTCAGGGTGGGGGGGGGGTAAGTAAATGCTGATGTGTTTTCTGATGTGCAGAACTATATATGAGGAAACGTATAAGGTACTATGCTGGAGTTGTCGGCCTGCATTTTTTTCCACATTACATTCCATCACTACGTTTGTGTCCAGATCTGATTGAAATGAGACAAGCACTTGCCTGCAGAGGTTTGTCTGAAGCATTTGTATTGTATCAGAGCTGCCTTTCAGATGGTGAAACAGTATTTTTTTTCCTTTAACATTTAGGATGCAATCTGCATGGTCTGAACTGGGACCGCACGACCTGGAGATGGGGGTTTGGATGCAGCTTAATGGCCGCATCCCACCTCCTTCCCCCGCTCCAGGCTGGCACACCACATGAAAATGTTTGGTGGCCCAGTCCTACTAGCCATTTATGCTGGCAGGACACATATTCTGCCAGAATTAACAGCTTTATGGCGATCACAAATGAAACCACAGCAGTGTGTGCAGCCTGACCACTGCCACGAGGGTCAAGCATGTGTCTGCGTGAGGATGGACGCTAGACTCCCACTGGCGCAGGTAAGGCAGTGCTGGGGTCAGGAGGGATCTGGGGAATGGGAAGGATATGGTGCAGCAAGGAAGATGGATTGGGTCCAGGAAGGGAGTGGGTTAAGTAGCAGTGATGGCCGCTGGGTCCTAACACCCTTCCTGGACCTGATCTGCCTTCACAAGTCAATGTGGTCTTGTGCCAGCTATAAAGTTGGTATGGGTCCGGGTTGACCCAAGGCTGCTGCCGAAGATGACTGTGGGGCAAGGGAGCAAATCTTCCCTTATCCCAAGGAGGCCTCAACAACCCAAAACTTTCCTGCAGGATACCAGCCATGTTGGTGCTGCTGAAGCATCACGGTGGGAGTTAGTTACCAGGCTATGATTTTCTATTTCTTTGCTAACAGCATCAATGACAGAGACATAAGAAAAATAATTGGTTTTGTGTGGGAAGGATGACCTTGAAAACTGAATACTGGAAAGCACAGGCAAGTACAATGGTCTGAGGACTCGGATTACTCACACACACACACACACACACACACACACACACACACACACACCCTTTGAATTTCTAGTTTTCCGCCATGAACCTCTGACCTTTATTTCTCTATAAAATCTCTTTATCAGGAAGAAAAGTGGATCAACAAGGCAAGTGCAAATGAGGTGACAGAATCTATAGCAAAAGGCTGGAGAAATTGGCTGGCTGGATACAGAGGTTGCACAATGTTCTTTGAGGAAAAAGATGAAAAGGTCAGTATTTACTGCAGCCCATTGAATGGCCAATCAGCAACAAAACCCTAAAAGCTGGATTTGCCGTTAAAAGTATATTTTAAAATCCAAAGCTATCCACAAACAACAAAGCAAGACTTACTAAAGGCAAACCATACACTGTGACACTGAATGAAAGAAGAATTTAGGACATGCTTTTTCCCCCCTTTGAAATGCCGACTAGTTGAATCTTACAGCACCAGTGCTCAGGAATAAACATTTGAAGACTGTTCAGGAATTACAAAATGCAGCAGGTGGACTGCTCAGGGGAGCATCTCTGGATCGCATGATGGCTAGAGCAGGGTTATAGTGTGGATCGTGACCGACTTGGTACTGACTAGCATATAGTTGAGCCCTGTGGAAAGAGAAACTGAGCCATGCCATGCATTTACTCATGAGTAGGTGAACATGCCTTGGACCATTGCAAAGGGCAAGCCAAAAGGAATCCAATGCCACAAGAATAGCCCTGATTTGATGAACGCAGACCCTTGAGAAGGAAGTCCCTCTCTTCAAGCTGAGAAATATATTGAACCCTATGGAAGCTGAAGCTCAGCCACACATTGGTGTTTACTCAAAAGTAAGCAAATGTGGCTTGGCTTGTGCTGAAGTTCAGGCAAAGGGACATGCGAGGCCACCAGAATGGTCCTGATCTGATGAAGGTGGCGCTCAACAGATGCTCTAGAAGGCAGCCCCCACCCCACCATAGAAGGGACAAAAACAGGGGTTTGACTTGGTAAACTGAAACGTTTGGGGTTTTTTAGGTGTCATTTTTAACAGTGGGTTCACGTGCTAAAAGTTTTGGAAATTAGTGCTTTAATTTTTTTTTCCAGTCCCCGCCCCCACAGTGGAGCCTCATGTCCTATTCTCATCACTGGGGTTTTAATGATGTTTAGAGGGAAGCTTAGTAATATATAGCTGTGAGAGCTGGACCAAAAGGAAGGCAGCGTGCTGAAGAATAGATGCTTTTGAATTATGGTGTTGGAGAAGACTCTTGAGAATTCCCTGGACTGCAAGGAGATCCAATCAGGCAATCCTACAGGAAGTCAAGCCTGATTGTTCCCTAGAAGGACAAATACTGAAGCTGAAGCTCAGATGCTTTGGCCACCTCATGAGGACTCTTTAGAAAAGACCCTCATGCTGAGAAAGAGTGAAGGCAAAAGGAGAAGGGGGCGGCAGAGGATGAGATGGTTAGATAGTGTCACCGAAGCAATGGGTGAACTCCGGAACCTAGTGGAAGACAGGGAGGCCAGGCGTGCTGTGGTGCATGGGGTCGCGAAGAACTGTGTTGGATTTAAAACTGATTTAATCCCAAATCACACTGAACTGGTTTTAAATATAAGAACTTATTATTTAAAATTATTTATTTTAATATATAGCCCACCTATCTAGAGAAAATGGCACCATTTCAGTGCTTGCTCCATTCTTAGGAAAGCACTTCTTGTTTGATGATGTCACTTCCGGCCTGACATCACTCCCAGATCGATGACATCACTTCCAGAGGGTCCTAGGCAGATTGTCATTCTAAAAAGTGGGTCCCGGTTCTAAAACGTTTGAGAACCATTAGCCTAGAGTGTTGCATTCTCATTGGCTCCCTATGCTGGTTTTAATCTTTGGCAGCCTTACATGGTTTGAGACCATGTTAGGCAGAGCTACTTGTTCTACCCCCATGAACCAGGCTGCACATCTCATTCTTCGAAGGAAGTCCCAACTCTGTGTCCCGCCACAACCAGAGATGCTGTTGTTGGATACGAAGAACGAGATCTTCTCCACAGTGATAATAATAATAATAATAATAATAATAATAATAATAATAATAATAATACATGTATTTATATACCACCTTTCTTAAGATCACTAGATTTCTCTAATGACTGTAACTCAAGGCGGTTTACATAGGCAGACTTTTATTCACAAACCCGAAGGTTTTTACAATTTACAGAAATGTTCTATCTTTCAAGAACAACACTCATACAGATCTTTCTTTCTGGATTTAGCCTTCTTTCTTAGCCACCCGTCTGTCTTCTGCTGGCTGATAAGAGGCTTCCCTGCTCCCACCAGAGACACAGCTGACTTCAGCACACTCCTCCTCCCACGAGGCAGCTGGAACTCAGCTTTTAATCAGCCGCAGTTTGCAAGGTCTGCCGCTCACAGAGACTTCCGATAGTCTCGAGCTCACGACCTTCAGGTCTTCAGCTGTTATCTTTGGGCAAACGGAGGCATTAACCCTCTCAGCTAAAAAATGCACAGTTTGTATTGTGTACTAGTTGGTCAGCTCTTTTTTCTTTATCATGTTGGGTGAGTGTCAGCCAATACCTCCAATAGTTGTGAAGGCAGGGCAAAAGTCAAGTCAGAGACTCATTCCACTGGTGCACATGGCAGTCCCTCAACAGATCGGAGCATTCTCCAGAGGGCCCCAAGTCATTGCAGGGGGCGCTGCTTTTGGCTTGTGGGGCAGAGTGATGATTGCTGCCATTGGCAACCTTAGGGTGCTCCTGCTCTGTCTATACCCATGAACACTGGCCGTGGTTATACGCTGCCTGCACAGGGCTCCTGGTATCTGTGTATCCTAGCTTCCCCTCTCTGTACTACCCCCCCCCCGTCTTTCTAGTGATAGCCCCCAAGATGCTTAATGCAACAGTCCTAAAAATTGCCATTATGTTTCCCACTTTGCTGTTGGAATAGCAAAAGAGACAGGCTGCCGTTGATATGTGTATGACCAGAGATGGCAGATTAAGAGAGGATAACTGCAAAGCACATGTGAAGTGGGAGGGAAATCAGATGCTCTGATATATCTTCCAGCTTTGCCATTTGGAATATAACATCTATGATTAAAAATGATACAGCTGCCATTCAATATTTTTATATTGAACCCACCTGAAACTGGCTCGCGATCCACTGGTGGGTCCTGATCCACAGTTTGGGAACCACTGCTGTAACGTATTTCCTTTTTTGAACTAGAGTGAAATGAGCTGGTAAGCACGAAGTAGTTCTGAAGTGTAATCTACATGTAAATTAGTATCAACCTCCTGACCTGGAAAAAAACCCAAGCCAAAGTGTGCCAGCTATATTTTGCTTGCAGAAGATCACTGTTGTCATTTCTAAAAGTAGGAAGATTCTCTAACTGATACAATCACAGCTCAATCCTACCTCAGTCCCCACCTGGTGATGTGCAGCAGTGCCAGCGTGGGCTACATTGCACCCCATGGGAGATTTTTGGCTGAATCAGGTCTCCTCAGGGTAAGGGTATTCTTTCCCCCTTGTCACAGCCTAAGCCCTATCAGCTGCAATGGATCAACTTGGACCTGGGCCAGCAATGCAGCAAGCACAAGTCTAAGAGCGCAATCCTAACCTGGAGTTAGGCCGGCACAGTTAGGCCAGCAAAGTTTGGCTGGCACAAGGGCCACCGTAAAGCGTGTTTGGACCACTCTCGGAGTCAGGGAGGATGGCGCACGTCTGTGTGCTGGCCTCTCTGACAGTGGTCCAAGCACACTTTACGGTACCCCTTGTGTAGATCAAACTTTGCTGGCCTAACTGCTGGCCTAACTCCAGGTTAGGATTGTGCCCTAAATTGATCTCTTCAGGAGGATCGGGCCCAAGAAGAGAGTTTGGACATGGCACGCATTGGTGCCGCTGATTGCGACCCCTCCTGAGCCCAATCCACCCATCCCATCACCACTACATTCCACCCTCCCTCACCCCATTCAACCCCCTGCCCACCCCTGCAGTGGACATACTGCTCTGGCCAGCCTCTTAACAATCGCTAGTGCACACCTTAAGGCTCTGTCCCTCCCACTGGCACGCCTTGTGCTGTTTCAAAAACCCTCAACTGGATTGGGCTGTCATAGATATTGCTCCCAGTTCCACTATTCATTGGGAAATAAACCCTGACATAAAAATGAATTGGTTCAGATAAATAGTCAGTGTAGTATTTCATTAGGGCGTCTATCCCCTGGAGCTATAATTCAAATCTTAATCTAGTGTCTCAAAGAGAAAGATTTCTCTCCACAAAGGTCTATTTATATAATAAATAACACTGTTATGTATTTTTTTAAATAGGATTGGTTCTAAGATACTTGAGTATTCATTGTATAACTTCCTTAGGTAATTTCTGAAAACACTTTGTCTATTTAGGGATTATGAAGCATTCCAGTATTTTACTTGAAATCAAGTTTGCTCCTGTTCTGGTGTGCTATGATTTTTTTGATACTGATACGTGATTTATGGCTGTTATTTATGTAGATATTATTAGTGTGCAATAGAGAATGTAACAAAAGAATTGCACGTATTCCAAGTGAATGTCTGCACCAGCTCAAGCCTCTGTGAATCACCAGGTCACTTGCTTGTAAAGGCTCAAATGTGCTCCTGGAAGAGCTTACTGCTCACAAAGTTGGCCAAATTTCTAATGATGAAAGCTTGTGAGTAGTTTGTTTCCCATAAAGGTTCAAATTGCTGCTGGTGCATATACGGTAAACCTATTTGATTCAGCTTGCAAGATTGGAGTGGGGGAATTCAAGATCTCGCCTACGTCTATTTGTCATCTGTCCACATATATAGAAAACACACAAGGACAAAAGCTAGCTCTATAGTTTTTCCCCAAAACTTCTGAACTCAGCCAATCTGCCCAGACAATGTGAAGGTTCATGGTGTACATGCATTCTTTTAGTATGGCAAACGTTTGTAGCATAGTTCAGATTTCAGTGTTTCACCATTCCCCCGAAGCAGTCAATTGTCTAGCCTTAGGGCAACGAGGGGCGCGTGAGCTACTGGTAGCTTGCAGGCAGGGGCATAGCTAATGAAAGGGTAGCCCAGTGCAAAGGGCAAAATGTTGACCCAGAAGTGATATCACAACAGGAAGTGACGCCACAGTTGTGTTTTCATTTTCTCTGGGTTTTTGGCCATAATTGTGGATATTACACTCTGGTTTGTTTCATTGCTTTCTGCATTAAATTACCATTCCAATGATATATAACATGATGGTATTAGTCATGCATACCAATATTTATACAACTTTGGCCACTAATGTCAAGTTCAGCTTGTTGCTCCCCTAAAGCTTGTTGCCCGGTGCAGTTGCACCCCCCTGCACTTCTTTAGCTATGCCCCTGCTGGCATGGTGATTACCAGTAGCTCGCAGTCCTTTTTGGCTCAGAGCTGCAGCAGCAGCCACTGAGCAGCCTGAAAGGACAGGGCAAAAGTACAGAGTTGGCCAGCCCCGCCCCGCCTTTCCAGCTGCGATCCTGGATCCCTGGAGCCCACAAGCTCCTGGCCGGCATGTGCTCTCGGGAGATGGTTGCTTGGAGTGGGACTGGTGGCTGTGGCCAGATGGAGCAGTGGGAGAAGCAGCTTCCCCACGAAGGTGAGAGGCAGAGAAGGCAAAGCATAGGGGAAAGTAAGGAAAACATGGCTCCCTCTCCTCCCTAGTGTGTCATGGGTGGAGGACTTTCTTAGCAGTTCTCCTAGCCTCCAAAGCATGCCCTGATGATCTGCCTGCCCCCTTGCACTGGAGATTTTTTTTCTACAGATAAATAAGGGGTGGGGGAAAATCACATTAGCTCTTCACCAGTTAGTCATTAGCTCATGTACATCTGATGGTTGCCTACCCCTGGTCTAGCCCTAAGCTTGCAAGCACCTCTGTGACATCAGAGCCAGGAGCAGCAGGGAGGCTGTGATAATCTTGAGCTAGATCCAAGCCCTCTGATATCACAGAGGGCCTTCCAAGCCTAGGGCCCGGCAGCTTAGCACTTGGGTGCTCACCTGCAAAAGGAACACATTTCCTTGTACGGTGACATTGAAAAGACCTGACCAAGGCCAGCAGGAGAGGTAGGGCTGGCAGACAGCCTGGAAGACAAGGAGGAGAATGCAAGCAAAGAACACAAAGGAGAGACTGCTGGGTAATGAAAACATTTGCTCCCTGGTAATGACAATGACTAATTTCACATTAATTCTGGACTCAGAGAATATCACAATGCAGAAAATGTGATCAATGATCACATGAATGATGATTAAGGGGCTGGAACATATGCCCTATGGAAAAAATGGTATAGCGTCTGGCCTTTCAGTTTAAAAAATATATATTATGAGAAGGATTACAACATTATGGGTTATAAGGTAAAGGTTTCCCCCGACCGAATGGACTAGTCGTGACCGACTGTAGGGAGCAGTGCTCATCTCCGTTTCAAAGCCTGTAGAGCCAGCGTTTGTCCGAGGACAAGTTTCCATGGTCATGTGGCCAGCATGACTATATGCCATAGTGCACCGAACACCGTTACCTTCCCACCGAAGTGGTCCCTATTTATCTACTCACATTTTACGTGCTTTCGAACTGCTAGGTTCGCAGGAGCTGGACAAGCATTGGGAGCTCACTCTGTTGAGTGATCTCGAACTCCCAACCTTCTGGTCAGAAAGCTCAGCAGCAGCGGTTTAACCCGCTGAGCCACCACGTCCCAATGGGTCATAGCAGGTTACAAAAATATGCATGGTGCAGATAAATGTGGAAAGATCAGAAATGTTTCTCATTCATAACTTAGGATAACTTAGGATCACCCTATGAAATTGACTGGTAGTAGATTCAAGGCATACAAAGAAAATCAAAATGCTTCCTTATACAACACATAGATCTTATAGAATTCACTGCTATAAGACATGGTCACTGATTTTGAGGGCTTTCATAGAATCCACAAGAGACTGCTTTTGGAGACCCCTGAATCTCGAGGTGGCCTTTGGTAAGTGAGCTGTTCAGTTCCGACTGCAGCTGCTGCCTGCTGCTCTGATGAACTTATTTCCCTTTTTTGTATGTATTCTTTGCCAAGGTGGTTACAAAAGAGCCCACAAAAGAAGAAATGAGGCAGCTCCAAAATGATTAGCAACAGAGGGCACCAACACAGGAGAAGAGCCTGCCAAATCTTTCTTCCTTCCAGGAGCCAGGTCAACCTTGTTCATGCAAGTGAGCTTTCCCACAGCTCGCAACGGAAGGGAAACAAATGCAGACACTTGTGAAATGCTGGCAACCAGAGCCTAACCTACGCTGGAACAGGCAGGCCACAGTGGCATGTATAAAAGCGCAGGTGTGAAGGTGGCTGAAGGTAATCTCGGGGTAAAGGGGTATTTTCCCCTTACCCTTTTTCGAACCCCATGCACTCATCTGGGGCCACTTGGATTGGCCAGTGGTGTTATCCTACCGGTACTCTGGGCGGGCTGCCAATCACCCGGACGTCCCGCCCAGCGTACCAGTAGGATAACACCACTGGCATCGGCCTCCTGGGCCTGTTCTGCTTCCTGTTCTGCCCTCTCTCTGCCCCAAAATGCCTCTCCCCACCTCCATTCTGTCCTCTCTCCACCCTTTCCAACCATTTGCTCTAACCTATTCCGGCCAGTGCAAATGTACCCATCCAGGTGGCACAGGGTCCAGGTCTGGTCCTCTCGGGCCGGCGCAGACCTTTGCACGAGCCCAGCCAATTCCTGAGTCCGTGCACACATGCTTCATGGCACATTTGCAACGCTTGGCCGCTGGCACAGGGGGCCTGCGCTGGCTGTAGCTTGTGCCCTGATGTCTTAGAGCACAATCCTTGCACTGGTGCCGTGAGTGCCACAAATGTGCCGTAAAGCACATTGCAACAGCACAGAAGATAAGGGCACCACCAGCAGGAATGCGTGCTCTGTCCCTCTGGCACCAGTGCAAGCAGGAATGTATGCTGGAGCAGGTAATCAATCAATCAATAGTATTTATATACCGCTTTTCAACACAAAGTTCACAAAGCGGTTTACAGGCAAATAATAATAATTATTATTTTGGCTCTGACTTGCGCCAGTGATTTATCTGTTGCATGTCCAAGTAGACCCATTGCACAGGCTGGGGCTTTTCCTGGGGCAAGGGGGGGGATAACTGCCCCCTTACTTTGAGGAGACCTCCAGCCTGTTCAATCCCAGCACCGGATACAGTGCAGCTGCACTGGCCCCACTGCATCAGCACCAGATAGGATTGGGATTGCCCACTAACACATGTAGTACAGTGTGCTCTGGACTGTAACCAAACACTATACTAATATAACAACTGGGAAAGTTTTATAAAATAATGACTCCCAGAAAAGGTTGACTTATACGCCTGCCGTCTTTGACAGATAAAGCATAATCTTCGAGAAGCATAGTATAGATAACACTATCTATTGACACAGCAATCAATATACTTATGGCTGCTAAGCTGATTCCGGCATCCTTTTGCAGCAGGCTAGCGAGTGCCCGAGTCTCACTATTGTTGCCATAAAAACAGTATTGTCAACAAACCGCCACTTGATGAGACACTTATCTTGTGATGTTCAGTTCTCTTCTGCTTGTTAACCTTGTCGAGGAGGGCATGGAGGAGAACACCAACCAAATGAAACCTACAGTAATTACTGTAATTCAGAGAGAGATGTATTCGCTGGAGGAAGGCAGTTCCACCCTCACAATCAACCTTTCTGCAACTCAAGGCAAACACAAACATGGCCCTACTCAGACAAATTAGGCATGAACAAATTTTGCACATTAAACGAGTTAAAGGACCTTGCTTCAAATTACAAGGGCTGCTTAGGGAAACAATGAATCCCATTAAAGAATCAGGGCTCAAATGAAGGGAGGGGTTCTTCTTGGGTGTTCTCACATGCTTACACTATTAGGCACGGCACTCGGAGGCCCAGCTTCTCAGCCATGTTGAAACAAAAGCTGCACAGAGCTGGGAAAGAATGGAATGAACAGTTCAACCATGGAGCCAATTACCTGGGGATAGTGGGGAGGGCTCTTGCTCAGTGGAGGTCTTCAACCAGAAACTGAACAGGGACACGTTCTAGTACTGATTTCCTACACAGAGTAGGGGGTTGGATCCAGTGGTCTAATAGTTGCATAGCTCCCATGAGCCACATGGTACCACATGTAACGGGCAGCCATTTTGGGTCTTTCCTGGGGGTGGCAGGTCCTCCTGCCTGCTGCCCCCCCCTCCAGCAATTCCTGCATAGTCCACTCTGATTGTACCGAGAAACAAGAAAGGCTCTGTGGACTTCTGCCAACCCCAAAGCCTTCCTTGGTGGGCCCACTGGCTGAGAAAGGCTCCATGGGTTGGTTCTGCCCACCACCAGAGCCTTCCTTGGCCCTTTTAAAAAGGGGGAGAAGAGGGCCGGGCTGCTGGAGTGGCCATGCACCGCGTGAGCCATGCGCCCGCATTTTAAAAAGCAAAACAAAAGCTTTGTTCAACTTTTTAAAAACAGAGGTGGATGGAAGTAATTGCATTGACATCATCGCATCACTACAATTACTTCCGGGTCAGCCTGGTGGAGGACGGCATTTGGGGGTGTGACTGGGGTGGGGCAAGCCCCAGCTATGCCACTGCTATAAGGATCCTGCTACGACAATGTCTGGATTTTGGAATTGCTTGGAATTCAGAATAATTGCCTAAATATAATGAGAAATG
The DNA here is from genome assembly GCA_029204185.1 of Lerista edwardsae. Lineage (NCBI taxonomy): Eukaryota > Metazoa > Chordata > Lepidosauria > Squamata > Scincidae > Lerista > Lerista edwardsae. The sequence goes on from JAJKFI010000019.1 coordinate 502,361, forward strand.
CTTGCTCTTGCACTTTTCACTGTTACACTTTTGGGGATCTGCTGGCCTTTTCCAACAATGGCACACACCACAGAGCAGAGAATAGAATTTACAGCATGTCCATGGAAATGAGCACAAGGCCTTCTAGTGTTCACACTACAGAACATGTGAAAAAAAAATGTCTTGGACAAAAATGTCTGGATTTTGGATGTCCGGATAAGGGATCATCTGCCTGTACTAAAATTTAGGCAGCTTTAAAGGTGACAGAATTTGAAACATTTTCTTCACTGTATGAGTAATTTACATTTAGCAGCTGATAGTATGTGTCATCATTAGACGTATTATCTCAGATGAAGTGTTCCAACAGTAACTTGCCAAATGCCTTGTTCATGTAGAGAATGGGGAAATTATGCTAATGGTATTTATTTAAATGCATATAAATACACTTACTTGTCTTCGCCTTTTGCTGCGTATGCTGCTCACTCAACACGACTAGTGGCCCAATCCAATTGATGGCTTATGCTGGCAGAACGTGTGCTCAAACTCAGTACTTTTCTATGGAGGTCGTTCCCATCACTGAGCTCCAAGTCATTACCTCCAAGCCATCAGGATCCATTGCTTCTCCAGAGAGCAATCAGGTGATGAGAGATCAAGCTGTGTGCATGCAGATCTGAAGTGACCTCTGGGGATGAAATGAGTATAAACAGAAGCAGGAATTCCCCATTTTCTTGTGCCGTGAAGCTGTCTGTTGTCAGACCATACAGTCCAGTCGCCAAAGTGAAGTATCTACCTGGCAGCAGATTTACCACGCAGTTTAATGCCAAGAAATAAAACTGTCTAATGTAGCAAAAAACGTAGTCAGATGTAGACCTCATCAGCCACGGAGATTAACAGGGGTAGGGACCCTACTGTCAAAACGCTATAAATAATCAAAGGGGAAAGTCTCCTTTGAACATCTGAACACCAAAGATGCTCAGGAAAAGCTGTTTTCCTCACTGGAGAAAGAAGAAAATATCTCTCACTCAACTTGAAACGGCCCATCTTTAATTCATATTGCCTTACAAACGTGTCATATTTGTACTCAAGGTCTTGGGAGATTTCCCTTCTCGAGAAGCAGGCTGGAAAAAAAAATGCCTCCCAGAGCTCTGACACAGATACAAGGCTGTAAAAATGTAATGATGGGGCCAGAGCAGGTGTATAACAATATGCATTCAGAATGAGCATGCTAAGATCACTTAATAAGGGAACGTGCATTTTACCAAAGGTTTCAGACTGCCGATTCTTGCTTTGACATGGCGCCTGGGTGCTTTTATTCCTCAGAAACCTTCCTAGAGGCCCTCTGTTTCATCTCTATGGTTTATTTCTATGGCATTCTCCAACTTTTTAGACCAGGACCTACCTTTTAGAAAATACCCATTCTGATTCATGTCAGGACCCACTGGAAGTGATGTCATTAACTTTGAAGTGATGTCGTGGCTAGAAGTGACAACATCAATCAGGAAGTGCCGCCATTGGGATGTAATCAAGAACATCCAGGAAACTGGCATTCTTAGACTGCAGCAACTGCATAACCATGAAACATTCCTGACAGAACGCAAGATTAGGACAAAATCTTATGTAAAGACACTGAACTAAAACAACCTCACTTGAAAACTGTTAATACAAATAAAAGGCAATATAGCAAGAGTAAGGTCTGCAGCTTCCAAGATGGCTACACCCAGCTTTCCACAACACACCTGACATTAGGTCCCGATCTGCCAAGTGGATCCCGACCCACAGTTTGAGAAACAATGTTCTATGGTTTCTACAACTCCGCAATATGAGTCTTTACGCCATGCAATATATAGTGTTATGATGGAACTCCACGACTATAGTTTGATTCCTTCCCTGCCATTAGCAAGTGAAAAGTTGTCCCTTCTCTCCAAGTTACTGCTGTGCCTTCTCACGACTTTCTAGCAATGGGTATACAATCAGATTTATTTTGAGAGTTGACATTCAACGTCAAACAAATTTAGAATACAGACAGACTTTCAAAATTAAAAAAATTAAAAACTGTTCGAAAATAAAATACTTTAAACAAATTTTTACAGTATCTTGCCAGATTCGTGTTTTTTTTTAAAAAATGCTTTATTTTCATTTTATATCATGCCAAATTCAATGCTTTGCAGAGCTGGCTTCAGGAACCCTGTATCTGTTTTTGCAAATATCTTTAAACAACAACTAAAGTGAAGTCCTCTGAAACTAAAGCAGAGGGGCTATTTCCCCCCAGCTTGAAACAGGGGCTTTAGGGTCAGGGTGTCTGGGCCTTTGGGTCATTGTGTGTGTGTGTGTGTGTGTGTGTGTGTGTGTGTGTGTAAGATGTCACAAACCCTTTTCACATTCCTTATTCCTGGTTTTGAGCATCCTGCAAAGCAGGGCCTTGTATATCTCATCAGCCGTGAATGATGCAAGTTCCACTTCAGAAGTTTTGGTACATCAAAGATGAGAACCAGAAGAACTGGTCCTGAATGCTTCTATTAGCTCCACAAGGGAGTGTATGAATTGGATCTCAGAGGGAACCTAGTGGAGAGGGGAAGAAGACCTTCCAACCTGCTGGCATGGAACAATCAGCAAGTGGGAGATTTATGTTCCATAGGCCAACACCTTTGAGAATCAGATGAGATGTGATGTAGGAGATCATAATGGCATCCCCCATCATGTAGCATTTTTAATAAGACAAACCTCTGTATGCATGTGTGCACAGGGCTGTTAGTGGTTGGGTGATGGAGGATTTAATTCTTCCCCACATTTTTTTCACTGACCCCAGGTGCCTTTTTCTCTGTTGGGGAAACTATACAGTTTCCTATAAATTTCCTGCAGTAGGGCATATAGCAGATTTGAGAGTAGCTTAAATCCACCAGGAAATTCCACCAAGTATCAAGGGAAGGATTAAGTACCATTTCTAGTGATATGGCCCTAATCCCTCAATCTCCAACTCTGCACACACACACACACACACACACACACACACACACACACACACACACTGTGACTGCTTTACTGATCTCAAAAATTTACATGAGATGAGAGCAACGATTTCCAGTATCTTGTTTGCTTTGGCTTGAGATCAAACCAGAATATTTATTCACAGCACAATCCTAAACATGCAGTCCCATTGTGTTCAATGGGGCTTATATCTGGGAAAGTGGTTACAGGATAGGATTACAGCCTTAGTTTTTCAGCTAAGGCTGCAATACAAATCATGTGTTCAGATTTGTCTAGAAAGCACCTGCAGTGTATAAGAAAAGGAAGAAAGGAACTGAGGGCCCAATCCTGTGGGCCTTAGTGTGGGCAGTACAGAGGCAGCAATGCAGGCCTGGTTGCTAGCGCTGCGGCCTTTTCGGGTGCGGTGGGAAGCCGTTCCTGGGTGGGGGGAAGGACAGAGCAGGCCTGGCAGCGACCTGCACCGCTGGATCCCAACCCCTGTGTCAGGCCTTTGTTTAGCTGGTGCAGAGACGAGTAGACCGCTTATCCACTTGCACCCTTATTTCAGGGAAAGGGAATGAATGTCCTCTTCTCCTGTGGAGCCCCCCACATCTGCCTGGCTGCCGTGGGATGTGACAGTAGCCAACCGACTACCACTACCCACTCAGGTGGCTGGGCAGCTCAGGATTGGGCTGTGAGTCAGCGTCACTGAAAATACTTTGCTTTACACTCCAGCCCAAACCGCATTATTTGGAAATAAGCTCCATCGATTTCAGCGGCTCGTACTGCCACATCATGCATTGAAAATCAGGGTGTAGGACTTTCTACCACGACCGTAGTTTTTAATTTGAGGAGTCCCTCCTGCCTAGTTTGGGAATTTGAGTCCAGAAGGTCTGTTTTCCATGTCTGAAACCTTATTTGTCAGAATATGCTGGCGGAAGCAAAAGCAATTTGGAATAGTGCACTAAAGGTAGTTTGCAAAGTGGAAATGTAATTAACGAGGTGCCATAGTGCAGTTGTCCAGAGTACATTGGCTAGATTTGAACGCCATGAAAGAGGAACTTGCTGCACTACAACAAAGTAGAGGTACCTATTTCCACGCTGAGTTTGGATTCCAGGAGGATAAACCGCCGTGTTATACACATCAAAGACATTGTATATGCAAATGAGCTAAAATAAAGATGTACGTTATCCTGGTCTTTTAAAGCCTATGAATGCAACAAGGATAACTCACTGGAGTATTCCTTCCTCCAGAGAAAACAGACATCTATCCAGGTGTTATTTTTCCTAGTCCTAAATGTTTTGGAGTGGGGATACACTAACCATTCTCTGCGATTGCTCTTTCATCTGTCTCTTTATAATAATAAAAAAAGGAGAATGCAAATATGAAACTGCCACAGTGCTGCACTGTGTTTCCTTTCTGCCAGAAAACACACACATACGAATGCATGAATAGGGGATGTTTCTGATTACAAGTGAACATATGTAACTATGTGTGGACATTTAATTCAACAGATGATGGCATCTCCATTGACTTCAATGCATTCAGAGTAGATGGACTTTCGGCATTCAATGACACCCCTTCCCTCTAATACGGCCCAATCCTATACTCACCGGCTGTCATTGTTGCGCCTCCTCTGCCGGCACTGACTGCCATAAAGCAGTCAGCACCATTGGAAAAGTTGCCCCTGCGTCATGCTCAGGAGAACACTGTTGGGAAAGCTGGTAGGAAGGCCCAGAGCTTCCCACTCATGTTGTTGGCTCTCCTGCCGCCCACCAGAGCAGGTAAGTCAGTGGAAGAGGCAAGAGGGGGGAAATGGGAGGATGGGGCAGGGGATGGGTGGAGTTGGTGTGGGAAGGAGGTGGGTTTGGCAGTAGCGACAGCCGTTGAATCCTTCCCAGACTTATTACTGCAGCATGGGTCCATGGGGACCCTTGCCAGTAATTTGGCTAGTGCAGGTCCAAGTGGACAATTGAAGAAAAACAACTACAGAAACAATGAGACTGGAAATGTTAGTCAAGGACCAATACATTTCTAGCCTGAATGATAATCTATTATCATCGACACATGCCTGATACAGGTTTATTTTGTAATCACCATTTCTTTATAAAATTTAAATTTACTTCCCCCTTGGTTTAATCTAAATTAGTAATTATTAATTTGTAAGATTAATAAGATTAATATTAATTGTTGAGATAGTTTGTACTTTGTTGACCTGATTCTATGTTATCATGAAGAACGGACCCTTATGATGTAGGGTTGTTGTAATACTCCAAATTACACCCTTTTGAACCAATATTAGAACTTCTGTCTCTAGACACTGTCTCTAGATCAGGGATGTCAAGTTTGTTTCATACAGAGGGCCAAAGTTGGCATTCATGGTGCCTGCAGAGGGCTGGCAGTGACATCATTAAGCAGAAAGTGACATCATCAGGCAGATAATGGCCAGAAATAAGCACACTGTTGTCACAAGAAAAGAGATGAAAATTATGTTCATGTTTTCAAGATATATGTGAAAACCCAGTTATCAAGCTGGAAGAGCCCAGTGATGATGGGGGGCAGATACATTGCTTCTGGGGGCCACATTCGGTCCATGGGCCTCATGTTTGATGTCCCTGCTCTACAATAATAATAAGTTTTCTTCATCACTCAGATGACACTCAAATAATTGGTCATTCCTATGTCAGCTATTCATTTCCATTTATAATAATCTACTATTTGATGCATTTTATTCAAGGAATGTACATGAATTTTCAAAGTAGACCAGCTACACATGAGCGTGGGTAAAAGCACATGCATAGCAGATTTTGATACAGTAAACATGGAGTAGCTGAAAATAATTGACCACTGTGATTCTTTTTGGATATTTATATTTCACATTTTTATAGGACCATACTGCACAGTCTTAAAATGCTATTGTTTAATATGATCTCTATCCTGGCTTTAAAATAATATATCAGTGGTTCTCAAATGTTTTGCATTGAAACCCACTTTTCAGACTGGCGCTGGTGTCGGGATGCACAAGAAGTGATGTCATGGCTGGAAGTGACATCATCAAGCATGAAGTGCTGTCGTTGTGATGTAATCAAATGATATTCCTGGAATGCACACTGGTATTCTTGGACTGCAGCAGCTGAACAACCATGAAACATCCCTGACAGAAAGCAAGATTAGTTCAAAATGTTATGTAAGAGCACTGAACTGAAAACAAAATTTAAAAAAATCTCACTTGAAAATTCAAACTGTTGACATTCACAAAAGGAGTATAGCAAGAGTAAAGTCTGCAGCTTCTAAGATGGCTGCTCCCAGCTTTCCATGACTTACCTGACGTCAGGTCGCAACCCACCATGTGGGTCCTGGCCTACAGTTTGATATATATTCTGTAATCTTTTGTGTTTAGAGTACAAGTGCAGTATACAGGACAGAGTGTGAGATTGGAGCGACCTGAGTCCAAATCTCTTCTCAACACTGCAGCTTACTGGGTGGCCTTTGGCACATCACCCTCGTTCAGCCTGATCTATTGTACAGGGTGGCTGTGAAGATGAATGAAATAGCAGCATGTGTTCTGCCCCGATTTCCTTGGAGGAAAAATGCGATAAAATACGATAAACAAATTTGCTTTTGCAGCAAGAGATGTTCTACTGAATGGATTTGGAAGCCTCGCTGTTCCATGCATGGTATCATTTCAAGAGGTGCCAGGATACATCCGTGTGCATATTGCATCTAAAAAAGAAAATGTAACTAAAGCTGCTAAGTGAATAATTCAACTCAGTGCTCTTGGGAAAAGGCAAGGACCACGAAAGGAGCAAAGCCCTTGCTCATCCTAAAGCTTCTTCTGCAAACACATTTCGAGAGGTTCTTTTAATTGTGCAGTGCCCCTTTTCTCTACTTTAACTTTCCTCATTGATCCAGCCTGTAATGCAAATCAATGACATCTATTTAGGGTAGATTTAGCAGAATTAGCCTTAACAGCTACTTTATTTATCTACAATTAGTTTAAATGGAGAAGAAAATTAGGTAGGTTTAATATGGGAATTTTTTCCAGTCTATTTATTTATGCATCTCTTCCTTAGGGTATTGCAATGAGGACAATGCCCATTCTCATCATTATGGGGACTATTGGATTTGGATTTATTTCTTAGTGTCCTAGCTATTCTCCATCAGCAGCCTTTTATCCACGCACCCCACAATAAAGACATGGACTAGAACTGTATGGTATAAGGGCCACAGTATTAAAGCCACAGGGTCATCTAGTATATGTGCGGGATACCCTGAGGGAAATGAAGCTGCCCGTCTACCTCCCCCATCACCTATGGGCGAACCATCTGACTCCAGGTGCCTCACGTCGAAGACCCCAGGCGCCCTTCTTAGTCACCCCGAAGGGTTGAGGCAGCCAGATCGGCAACAGGAGGAAACTGTTCAAATAAAAAACAGGAAACCGAGCAACCCATAGGAAGAGCCCGGTCAAGATAAACTGAAACCCAAGGAGACAGAAGTCATCTGGGTGAACTGGCAATAACCTAAAGGCAGACTGAATATCCGTCTTTGCCAGCAAAGCCCCTTGACCTACAGGCCTCCTTAATAGCCACATGGGAATAGAGCAAGGGGGAAGGGATAATCAGCTCATTGCCACCGTGGCTGGCCAAACGCTGTGGGGGGGCGGCGGCTACTCCCTGATGCAAGGGCTGGTGTCCTGTAGCGCCAAGGGCCACTCCTCCACTGCTGCTGTTGCACTGTCGCTGCCTCACTGCTGCCTTCCGGCACACTCTGCGTGCTTCTCTGCTCCAGCTCTGTTGGCCCTCACTGAGTCTCGCGCAGAAAGTGTGAGGGAAGGGGGGAACGTGCTGTTCTGCAACCCTCCGGGCTAAAAATAGCACCCCCCCAACGCTCCCGGGTCTGAAGCGGCCTCTCCCAATGGGAGCGCAAGAAGCCGCTACCTCCCACTGGTCTTGAACTGAGCCTCACGCTGGAAAGCGGGAGAGAAGAGGGAACACGCTGCTCCGCTAAGCCCAGGAGCTAAAAATAGCTCCCCCAATGCTCCCAGGCCAAAACGGCCACTTTTAACGGGAGTACAAAGCAGCTGCTCCCTCCTTGACTGCGTTTCAAGCCCAAATGAGCAGGCTGTGCCTTGCAGGCACCGCAACCGTTGGCTCTGCCCCCGCCAGCCAATAACTGCCCATCAACCGCCCACCACCCAGCCAAAAATGCCCTTCCCCCATCCCATTTGAAGATGGCGCTTCCCTTTGCTCCAGCCATCTTTGGCCGACATGAGGGAGGCATGGTGCAGGTGCAATAGGACCGGCATTGCCTGCAGTGCTGGTCCCATTGCTATAGCACCAAAGCGGGGGTGCGGCTCGGCATCCCTGTGTCGGCTCTACCAACATTGCACCACCACTATGACATAGCTTTGGCGCAACGGGTGCACTTGGATTGCACTGTGAGGAAGAGAAGTTTCAATTATCTGGCTATTGCCAGAAATATGTCCTATTTCAGCATTTCTCAAATGGTGGGGTTGTGAATCAGAATTGGCCCCAGGTAATTATAAAACATGGAAGCTCATGAGAGGTGATGATGTGCCAATAGTGCTGGGCCTGTAACTCTGGTTCACTGCTGCAACCACCACCCTCCAGCTGTCTGTTGGCCTCTGCTGCATAGCAACTATCTGCAAGTTTGCAAGGCCAGCCTTTGACCTGACCTTTTAGGAATAGCAAAACTGTTATTTTGCTAAAAACCCTATGCTGGATCAGGCCAAGGGCCTATCTAGTCCAGATTCTGGTGTCTCACAGTGGTCCACCAGATGCATCAAGGAGCACACAGCATACCTGTATTCCAGAGGTTCTCAGACTGGGTATTGCAATGCCCTGGATGTTTGGGTTCATAGCAAGACTGCACTGGCCAGGCCACTCAGCAGTGTGAGTCCAATGTGATTTCAACATGAGTCCAATGATCACTAGAGTGCTTCATTGAGATTTGGGACAACAGGCTGGGTTGTCTGCAGATCTGCGTAAACTCTGCCCCCACCTCTGCTGGCCAGTTTTAGGCAATTTTTAGCTGTTTTTCCAGATGCGAATCCAGAAGTAAGTGCTGATGGCGTCAGCACATTGTGTATCATTGGCTCTTACTTCCAGATCTGGAGGTGGACAAGGGCATCGCTGGCTGGGTAAGTTTGGTAAGCCACTTTCTTGCAACTTACTTCCATGTAAGTGTGTACAGTATAGGATTGGAACTTTAAAAATCGAGTTTATATGGTTGTAATCCTTGCCATCCCTTTGCTTCCTGCTGGTTTAGCCCTCTTCTTCCATCCTTACCTGTACTAATTGTACATAACTACATGAAAAGCCACTTGGGTACTGAAATATATTGTATGAAAGATGCCATATTTAACTCAGAAAAAATTCATCTATCTATAGTAACACATTCGAGTTCCCAATGTGTATGTTCCAGTCAGGGCAACCTGAATTGTTGTAAGTGAACAGGGTTAAAGATGAAACAATTATTTTAGCCATGGACAAATGTTGAACAATAAATAACATGAACATTCCAGACAGCCTGCACACATGTGCAGAATACAAATACTTCAACAAGACAGAAATGGCCAACCGCTGCTGTCAACAGCTAACAAACCATACAGTTTGGTAAAGGGGCTTGAAGCTTTTCAATCAAGGTTTTGATGAAAGCAATAACATTCTGAAGACACCGGTTAGATTTTATGATTTACCTAATGTACAAAAAAAAAAAAAAAAAAAGGCTGCCTGCTAAGACAAATAACCATAGATGCAGGACCAGAATAACAGCTGTTGAATTCACAAGGAGCTGAATTATTCAAAGATCTTGGATAATGATTTTTAAAAAGCAGGTAGCCTTTTTTAAAAATCATATTAATGAATTATTGATCTCTCTCTCTCTCTCTCTCTCTCTCTCTCTCATGTGTGTGTGTGTGTGTGTGTGTGTGTGTGTGTGTGTGTGTGTGTGTGTGAGAGAGAGAGAGAGAGAGAGAGAGAGAGAGAGAGAGAGAGCATTTTAAATTAGTATTCGGCTGAAACAGAATTTTAACAAACCACAATTTTTACATGACAGTTTTATTTTCATTTTCTGGTTTTCTAAAGATATTACACTCTGGTTTGTTTCATTGCATTCTGCATCAAATGGAATATGACATAATGGTATTATTCATACATACCAAGGTTTTCACAATTTTGGCCACTAGTGTCAAGCTCAGCTTGTTGCCCCCCTAAAGCTTGCTGCCCAGTGCAATTGCACTCCCTGCTCTTCTTTAGCTATGCCCCTGCCTGTAGTTAAAGTTGCAGTTTGGGAGGCACTCAAAAACCTAAAAAGCAGGACTGGATGATGTCACAAGACTGCCAAGTCTTTAAATGGGATAATACCATCATTTTGGGATAGAGTCCAGCAGTGACCTATCAATGACCTGGAATTAACTTTTGTTGCCCATCCACCACACCAAAAAAGAGATAGAGAAAGAGGATCATATTGGACAAACTGGCAACCAGACATTCAGTTTCACACCCAGCGAACCACATACATGCATAGTCCTCTTTCTGTGCATGTATAGCCCTAACTGGCATTGGCATGTAAATATAATTACCTTATTTTGGACAAAACTAGATGAAAGTAACTAATGTCATATAAAATAAGAAACAGACTATTATAGAACAGAAGAGCTGACATATTTGTACATAGATATTAGCACAATCCGATTCTTAGGAAAAAAAAAAGACTATATATAATATTTTTGATGATTCACAAATGAGAACAAAACCATCTTGGTGTAGGTTACTGTGCTCATTACAATGAACAATGGGATCTCTGATTTCCTTCAACACATGACCTTCCTATAAACCAGAGAATGCTCGAGTACACAGTTCATGTCTCATCTTAATAACATCCAAAGATCCTAAGGAGTATTGCAAGTCTAAAACAGAGATCAGACACGAAGAAAAGAGAATAGCCTCACGTTAGCTGGCTGACCACTCTGCCCCATCATGACCCATTCCTTGGCTTTGATCCATGCAGAGTCAGCAAGTCTCAAGACAGGGCAATGGCAGATTTACTCAGTTGGCTTCACAACACTCTGTTCCCACTTACACTTTAACCTTTCTCTGCACTTCTGAGGATGCGGTACTGTGGGACAATACAAGCTGTTAACTCGAATCCTGGAATATAAGGCAAAAAGTGCAGCTGCATGACTAATTGGTCACTGTTTTCTGCCTTTGCCCCCCCCCCCAAGAGCTACAGCCTTCACAAGAGGTTCATAATTACAATGAGTTTTGAACTGCCCATGGATAGTGTACAATGATGCCACTCCAACCCACACTAAGTTCAAAAGTTAGGAGCTTCTAACGTAGAGAAGCCATAGCCCCAGGATAAGTCAGAGGCTATGTTGTTCTGTGGCAGGACATGGCAACTTGTAATGGATAATGTGCCTTTTAAAGCTATGTGTTCCCAGAAATAGGAAAAAATCATGCGTATTCCAGAATTGGAATTTGAGGTAACCAGCTGCATGTAACTACCTATCCACAGTAAAGGCAATTAAAATGGCAAGTCCCCATGTTATATTAACATAATTAATTCACATAATCTTTTTCACTTCCCCATCCACCCACACTTATACATGTGCACAAGAATTGTGAGGCACAAAAAGCCTTCTGGCACATTAATTGGGAGCAAGATCAATTAAATATCATCGCGCTGGGACTGACTTCCAAGTAAATATTTATCAGAATGAGCTGCGTCGTTTGTGAAAACCCCAGAGGTAGCAATGTCTGTAGCAATGAAAACTCAGAGGTAGCAATGTCTGTGCATGCACGCATCTGGGAACTACCCATGCATAAGCTGTGCATCATTGACAAGTAGCTCACAGCTGGGACATCATGAACTGATTTTCAGGAACAGGGGTCTTCAGTGAATGGGTTGTAATATTCAATGCTCAAGTACGTCTGATAAATAAATAAATAAACCAGCACAATCTTGGCATTCCAGACAGACATTGTAGCTGTCAACAATGCTGTGCTCTTCCTTTGACAGTATTCGTAGCAAGACAACTTCATGGCACTTTGTTTTCGGGTTTGATTGTTTTTAAAGTCATATCAGGAATTTCATGGGATATTAGGAGGAAAGCCTCTAGCTGTGCTTTTATGTTCCAATCCAATGGGGAACTTGCAGCAGCAGATCTAGGGATCCGTAAGTCTCCTTGCAATAGAGCACATGTTGCATTGCCACTGCAGACCACGAAGTTGCTGGTGGAAACATACACATGCCAGAACAGGCCAGACACTTCTCTGGTGCAGATAACGTGGCAGTTCATGAAGGTTTAAAGGTTGATTAGGGCAGGGAGTGGGCAGTTTGATTGGGGCAGAGTAGAAGGAAGTGGAACTCAGCAGCAGTTGGTGGCCATGTGATAAATAAAAGACCATCATCAAACCTTCAAAGACCTTCAAATCTACAGACCATCAGAATCTCCAGACCTTCAGATCTCCAGACCTACAGATCACCTTCTCCATGTTAGTCCAAGATGCCAGCCTGGACCTGTTGCCTGCTTGGACTTGAGAAGAAGGTGAACCAGCAAGGCTAACCATCTTGCAGGTACTAGGGCCTAGTCTAGTGAGGCATATAGTTGTTTTGTTATTTTAATGTGTATTTTAGTTAGGTCTCTGTTAGTTCTTTTAAGCCTTTCCTGGTTTTGTAACTGCTTGTTTTCTTAATGAATTACTATAAGCTTTAATAGTGAGTACTTGGAACTAAGCTAAATTCAGTCTTGCAGCTTGGGCACCCTATCATTTTAAGTTAAGCTTCATAGATTTGGAATAGGTCCCTGTAGACATGGCAAGTTTAGCCTGTGGACTAATTTAGATTTAAGAGTCTGTTCATTGCTCTTAGAGGCTGTAACTCTTAGCTGTGGTCCCAGGCTGGTAGCAGAGGATGTGTCCAGTGGTGTCATTCTATAATGAACTACCGGAACGCAGGCGGGACTTACCCCTTGATTGACAGGGGCCCCGCGACGCGTTGTCGCCTGCTGTTCCGCCGCGGAGGGCTTCTTCCGGGTGGCGCGCCCCTCCGCTGCTCTCCGCAGCACCCAGCGCGCCACCCAGGCAAGCGGGCACCCTCTCCGAAGCCAGGGGTGCCCGCGCGGGGCTCGGAACGGTGGCGACGCGTCAGAACCGCGCAGCCAATCACGCGGTAAGTCCCGCCCACCGTTCCGTTAGTTCATTATAGAATGACACCACTGGATGTGTCCCTTGTTACCTTGAGTTGGAAGTGCTTAAGGACACACTCTGCTGAACGTTCACAACTCATATGGGCCCTAGGCTGGTTATATGAGCCTGTGAATTACACCCTCGTATTTGCTATCAGAGCCATTCTGGGCAGCAACAGCAATGCGCAGGCCCTCCTTGGAATGGCTCTGATGGCAATTGGGAACAGCTACTTACATAGCGTGTTGTGGCACTTGTAGTGCTTACCACACCACCTCCCCTGGCTACACTACTGCCAGTATGTGGTATGCACTATGTTGTCCCAACTAGGTTCTGCTTCCCTTTCCATAAGCAGTTCTCACCAACTCAGCAGGTTACAGAAGCCTACAGCGGTGGTGATTTGGTGGGAACTTGCTGTGGGAAAGGAAGCAAAAACTTGCTGAGGCAACATGCTTGGGATACCCCTCATTCATTTCACATGGGCATATTGCGAAGAGTGTGTGGAAAGGCAAATCAGTGCTCAGATCTGTAATACTTCATAGATGGAAGTTTGCTGCACAGCACTGTATACTGGAATACCTCTGAGTACGTAAATTGATCATTTTATCATTTCAGATTTATAATTTCAGTGTATCGTTTCAGAGGTAATTTATCCTTTCAGAGGTAAGGATTATAATCTATCTGTCCTTTTACATGACATCCTTGTTTTCCAGGTAGTGGGAAGACATTTCTCCATGGGAAAGCATGTGGTCCCCTATTTGCAGCATGGCCAGTTCCACTAGCTCTTTGTCTGAACAGTCCCTCTTGCTCACAATGGCAAAAACGTCCTGGGAAGCGGGGGTGGGGTGGTGGTGGTCAGGATGTGCACAAGGCAGGAGCACACAGGCCAGCTGTCACGTCGGGCCAGCTTGGGATGAACCAGCCCCATCGTTCCACAGATTTTTGTGAAATTGACTTGACTAGAATGCAGCTCTTTTAATTTAACTGGGTGGCGGGTTGGACTGATAGTATATCGTTGTCTTCCACTGAGCATGAATTTCAAGAGACATAAATGGAAATTAAAAAGCAGATAACACACAACAGATGTTAGTAAGATCTTTTCTTCCTACTTAGACCATAATAAACATATGGAATGGCCTATCAGGCACTATTGCTTAGGCGAAACACAAGGATCATTCAAGAAACAATTAGATGCCTTTCTAAAGAAATGGAATACTTAACATGGATGAGCCCTTCTGGGCCAATAGTCCTGATGGGTAAATAGCGCCAGCTAAAACATTTCACACTCCTATATTCATTTGAATGTAAATATCACTTCAGGAAGATCTTTGTTCTAGCTCGGGCAAAGAAACGGTTTCATTTTCTGTTGCATTCTTTTCTTCTCAATATTCTTTTTACACTGACATTGTTGCATTTGCCATTTAGATAGCGAAGTGTTCGTGACCTGCTGTGCATTCCCACTGCCACTAACCTACACAAAAATTAAGTTCTGGGTTGGAGACGAAGAAGTTGCACTTTCAAGTTCATCAAAGTCTTTCAAGAAGCAGAAGCTTATGACAAGTGACAAGGAGGAGTGCGTATTTGTCCATAAAATGCTGTGAAAAAAATGAGTACGGCATAGGGATGCTAAGGGCGATGTGAAGCTATAACTTGACCTCTGTAAATTTTATTGCAGCACAAGGCATGACTAGGTTTAAATTCTGGTGTAGCAACAGTCTGCAGCCTGCTGTGCTGGAGCTTCGCTCTCACACACTGTGCATGGCTGTAGGCCATGATGGGTTGTGCAACCTTCTTACTTTAGTAATAAGCTACATCAGAATGCCAAGTGCAAAGGAGTGGCAACAGGAAGCAGGCATCTTGTTGTCTCATGTGCTCCCCGAGGCATCTGGTGGGCCACTATGAGATACAGGAAGCTGGACTAGTTGGGCCTTTGGCCTGGTCCGGTGGGGCTCTTCTTATGTTCTTAAGGCAGAAATCTGCAACAGAATTCTGAAAGCACTTAACTGCCAACACAGATTTGGCACTAGGACCACTCCAGCACTGGAAACTATGAGGATCAAATGATTGGGAGAGAAGTTACAACTATTAAGACACCCCCCTTTTACCCCTTTCCGGTGAGCTTAAAAGGAATGAAAAAAGAGCCCCTGGATAACAGGGAGCTCTTGACTCACCCCTTAAATTGGATAAAATCACTAAGGGTGCAATCCCTAACCTGGAGTTAGGCCAGCACAGTTAGGCCAGCAAAGTTTGTCTGCCACAAGTGCCACCATAAAGCACATTTGGACCACTCTCAGAGTCAGGGAGGATAGTGTGCTGGCCTCTCTGACTCCGAGAGTGGTCCGAACATACTTTATGGTGTCTCTTGTGCTGGCCAAACTTTGCTGGCCTAACTGTGCTGGCCTCTGTGACTCCGAGAGTGGTCCGAACAAACTTTGCTGGCCTAACTGTACTGGTAGGATTGTGCCCTGATTGGGGAAAAGTGGGAGGCACTTTGAAGACTACATAAACAAAATGGAGGTGGAAGCATCCCTACAACAACTTCCCCAAACCAGGAAAACCCTTCCCCAGCCAATGTGCAGGGCTTATAAGCCCTTGAGCCCTTTATAGTAGCCACCTGCTGGGATGAGGAGCGACAGTTGCTCTCCCCCAGTAGTATATAAGAGGTACACCACTTAAAAAGTGCCTCTTGCCAAGTTAGCAGGGCCCATTTAAAATGAAACAAAAAGAAGCCTATCTCCCATTTATTTTATACTTGTACTGTCTGCATATATACTTACATACTTTATGAAGGCTGAGTGTTTAGTTAATTATGTTGATGGCAAGTTGGTGTAAATGTAACACATATTTAATTGGGATTTTCTTGTCTTTTTTGCACTTTAGCAGCATTTGGCAAAACTTCTCTTCAGGTGCAAAAGAGAAAAAGGGTGAACATCTTAAAAAGGTGATTTTCAGCTTCTCTTCCTTTATAGTCAGATGTATTCCTCCAAGCAACAGGTGATAACTAATTAGCATTTGTGAACATGGTTGACATTGTCAAAGGTTCCTTATGGTGGAATTGCACTACATATTTTAATGGGTATAAAGGAAAGAATGAAAAGTTGTGGGAAACGTATCAGTTACAACTATGCTTTCCACAAAGTCATGAAAGGGGCTTTATGACAGATAGGAGGCGCCAACTTTTCAAAGGAAGAGGAGGAAATAAGAAATCTGTCCTTAACTTAATTCTCACATAAGAGTTAGGTTCACTTTTAATGAGTATGGATCACATATTACTTTGCTGATATGGTGAAAGGAACACATTTATGCATTTGAGAGGTGTGTTCCCCCTCTTCGCTGTGTATTCGCCTCCAGTGAATGAAATGAATGGAGAGGCCCACAAGAAGCTGCTTTTAAAACAGCTGTTAAGAAAAAAGGACTTTTAGACATATCCTATGTGCTTATAAGGAAAAGAATAGTGACTTCAGTAATGCCGGCTGTCATTTAAACAATCCATCGATACAAGAGTTATTCATAGCAACTGGTATGAGGAAGGGATGACTTCTCTACCATATGTGGCTGCAGAGGCTCTGATGGGTATCACTGTTCTCAGGAAATCGGGGGAGAAAAGTTCTCTGGTCTTCAAGGACCACTAAGGGTGCACCCAGTGGCATTATTCACCTGGTACGCTGGGCGGGACTTACCTTTGAGCGGCAGTCCGCCCGTTGCATCACGCCAGGGCAGGCGGGAAAGCGGCGGAACGCGGCGTGACACAACGGGCGGACTGCCGCTCAAAGGTAAGTCCTGCCCAGCATACCGGGTGAATAACGCCACTGGGTGCAACCCTAACCAACTTTCCAGCACTGACCTAGTTGCGCCAATGGGGTATGTTCTTCACTCTCTGAAGCAAGCAATATTTTAAATTATCAGTGAACGCTTGTAATTAATGGCCCAAATATGATTTGAGTGGATCATGTGCAGTTCTCAGCCTATAGCACAGGCCCTGGGCCTTCTCACTGTCTGGGGAAAAGAAGAGCACCTAACAATAAATTTCAGGATTGTGACACAAACAGTCCTTTGTCCCTGTCCCCTGACTGAGGCCAGGAACCAAGGGGATTGCATTGGACTAGAGGTCTGCTGCCACCCTGTGGTCACAAACGATTCTGCAGGTTATGTGATACACAGGGACTAATCCAAAACGAAAGTGAAACTGCTTTGCACTGCCTGAGTTGCAAAGAGTTGCAAATGATCCAGAGAGTTCCAGTACCCAGTCGGATCTGAGAGGGACCTATTTCCAGAGGGCTAACTGCCCTACCACAGGACCTGCAGACATTGTTCAGTGAATGACAATTTCATTACGCTCCTTTGCTTGATTCTGTCCCTGTATTCATTCCTTCTCCTAATAGAGGCTGGGGATACTCTGTCCCCCGGGCAACGCCAGGTAACAAAAGGCTGGTTGGAAATGAATCAACACTTCTCCAGCAGGCAGCAAATTCACAGACTCTGCTTCAGATTCACTGAGAGGATCCTTTCATCCCAAGGTGCTTCATCTTCAGCCAACTCTGAGCTCCGAAACATCAAACTTCCCCACTGCTGACCTGCCACTGGCTCTGATGGGTATCACTGTTCTCAGGAAATCGGGGGAGAAAAGTTCTCTGGTCTTCAAGGACCACTAAGGGTGCACCCAGTGGCATTATTCACCTGGTACGCTGGGCGGGACTTACCTTTGAGCGGCAGTCCGCCCGTTGCATCACGCCAGGGCAGGCGGGAAAGCGGCGGAACGCGGCGTGACACAACGGGCGGACTGCCGCTCAAAGGTAAGTCCTGCCCAGCATACCGGGTGAATAACGCCACTGGGTGCAACCCTAACCAACTTTCCAGCACTGACCTAGTTGCGCCAATGGGGTATGTTCTTCATCCTACAGTTGGGGGGCAATTACAGAAGCCTCCTCAAGGTAAGGGAATGTTTGTTACCTTGGAGCTGCATTGCCCTTATTCTGGTGATGGAAAGTTGGTTAGGATTTTGCGCTAAGATATTTTTGTTAAAGTCCTTGGTTATTTAAGTGCTCAAGTTCACTCAAAGTTACAGTACTATTTTCCATTTTGCCCAGGAAAGTGAGAACTATGGAGGGGAAAGAGAGGAGAGAGAGAGAGAGAGAGAGAGAGAGAGAGAGAGAGAGAGAGAGAGAGAGAGAGAGAGAGAGATTATTATGAAAAAAGTGTAAATAAACACATCCATTTTAACTGAAAAATTTCCCCTTTGGTTATTTTGAGAAATTATTTTCAATGTGAGAACAGAGAAATTGCATGTCATAATTTGTGCATTGTAAACATGGCTTTGTTAACAAATATAAAAAGAGGATACAGAAATGGTATGGTCTGGAATTTATTACAGTAGCCACAGGCTGAACTACTAAAGTTGATTACTTTTTTTTTTTTTTTTGCAAAAGCAAAACAACACAGGTGAAGACCTACACTACCAATTGGATTTTACGGCCAGCACAAAAGCACATTGACTCATCATATTAGAGTGACAAAGCTCTAGTCCGAGCAATCTTTCCAGGTTGCAACTTCAGACCAAATTCCACACTACATTTCATTTAATGTGGGCAGGTAGAGTTGCTATGAGGAAACCTTTCACATCTATTAGGCTGAAATTGATTGTACCTTCCATTTTGTTTTCAAAAAGGTCTGTAGCAAAAACACCTTTTGGAAGCTCTAGTTTGCTGCAGATTGATTCTAAAATAAAATTGGGATAGGCGAAATGCATGTGTTCATAGGGAGGGCATCACATTCATGTCAATAAAAATAGAGTTTGAGAGAAAGGATAGCATTCAGAAGAAATCAAGGGAAGGAGATAAGTTAGAAGAGAGATCTAAGTAAGAAAAGTTACGAAACAAACACACATGCACACACATATTGAATAATGAATGCTAACATATTCACTCCTAGACAATATTTTTGGCTTGTTTATGTAGGATTGTTCCTGGAGACATATGGCAAGAAGAAGAAAAAAAATTCAAAATAAACTGGTCAGGTCTTGCAGTAGTTCTAAGTTATTGACAGCAATTAACTTGAGGAATGTGCAATGCTTTGGTAAATAGTTAGCTGGGGAAACATGAAAAAAAAAAACCCTATTTAAGTATCCCTTTCTTTCTCTGAAAAGCTCAAATAGCACACATATGTAGGCTTATTCAATGTTATTCCTAAGAACAACCCAATGAAGCAGAAATTAGATTGAGGGCCAGTGGTGGGATTCAAATAAATTAACAACCGGTTCTATGACGTCATAGCCAGAGCCAAAAAAAAATCCGAAGCCAGACGAGGTAAGCGAGTGGGCGGGGCCCAGCCATTTAACAACCGGTTCTATAGAACCTGGGCGAACCCCCTGAATCTCACCACTGTTGAGGGCGCTGTGAGGGCACCACTAAACTGCGCTGGAACAGGAAGGCTGGCAGGCCCACACTGTATCCAGCACAGCTTGGGAGCAAGCTGGAGCCTCCACAGGGCAAGGGCACGCTTGCACCCTTACCCCGGGGTAGGCACAAGCCGCCCCAATGGGCTCCTCTGATCTGCGCAGAGCTGAGGAAGCCGTGAGGGCCGAATTGGGGCCGTGCAGCCTGGGGCCGGGAGCTTGCGTGAGGCCTAACGGAACGTCGTGCTGCTGGCTTTGGCTGGTGCTGTTGGGCCAATGCTGCTGCTAGGCTCGGCCCAGCTGCAGCAGCACTGACGCAAACGTGGCGGTCAGCGCTCTCATGCCAGTGCTGCCGCCGTTGGGCCGACACTAGCAGCTAGCGTCGGCCCAACATCTGGCTTTGAATTGTGCCCTGAAAGACAGTGATTGCCAACAGTCACTTAGCAATCTGCATGAGCATCTAGGAATTTGAACGTAGATGCCCCCAGCCCGTCCAAAATTCTACAAACTATACCACGCTGCCTTTCTCAGTGGAGCTCCCTAGAATCTAATAGGGTATGAGGGTATTTAACTACTGGACTATTATGTCCTAGTCAAATGCATCCTGGTTCTCACTGGACAGTCATGCCTTTTTTTTTCTTTTTTTCTTTTTGCATCTTGGTCATTCAGATTTAGCAGAAGATTTAGCCGCGAGGGTGAATGCCTCCGTTTCCCCGAAAATAACAGCTGAAGATCTGAAGGTCGTGAGCTCGGGACTGCCGGAAGTCTCTGTGAGCGGCAGACCTTGCAAACTGCGGCTGATTAAAAGCTGAGTTCCAGCTGCCTCGTGGGAGGAGGAGTGTGCTGAAGTCAGCTGCGTCTCTGGTGGGAGCAGGGAAGCCTCATCAGCCAGCAGAAGACAGACGGGTGGCTAAGAAAGAAGGCTAAATCCAGAAAGAAAGATCTGTATGAGTGCTGTTCTTGAAAGACAGAACATTTCTGTAAATTGTAAAAACCTTCGGGTTTATGAATAAAAGTCTGCCTATGTAAACCGCCTTGGGTTACAGTCATTAGAGAAATCTAGTGATCTTAAGAAAAGCGGTATATAAATACATGTATTATTATTATTATTATTATTATTATTATTATTATTATTATTATTA
>JAJKFI010000019.1:542914-577248 GCA_029204185.1 Lerista edwardsae
AGAGAGAGAGAGAGAGAGAGAGAGAGAGAGAGAGAGAGAGAGAGAGATTTGCCTTTCTTTCCCCTTCCATTTTACCAGTCAGAGGAAATGGAGATAGCAGTGCTGGAGAAATGTCAATATCTGACCAGTCCACATGATTTCTCATTTAGTAGGACAAACCAGACACCAGGTTTGTCTTTGGTTGCTGTTACGAAATTTGATGTTATGGTAAATGCCAACAAACACGGCCATTTCATGCCTCTCCTATCACACCCATCACATGTCATCACAACATTTTGGGCTGTAGCCAAAGAGAGTCAGGATGAAGCACCATTGAAATCAATGAGGGGGGTTAGACAGGACTAAGACCAATCCTGCCAGTCCATGTAGCTCTGTTGATGGAGTGCATCCTGCATGCTATGATGGGGAGGGGGGGAAGTGATCAGACAGCCAACGAGAGATCAGAATATTTTTTTTTACTAATTTTGTTGCCATCAGTCCAAGGAGAGGAAGGGAAAGGCTTTAGACCAGGAAAGGGGGATAGGGTCCAGCATGTGCAACTGCTACTAAGCTCCAACCTCTTCCACCCTTGAACTGCCTCCCCAGTTCGACCCGCTTCCTGCCTTGAGGATTTTCTTTCACCCAGAGGAATCCTCCTAAACTGATCCCTGTGCAGGATGCAGCAGTTGCCATTTTAGCAACACTGCGTTGGGCCGAAGACTACGACTGGGCCCTTAATCATGAGACAAAACTTTTTTGCAACATCCGGATCCCAACCACTGGTTGCTGATAAACCCTACAGCATGCAGCCCTGAGATAAAAGGAACCCATGTTCCCTTACCTTGAGGAGGCCTCTGTGACTGCCTGCCCTCTGCAGGATGCAGCTCACACTCTGTTGGCACAGCTGCATCAGTGTTGGAATGTCGGATAGGATTGGGCCCTTGTTTCAGTTGCTGATTTTTTTCCCTTTAAAAAAAGTTTGCACTCCCATTTCATCTAATTTAATTTCAACTCAGTACTCCCAGATCTTGGCAAGAAATATGTACATGCAAATCCTGCATGGACATATTCTGAACACTGTTCTGAATCAAGAGACAACAGTTCTTCCCTTAGCTGAATTAAACATCTCCGATTAAAAACACCCTCAACCTATTTATGAATCTGGTTGTGGCTGCTCGCTAAGTGATTTTGCAAAAAGGGTTTCCATCTGTTTTACCTCCTGCTTTGTTCCGCCACCACTGAAGTCTGTGATTCTACCAAAACTTGATGAAAGAAGCTAGGACTTCATTGCTTCCCTCCTGCAAAAGCCAGAGGGATTTCACTGCACATCTGGGGAAGAGCAGATTGCATCCCCTGGAAAATACGTCAGCAGTGGATGTGCTTAACCCTGCATTTTAGAGCAGCCAAGTTCTGCCCCATCTGCTTTTCGCAGGCATAATGAAGCCCTGTGTGAGGCTTTGTTGGAAATTTCCAATGCATCTCATTTCAGTTAATTGGAAAATGCCCTCCAAGCTTGACCCAGTGAAGTACCTGTAAGATGTGAGCAGCTCCGCGATGCAACATATTAGAACCTTATAAGGCTTCTCAGTCTTTAAGCCAGGAGAGGTAAAAACAATGCAGGTCTTCCAGGGGGGGAATATTTTCCTTCTTGTTGCACATGTTGGGAATGAAAGTACATCTGAGCAGAAGAAGGAAGTTCTTTATCATTAATGATTGGCCTCTTCTAGATTCTTTGCTGCCATACTGCTCCCATCAAACTGGAGTTGTGACTAATACTCTTTATGGGGTCCAACTGGTTGATTAAACGTGTTGCAGAAGGTTAAAGCTTGCAGTGTTGTCTTTGGACACCAGCTGTTTTAGCTATTAAGAACTGGAATAGGACAAAGGAGTACAGGAACCAGTACTGTACTGTGTGTGCCTGTTACTGTAGATCACCCGCAGCGACTAATTGTTGTGTTTCCTATTGCCGTTTCATTGTTACATATTGACATTTGTGAACAAGCCACCCGCTCTGGGCAGGGCCAAGCAAACTGTAATTATAGCAACATTGTACACCATCTTAGGGCCCAATCCTATGCTTGGGCAGCACTGCTCTCGCGTGTGCTACCCAGGCAATGGCTGGTGCCTGGGAGTTGAAAGGCGCTGGTGGAGAGGCCAGTGCCACTTGGAATTGGGCCTCTGCATCTGGGGGATGACCACTGGGAACCACCGATGGTAAGTCTCCTGCAGTTCCTGGCATTCTGGGCAGGGGAAGGGTGGGGAAAGGTGGGGAGGGGGCATTGCTGGCAAGGGGAAGGGTGGCCTAGGGGCAGTAAAATAATGGCAGTTTAAACAGTGTATGTTAGCGATGAACTGTGACCTGTTTTGGTTAGGAATGCTTTTAGCTCCAAGATGTACCAGCCTGCACATAAGTGGGTTTAAGCTGAAGATAGCTAAGGAATGCAAGGATGTACCAGGACAGGCTGACAAAAATGATTAACTGCTGTAACGGTATAGCTTTCTGATAAGGCCGAATGTTAACACCTATTCTTTTGCAGAATGTTAACGCCTATTCTTTTGCTTAATGCAGTAGCCTACGTAAATGTACCTATATAAACTTGCGTAATCTGTTTCTCAGGGCTGCTCCCTGTTTTTTGGTCAAGAGACACTGGGAAGGGTCCGCTGCGCAGTAGAATAAACTTACAAAAATCCGTCCTCCGACCATCCTGTGTCTATCTTTGATGTGTTTCAGGCAACATGGGAAGGAATTGGGGACAGCAGCAGAGGCTGCCTCTGAATCCTACCCCCACCCTGCACCTGAAAGCCCGACATAGGCTACTCAAATCTGTACCAGCTACCAGGGGCTGCCTGCTCCCAACACAGGGGAAGGGAACCAATTTAAGTGCCGTAGAGCCCAACTGGTCGATTTCTAGGTAGACAAACATAGGATTGCATTGCTAGTCTATTTTAGGGATATTGTTTTTGATATATTAGCACCAATGAAGAGTCAAAATCAATGCATGGGGGTAGCCTCATTGAAAACAATGGAACGTACTTCTGAATTGACATATATACGTAGGATTGCACCATTAGGTTCTTATTCTTAGGGTGCGTGTGTCAAAACGAGCCATGCTTCCACTGCACAAAGGTTTCCATCCTCCTTTGCAAGCCTTCTTGAAATCTCACACATGCCCATAACACAATTTTCAGTTTGATTCTTTTTTAAAAAAAAGTCAGATGTGTAGAAAGCCTAGATTGCATGAATGTCTGAAGTTGCTATTTGTTTCTAATGAAATTGGTAAGTGGAGGGGTCTTTTAACCAAATTTGACCAAAGTGTGGAACTGCATGATTATCAATAAATTATTGTGGAAATATACTTTACGACCCTATGCTGTGCTAGTGCGGCCAGATTACATGGCCTGAGCTGCATCCGATGCAGCTTAGGAGCAGGCTGGACATTTCCTCGGGGTAAAGGGATATATTTCATCTTTTCCCCAGTAAAGCCCCAGCCAACTAATGGGGCTTCCTGGATCTGCGCCAGCTATACTGTATAGCTGGCCCAAATCTGGGATGCCCCATGTCGGCCTGCCCAGCTGGGAAGGAAGATTTGGATGTAGCATGCACAGCTGCCACTAATCCTACCCCTCCCAGGCCCAATCCTCCCCTGTTCCTCCCATTGCCCCAAAAAGTGCCCGCTTGCTGTCTCCAAAATGCCCTTCCAGCACCCTTCCCTTGCCACTGTGCTGCGTGGCACAAGCCTTCTCATGCCGGCTGGTGCAGAGTCCGGATGTGGCTCTGCTGAGCTATCACAGGTAGGCATGCTGGCCCAGCCAACTCTCGTAGCCACAAATGTGCCTATGTATGTGCACTGGCTCAAGTAATAGTTTGACAGCCCAATCCTAACCTACATTGGAGCAGGCAGGCTGGCTGATCTGCACTGCGTCAACACAGGCTGGGAGGCGGATGAAGCTCACCTTGGGGTAAGGAGAGATTTTCTCCTTACCCCAGAGTAAGACCTAGCCAGCCCTATAGGGCTGCTTGAATCTATGCGAGTGAAATTGCTGGTACAAATCTGAGCGGCCGGATTGGGCCCAACCAGCCTGGGGATGGGAGTTAGGATCTGGCCTAACAGCCAGATCTGCACACCAGCCCCTTCCTGAGGCCGGCTGCCCTCAGGACCACCCTCTCTCCACGCACCCTCTGCCTTGTTCCACCACCCTATCACCTTCCTCCTGTCCTCCCAAGCCCCCGTGTCAGCCAAACTCAGCTAGTGCAGGAATGACTTACTTGGGTGGCCCAGAACTTCCCTGGGTCAGCACGACTCCTTACACCAGCCCAGCACCCTCCTGATTGGCACAGATATGTCCTCCTCTAAATGGGGTTGCACTTCCTCTGAAGGATCAGGTTCGCAGCTTGGGGGTTCTCCTGGATTCACAGCTACACCTGGAGTCCCAGGTGGCGGCTGTGGCCAGGGGAGCCTTTGCTCAGCTTCGGCTGATCCGCCAGCTGCGGCCGCACCTGAGCTGTGCAGACCTGGCCACTGTGACCCACGCCCTAGTGACATCTAGATTAGATTATTGCAATGCGCTCTACGTGGGGCTGCCTTTGAAGACGGTCCGGAAATTACAACTAGTACAGAACGCGGCGGCTCGGGTGGTTGCTGGAGCACGTCAGTTTGACTCTGTCGAGCCGCTGCTTCGGCGACTACACTGGCTGCCGGTTCTGTTCCGGGCCCAATTCAAAGTGCTAGTCTTGACCTTTAAAGCCCTTTACGGCTCGGGTCCAGGGTATTTGAGGGACCGCCTCCTTCCATACAATCCAACCCGTACTCTTAGATCATCTGGGGGGGGGCCCTTTTGACTGTGCTGCCACCAGGACAAGTGAGAGGGGCGGCGGCCAGGAAGACGGCCTTCTCGGTGGTGGCCCCCCAACTCTGGAACACCCTTCCCCTAGAATTGAGAACTGCTCCCTCTTTGTTTACATTTCGGCGGGGGTGAAGACCTTTTTATTCCAAAAAGCTTTTAACTGCTGACAGGTTGGCCGGCTGGTTATTATGATCCACGGGGTTTGATTTTGTTTTGTTTTTTAAAATTGTTTTTAAATTGTTTTTTAAATCGTGTTTTTATTTTGTTTGCTATTGTTGTTTAATACTGTCTTAACTGTTTTTAATGTTAATTGTTATGCTGTATTTTTAATATATATTTTGTAATGCCGCCTTGGGTGCCTTCGGGCACAAAAGGCGGGGTAAAAATCTATAAAATAAATAAATAAATAAATAAAATAATGGCATGTGTGTGACAGTGCAGGGCCAAACCGACACACACTAGCCCAGCAAGAAGGTAGGATTGCCCCCTGAATCGCACTGTTAATTTGGTCTTTTACAGTCGAAATTTTCTCCCCCTCCTTGAAATTTATCCTGACAACTTTGATTTTAAGTAACTATGACATATGGATCTCACTTAGTAAAAGTAACAATAGGTAATAATGGTAAATGTCTGGAGAAAAGTTGAAAGGATAAGAAAAAATATATATCATGCTGACAAATAAAATTGCATTTAGATATTGAAAAGACCACCCACAGCTAATGACGGGGTTAGCGTTTCAAGACAAACTACATCATATGCTAGTTTTATATTTATATTTAGCTGGCATAGTAGAAAAAAAACCACACCACCCGCATCAAAGATATTGGGTGCCTGTTTTTCAATATAATAGTTATTCTGAGACGTCATAGCTGAACTCAGGTTCAGCCTTATTAGGCAGCCCTAGGCACAGTTCCCATCATCCCATCCACCCTTGTAACAGAGTGGGGGGTTTCTCTGTCCTACATAGGAGCTTGGTTTACCCCCAGCTCTTTTTTCATCTCATTTCTTAGAGTTGAGTTCTGCCCTTTTCACCCCTTCGCATTTTGCTGCCTTATTGTTTGTTTGTTGCATATGAAACCTGCAAGTGGAATGACTTGCAGGTAAGCAGCCCAGCCTGATGGGTAAATTGGCGGACGACTTATTTGTGAGTAGATCTGCTGGCACATTCAGGTTCCAATTTGCTGTAACAAGTTGCAAACTGGGGACTTGCTTATGAGGAGATTCACTGGCAGGAGTAGATTCATCCTGAATGTCCACCTGTCAAGCAGAGACACAAAGCAATACCCTCCACAGCAGCAGTTTTTGTTACCTAACAGGGTGAGACTTCTGCCCACAGGCTGTTCTTTGGTGGGTTCTCCGGCTATCCTGCCACTTACGCAAGAGATACATCTGCCTGCTTTGAGAAACCAAGAGTCCAAGTACTTGTGCGACTCACAAACAGGTTAGAAACTGCCAGTTGAGGCTCCTATCTATGAGTGGCAATACTTTTTGTTACATACCCCACCCTTCTCTTTTTCACAACCCAACCTTACAGTGGACAAGGAAGGAGAAAGAAGTAGACAGGAAATGAGGCAATGAGGGTCATCCAGTGGGCATGGTGGCCAGTTGGAACTAGTGTGTGAGGCACAGGGCACAATCACGGCCCTATGTAGCAACAATGTCATTGCGTTGGCGCTACGTCACTAGCACCAACACAGGGGCATTGACTGGCACCCCGGCGTCGGCGCTAGAGCTCCCAGGCTGATGCTAGCAGTAGTGTCGGCCTGGGAGCACAGGCACTGAGCCACCTCTGCACCAACCAAACCTGGCTGGCACAGGGGCAGTTCTGGGAGGGCGGAACTGGGCAGGGGTTGGGCAGGCCAGCAGGTGGGCCAGTCTGGGGATGGGTCTGGGATGTGGCTGTTAGGCTGCATCCAAGGCCTTGTCCTCGGTTCTGCACCTGCAATTCTGCAGACACAGATCCGTGGAACCCATAGGGGAGGCTGGAGCCTGCCCTAGTGCAAGGGCACAAATGTGCCCTTGTGCCGGGGAGGCTCCTGGTGCCTCCCAAGATGCATTGAGTGCAGCGCAGGCCCACCGGCATGCCCGCCGGTCGGCCTGCCTGCTCCAGCGCAGCTTAGGATTTGGCTGACAGTCATTATTTAAAACCAGCAGTTTTCTGAGTGGAGTGAAAAGGATGTTCTAGTAATGCTAGGAAGGAACGATATGTTGACACAACTGTAGGAATAAAGGTCAAGGTGAACAATAAGGATGCCCAATGCTAATCCAATAAACCAGAGTGGTGAAGGAACATAGGTGACAATGAGCTGCCACAGGATGTGATGTTTACAGCCCAATCCTGAAGACAACTTGCGCCATCGCTGGCCCCCTGCGCCGGCTCCCAAGTGTCGCAATCATGCCGTAAAGCTCATTTGCACTGTACTGACTCGAGAGCCGACCTCACTGGCCCAAAGACGTTTGCCTGCCTGCTGGCACCAGATCCTGATCTTGCACAAGCAGGAGTAAGTAGGTTTGCACCAGGTGGCGCAGGGGGGTAGGAGAGGTTGGCAGAAGGGCATTCCAGGAGTGGGAAGGGAGCATTTCTGAGCGGGGAGGGTGCAACAGGGGTGGAATAGGCCCAGGAGTGGGGTGGGATGGGTGGCAGCAGTGCATAACTTACCTGAACCCCCCGCAGATCATTGTGGTCTGGCTGTAGCAACACAGGTTAGGATTGCACTGTGTGGTGAAGGGTCAGAAGAGATAGAATTTTTGTATTTTGGCATCACAGCCAATGTGGTTTACATTATAGAGCTAAGTGTGCTGTATTTGGACTAAGAAGAACAATTCAGTTCTTTGCCCAACCATGGAGTTCACTGAGGGTGCAATCCTAACCAACTTTACAGTACTGGAGTAAGGGCAATGCAGCCCTGAGGTAAACATTCCCTTACCTCGATGAAGCTCCCTTGACTGCCCCTCAACTGCAGGATGCAGCACACGTCCCATTGGCACAGCCAGTGGCGTCTCTACAGGGAGGGCAGAGCTCTAAGTTTTGCAAGAAGCCTTACCTTGCAGTGGAAATCACTCCTTTCCTGCACCGTTTTAGCCAGTCCTCACAGGGAAAAGCAACATCTTGGCATTGCTTACTGGCTACAGCAGCAAGGGAGAGGAGGGATTTACATGATAGGGTAAGGCTCCTTGCAAAACTTAGAGCTTTGCCCTCCCTGTAGAGACGCCGCTGGGCACAGCTATGTCAGTGCTGGGAAGTTGGTTAGGATTGTGCCCTGAGGGACTTTGGCCTCTGTCATTCTCTCCCTAACATACCTCGGGGTGACTGTGAGAATCATTTTATGAGGGAGGGAGGTGCCATGAGGGAAGTGCCATGGATACCCCCCTGAGCTCTTTAGAAGGTGTTATATAAAATATGAAAAATAAGGACAGTCTTCTCTGAGCAAACCTGATGCAATGATACCTGTGAAATGTACACACACACACACACACACACACACACACACACACACACTTCAGGGCTGCCTCTTGAGGTCAGTACTCTTCTTCATGTGCATATTGCATTTGCTTGGCTTACCCTGAATTGCAAGTCGTCCTCAGCCAAATAATTAAATTAAAAACAATTCTTACAATGAGAATATTAAAATCTCATTTATTTTTTCCTCCATAATTGTCTTCTGAGTTTTCAGAGCACACTTATTTCATGCTTTCAAACCTTGCAGCTCAGCCTCGTGGTTATCAACTTCCCAAGCAATCACTTTTGTCTCAATAGGAAAGCCAGATTCGTTGCTTGAAAACTCAGGCACAGGCAATGATATCCCAACCAAAACGTTCTGAAAAGGCCATTGCATGAAAATGTCTGAGTGGAAGGAGGTTAGAGCTCCAAGTAATTCAGCCCTGTATCAAAGAAATTTGATATCTGTTAACTTCTTTTGATACATTTCTCTGGCAACAGCTGTTGAGAATAAAGGAGAAAATGCCACATGCTATGTATTGTTAACATTTGGAGCATGAGGTTAGTACCATAGGAGTATTTTCTCTGGTGGCTTTCGCATGCAGATCATTACATAAGAACATCTTTTTTTCTCCTTTTAATAGCACAACAGTTCCATACAATTTGTTCTTCCTGTATATTCCTCTAGACTCTGCCATAATTTGCAATGCTTTCAACAGACAAAACAGAGTGTGTGTTGTGGAGTAAGCATGTGACTCGACTACCTCTTGCAAAACAGCAAATATGCATTTGCTATTTTTATACTTCCTTAACCTTGGTCTTCTATCTTTATGAGTCTGAGTAATACGATGTGATAGACTGTGCAGGAATCCCAATTAATACTCAGCTTTGGGTGAACAGCATATTAAGGGTGGGTATTAATCACATCTCCTGCATGTTCTTAGATGCCTTTCTCTGCATGTAAGCATATTTTCAGGAACAACATTGCAATCGTAATAAGAATTATGGTTCTCATTGTGGATAGCATACACAGTCTGTTCCAGAGTCAATAAGTTTTGGGAAATACAAAAGTGGAGGTTTGACAGACTTCGTTTTGACTTGCACTAAGTTATCTTAAATTCTGTAAGGGGGAACAAATAAAGATATTGAGTACATCTAATCGTAATGTGTGCAGTGGTGACATTTTAAATTAGGACTGCTCACCTGGTGGTCAACCAGCTCTAAGTGTTGCAAGAAGCCTTACCCTGTCATGTAAATCCCGCCTCTCCTTCGCTGCTGTAGCCAGTAAGCAACGCGAAGATGTTGCTTTTCCCTGTGAGGATCGGCTAAAACGGTGCAGGAGAGGAGTGATTTCCACTGCAAGCAGTGGTGTCATCTACTCTCTCGCAAGCCGGAACGCTGGGCGGGACTTGAGTGATTGACAGCCTGTCGACTCACTTCCAGTTTCTTCGCGCGCCCCGCGCGGCTTTCCCTCGCCTCGGAGGGAGCGCCTGCTCGCCAGGGGGGATGGGTGGGGGGCGCGCCGGGTGCCTGGGCGAGCAGGCGCCCCCTCCGAGGCGAGGGAAAGCCGCGCGGGGCGCGCGAAGAAACTGGAAGTGAGTCGACGGCTGTCAATCACTCAAGTCCCGCCCAGCGTTCCGGCTTGCGAGAGAGTAGATGACACCACTGACTGCAAGGTAAGGCTTCTTGCAAAACTTAGAGCTTTGCCCTCCCTTAGATCTGCCTCTGTGGTCAACCAAGTTGAATGCCAGCCATCGGCCATATGTTTGTGACCCACCAGGAGCTTGATAGCATGTGAATATCATAAACAGGATGTTTATGGATCATAAAATTAGTGGTGGCAATATAATTAGCAATATATAATTGCTTGGTGGACTACACTCAACTTTGTGGATCACAAGCTTTGCAGGCTAAATAAAAGAGGAGCCACCCATCTCCTCCCACCATGGTGAGCAAAATGGTCAGCAAAATGACCAGCATAGGTCTGTGGGGAACCACAGGTGGTTGGGCAGCCTCCCGACAGGTAGGTAAAAGATATTTTTACTTACCTCCTGCAGGCTTTCTGCATAAACCATAGTATGCAGCACATGCTCTGTAGGGGAGGGGAGGGTGGCTGGCCCAGGGTGGGGTTGGGGTTGGGATGTGTTCGGTAGGCCATATCCAAGCCTCCGTCCCCAGGCCGCATGGCCCCAATTTGGGCCATGCGGCTTCCTCGCACAGATCCAAGGAACCTATAGGGGAGGCTGGAGCGCTTGCTCGAAGGAGGCTCCGGAGCACACCAAAGCTGCTTTGGATTCAGCACAGGCCTGCTGGTCTCACTATTCCAGTGGAGCTTAGGACTGCACTCAGAATCATTTAGCACATCAGGGTATCCAGTCTCTCTTTTATGACTAGAGCACGAATTGACTCAGTTGATATGAGGATAATTGAAGTCCCCAATGATTACATCCCTGTCCCTCTTTAATATGTCCCTGATTTGTTTCCTCATTTCAAGGTCCCCCTCAAGTTTGGATCTGGAGGACAATAGCACGCCCCATCTATTACATCGCTCTTTGGGCCTGGTAGTTTAAGCCACAGTGACTCTATGGTGGAGTTGGACCCTCCTTCAATTTCTTCTCAGCTGGATTCTACCCCTTCTTTGACATAGAAGGCCACCCCACCTCCAATGTGCCCCTTCCTGTCCCTCCTATTGAGTTTCTAACCTGGTATTGCAGTATCCCACTGCATTCCACCAGGTTTTCGTTACACCCACTATATCACTGTTTTTCCTAGCCACCAAAGATTCCAGTTCTTCCCTCTTCCCTCTGAGCCTTTCAGCATTTGCATAAGAGCACCTGTATCCGGATCCCCCCAAGAGTTCCTTTTGTTTGCTCCATTATCCCTGTAGCCTCTCATTCTGCTGGACCAGTTGTCATGTCTTCTCATGCTTCCACTCCTAATTCTTACTCTACTTTGCTGTTGTCTAATTTCTCCACCCTCGTCCCATAGGAAGGAGGAGTCCTGAATCAGA
Source organism: Lerista edwardsae (assembly GCA_029204185.1). NCBI lineage: Eukaryota > Metazoa > Chordata > Lepidosauria > Squamata > Scincidae > Lerista > Lerista edwardsae. The sequence goes on from JAJKFI010000019.1 coordinate 554,188, forward strand.
CACCACATTTGCAGCAGCAAAGCAGTAAACGGGAACAAGAGAAGTAGGTGGTTTATCTCCTGAGCCACTTTTCTGCTTCAAGTTGCTCCTTTCCAAGTCTGCTTGTCCTTGAAGCACATGCCAGAGTTTTAATGCACACAAATGTATTAAATGCACAATTTGGTCCCTAATCTCTAAAAGTAGGGGAGGATACAAGTGCAATGCATATTTATTTTAAGTGCGAGTTAGCCCATCTGTTTCACTTGTTCTTCTATAGTTACAACTGTACTGGCTTCCATGCTATAAAATCCTTAGATCATTTATCCATTGGGAAAGAACAAATCTGATTACACGCTATAATTATATAATAAACAGGATTCCTCCAATATGGAGAGGTAGCTAATCAAATTGATTTCAAGAAACCACATTCTTCATTTCAGTATCTACGAAACAAAAGTGCTATTTATAGAGGACTTAATGGAAATTATCATCTGTGCCAGAAGTTCTACAAGATCCTAGAATAGGTCAAAAAAGATTATAATATTCTATGTAATAAAAGAACCTTATGTGTGAGCTTTCTATGTTAGCGGGATCAAAGCTAATTAGTATATTGATCTCTCTTTTAGCACTTGCAGAGAGTTACAAACTTTGCAGCAGAGTTAATAAGGACACTAATAGTCTTAACCAATCACAGTTCATGGATTGTTAAGCATGTGTTATATGAAAGCGGTAAACTACTACAAGGAATCCATTAGCAGACTGCTGGAGACATCATTTACCTTGTGAAGGAGCTACTGCCATCAGTTTATTGTTCAGAATCTCTTTAGAAATAAAATGGTAAGTCCGTAGCTCTTGTGGATAGGGCCAGCCTAGACTCAAATTGACAAATAGGATGGGAACAAAGTGGAAGTGGTAGCTAAACACACAACTCTCCTCCACACTTCCTCTTCTACATTGCTTCCTATTAAAATCCAAGAAGTGAGAGGAGATGCAGTGGAGACAAGTGACCAGATGAAGAGGGGCACTTCATGAACGATCCAACTTGGAAGAATATATTTGTGTATGTCACAGCTCCAGTTTACAGTGAGGCATATGTGTGGAGGCCTGGGAGCATTTTCCCAGCAAACTCCTGACTCAGGACAACCTAATAGATCACCTGAGTAGAAAGAAGCCCTGTGCCTTTAACAAGGCCAGCTGCCTTCGTTTAGGCTACAAGTGCCTACCAACCCCCGGCCCTGCCTGTTATTTGAATAAGAACAAAATGAAGCCAGGCCATGTTCTTAGCGGCCATGTTTTTATACTCAAAACATTGCTCATTTCAAGCATTTCAGATTGGTTTGCGCGTGATGTTTAGGACTTAATAGTTTACTCCTGAAGTAAAAACTTACGAAAATAACAACGTGTGATCGTGTAGAAACATCAGTGGTAACCATATTATGAGTTAATATGCAATTCCAAGGTTTAATTCCGCATAATTATATTACTGAACACACCGGACGAAATGCTACTTGCTGTCTATTTAAACTCGGATTGCACTGTTTTGACAGACTTATTTTTTGAAATCTACACAACCAAAAATAAAGTGTGAACGGGAAGGAAAGAAAAAAAAGGGGAGGGTGGGCAAAAATTAGATAAATATGTAGGAAAATTACATTAAAATCTCTCAATGTATAACACAAGTAGTCAATATGAGAGTAATTCTTTTTTACTTCTAGGCTATTAAGAGTATTTTTTTAAACTTCTACACTCACCCCCCCATAAAACAAATTCTGTTAATGTTCAGAATTTCAAAAATATTACATATTATTATTTTTATTTTTATTTTATTTCTTCATATCTACTTCAGTTTGTGAAGGGCTGCATACTTTATGAAGTAATATTTTTCTGTAGCAACGAATCACAATGATTTTAAGTACCTGTGGAAAGTAATCCCATTTTTCGTACAGCGATTCGCACACCCATATGCAGAACACACAGGCATGCTTAAAGAAGTTGAGATTAACTTTTACACACGGGCAGGGAGATTTTTATTCGAGAATCCGCAGCAATCCTCCTTCGTGGCGATGATCTGCGTCAGCCATATTGTTACGTACGCCCATGGCTTCAAGAAAGTGACGTCATGGCTTCTCCAGTGTATAATAACTCCATGGTGCCTACGTGCAGGAGCGCACGTACTGGATGGCTGCTACATCCAGGCCTGTGATTGGTGACAGGTTCCACCAGGGCTGTACTTAAGCAGAGGCCGCACCTCATGTCTTTGTTGGGTATGGAATGGCAAGGAGGGAGGTGCTGCTGGTCGTGCTACTCAACAGCCTACTGAATGTAAGAATTTGCTTGCCTGAAACTATGCTTATATATATATAATTATATGCAATATATTGCCTGAAACTATGCAATTATATATATATATAATTGTTTATCTAGTTTTATTTTTATTTTTAGAAAATATGGGCCTTCCCATGCCTAGATGAAAATAGCAGTTTTTCCTAGATTATGATTATTATGAATATTAGATCATAGATAACTATTAGATTATTAGATCATTAGATTATGGGCACAATCCTAACCTGAAGTTAGGCTGGCACAGTTTGGCCAGCACAAGGGACACCGTAAAGTATGTTTGGACCACTCTTGGAATCAGAGAGGCCAGCACACAGATACGTGCCATCCTCTCTGACTCCAAGAGTGGTCCAAACGTGCTTTACGGTGGCCCTTGGGTGGGTCACACTTTGCTGGCCTAACAGTGCCGGCCTAACTCCAGGTTAGGATTGCACCCTATGTCTCCATAATTTTCAGTGAAGGGATACCAGAATTACTCAGACAATGGACATGTTTTCCCCAGGTGTCTGGGAATGCATCCATAGCTCTCTTTGGGGGGAAGGCTTGTCAAAAATCCGGCAAGTTCAAAAAACGTGGAAGTCCAGAACTGCCACAGAAATCATAGCACGATCACAAGAAATGTCAGTTCCAAACATGATGATCAGTGCAGGGATCATATGCCATGCCTTGTGCAACGTTCCTAGAACAAGTGTAAATTTATAGATTTGCCTGGCAGAGACATGAAGAACTTTACAAGATTGACAATACTTCAGGCTGGGATATGTAGACAAAGAAGAAGGACATAATAAGAGCTGACAGGATCACAGTGACAGCAAAGTGTCATTCACTTAGCAATAACATTTTACATTGCATGGACAGAAGAAGAATGACCAGAGGGAAGGCCATCAAAGCTACAGTAAATTAAATTGGAGTGACAAGGATATTATCAATGATTTTGATAGTAGGCAAGACTGAAAATTGACAGGTTAATGGTCCAATCTTATGGGGGCCTTTAGGGTGGTTGATCTCGCAATCTGTCACTGTAAATCCTGGGATTCTGGCACGGAAGCTGCACCACCACTGGATGTTTCGGGATAACCAGTACACAGTGCTAGAGACCCCATGATTGGAGGATGCTCCTGGAAACCCTTCCAGAGGAGGTAAGTTGGCAATGGGGGCAATTTGGAGCAGGAAGTGGAGCAGGAATAGGGTGGGGAGAGGATCTCCATGACAGCAATACACACTGAGATCCTATCCTCCTTTCCCTGCCCTGAAACCTCCCTTGATGCTCTGTAGACTTATGCCGGCAAAGAGGCCTCCAAGACAGTCTGCCTTTAAGAACAGGGAATGACAACATCTCCACTAGTGATATGGATATTGGCTTCTTCCTGTTTGGGGAGATAGAACAGAATGAGAAGGATAATTTCTCATTTGTCTCTGCTTTTTTCATTCTGTTAGTCATTGCAAAATAATAACAATATAATAATATTTAACAATATTAAATATCAGTGATATTCAAACCTTTTTAGACTGGGACCCACTTTTTAGAATGGCACTCATGTCGGGACCCACCAGAAGTTATGTCATTAACCTGGAAGTGATGTTGTGGCAGGAAGTGACATCATCAAGCAGGAAGTGCTGTCATTGTTACATAATAAAATGACACGCCTGAAATGCAAATTGGCATTCTTGGACTGCAGCAATTGTACAACCATAAAACCTCCCTGACAGAAAGCAAGATTAGGACAAAATATTATGTAAAAACAGTAAACTAAAAACAATTTTTTTTAAAGAACCCTCACTTGAAAATTCAAACTGTTAACACTCAAAAAAAAAATGAATATAACAAGAGTAAGGTCTTTAGTTCCCAAGATGGCTGCTCCCAGCTTTCCACAACCCACCTGACATCAGGTCGCGACCCACCAAGTGGGTCCCGATCCACAGTTTGAATAACACTGTTATATATTATAATATAAAAATAAAAATATAATAAACAAAATAATAACAAAATCACAATATTATTCAAACAGCTTTAGCTTTTTCACTCCCTAGGACAAAATGGCTAAGCTCCCACCCCATTGGTTGCATTTCCTGCTCCATCATGACTTGCTTATTTGGTCTTTCTAGACAGACTTGCGCAAGTGCTGTGCTACCATCCTCAAGAATAAATACCCTGCCACAGAATAAATATTCTAAAGTCACAATCCTAACCTGGGCAGCACAGTTAGGCCAACCAAATTTGGCTGGCACAAGGGCCACCATAAAGTGTGTTATAAAGCGTGTTTGGACCACTGTCGGAGTCAGGGAGGATGGCACACATCTATGTGCTGGCCTCTGACTCTGAGAGTGGTCCAAACATATGTGACAGTGTCCCTTGTGTCAGCCAAAACTTTGCTGGCCTAATTGCTGGCCTAATTGCAAATTAGGATTGCACTCTAAGAGATCTGTGCTTAATGCACACACTTGGCACCATTCTGGAGACACGGTCACCTGCCTTGTGGGCTCCTTTAAACATCTGTATTTTAAACTGACAAGATCAGCTGTCCCTTATTGTACATAGCTCTTATGATCATTATAATTTAAACACCTCCTTATAGGAGACATGAGGTTACATGGGAAACAAAGCTCCCCAATTACTTTTCAACTGCTGCTCAAGTTCTTGGGTGGGGCTCTCATGGCTCTTTCAGTTCAGACGGACCAGATAAGATGTGCCAGCAGATGACCATAGGCTGTGCTTTCCTTTGGAAGCTTTGCAGGAAGGTTGCCAAATGGAACCCAAGCAAGAGCCACATAAGGACCATGTGGAGGAACTGACAGTCAGGGAGGAAGGTAAAACCAGGGAGAAAGAAGGTAAAGGTAAAGCAGTGGGGTCAGGAGAGCATTCGGTTCAGGTGGTGGATCAGGTTGGACCATCCCTGCAGGGTTGCTAGAATTCAGAGACATGTCCTTTCCGGAAGTACGGTGGATGTTGTTTGCAAAGGATCACTGGTGGTTTCAGGGGAGAAAACTGAGCCACAAAGCAAGCATAGCTTCAGAAGAAGCCGCATCTGCTCGGCAATATAAGTTTACATGCTCTCCTTCATTGGTGTGGCCTTCATAAGACTGAACCCCAAACTTGCCATAGTGCTAGCATTTGGGGTGGCCATGTCTCCCTGCCCTGTTTTCAGGTGACATTCTCTGGGTAGGACCGGCAGTCAAAAAGACAAAGTGCTCTCTGGTTATTTGAAAGATCGTTTTTCGTTCCTCTTGTTAGCAAGGTCACAATATTTTAAAGGACACCATACAAATTTTAAAAGACACCATACACGGATAGTTAGGATTAATTTGTAGTCCATAGAAACTCAGTTGCAGGGATGTTTCCCTTCTTCCTGTCTCGGGCTGACAATTTTGCTTAATGGGGTCCAATAGTTCTGCGATATGGACAGCTGTGCTCTAGGGATTAAGCTGACACCATCAAATTCGCCTATGATGTATATTTAGCTTTTTCCTCCTGTTGTTTTCATAAAATAGAATGGTTTCTCAGAGAGGCTTTGTGCTAACTGAGGATCACCCCTAAGAAATTAGGTCAAACTATTAAAAATTACCATCTGCCATTGGGCATCTAACCTAAAGATCAACTAGTTAGTCTGCCAAGAAGATACGTTAAAACAAAACAAAACAAGAAACAACCACCGTGCTTTGTGGAATTTAACTAGGGCTGAGCTAAGAGCACTCATTGTTTTCTGAGAAAGTTTTCAGCAGCATTGAAAAAAAAAAAAAACATCCCCTTTTCACTGATCCCCTCTTCAGAAATTGCTTGGCTTATTCAGGAAGCAGAGCCCTGGCTATGAATGGTCTGTCCTGTTCCATTTTGCCAGTTGTCTGAGGGCTGAAGACATGAAGGGCAGAATATTTTGACCTGAGCAAGTACAACTAGCTCACTTGCTATAAAGAAGTCTGTTCTGCTTCAAGTGCCTGTTGCCCTAGAACAGCAAAACAGAAAAGAAGCAACCTCCAGAGGTGTACCTAGAGGGGCTCTGCTTTGCAAGCAGCCACTCCCTCTCCTCTTCGGACCCATTCAGAGCCAGCGTAGACCAGAGGCAGATCTAAGGGAGGGCAAAGCTCTAAGTCTTGCAAGAAGCCTTACCTGGCAGTGGAAATCACTCCTCTCCTGCACCGTTTTAGCCAATCCTCACAGGGAAAAGCAACATCTTGGCGTTGCTTACTGGCTACAGCAGCAAGGGAGAGGAGGGATTTACATGACAGGGTAAGGCTTCTTGCAACACTTAGAGCTTTGCCCTCCCTGTAGATCCGCCTCTGGCGTAGACTCCATTTTGCTCTAGCCTCTGGGAATAGCTCCGAAGAGGAGGGAGAGTGTCTGCTTGCAAAACCTGTGCCTCTAGGTAAGCCTCTGGCAACCTCTAGCCTCTTCCACCAGAAAAAGTACTGAAGACCTCTGGAAGGTTGCCTCTCGATTGCTCCCAGGAAGCAGACTAGCCTTGTTCTAGCCACTAGCCAGAGAAAGAATTAGTGCAGGCACCTACTTGCTTTATCGATGCCTGTAACAAAACAACTCTGCTAAGGATTGCTGAGTAGTATGTGGCTCAATCACTCTCTCTTTCAGTGCAAAATGATATAGATGAGTGCAAAATGATATAGATTCAACCAGTGGTAGGAGGACATGAGATGTTGTCCAATGGCACACAAACTCGTAGGTGAGAAACCACACTATGGGGCCAGGATGATGGCGGGGCGCTGGCTCCTTGGGGTCTCACGAGGCTGATCCTGGCACAATCTCAGGCAGTCTTTTGAGATCTCTGGTCCAACAAGATGGCCACACCTAGGAGGACAAGGCCGGTGGCCTCATAATTTATAAAATTAATATATTGATAATTTGAACATGAGAAGTGGTACGTCAGGAGAAAAGGGCTTAAAAAACACTGAGATAGATCCAAGCACAGAGCCATGGTGCACTGCCAGAGAAATGTGGACTCATCTGCTGTGTTGCTGACACTTCTGGAGCAGTGGTTCTCAAACATTTTAGACCGAGGCCCACTTTTTAGAATGGCACTCATGTTGGGACCCACCAGAAGTGATGTAATTAATCTGGACGTGATTCATAGCCAGAGGTGACATCATCAAGCAGGAAGTGCTGTCTTTGTGATGTAATCAAATGACACTCCTGGAATGCAAACTGGCATTCTTGGACTGCAGCAATTGCACAGCCATTAAACCTCTGACAGAAAGCAAGATTAGGACAACGTATTATATTATGTGAAAGCACTGAACTAAAAACATTTTTTTAAAGAAACCTTCACCTGTAAATTCAAACTGTTAGCACTCACAACAGGAATATAGCAAGAATAAGGTTTGCAGCTTCCAAGATGGCTGCTCTCACCTTTCCGCGATCCACCTGACATCAGGTCCCAACCCACCAAGTGGGTCCCGACCCATGGTTTGAATAATATTGTCCTGGAGAATTGTATTTGCTGTCATTTTTTTAAAATATAAAACTGCCTTGGGTACAATTCTTCATGAGAGTGCATAGTGGTGTTTCAGTGTCTAGACACATCATTTGTGAGTCATGTAGGCATGTAGACAAATCTGATTGGCTACACAGTGTCATGGCATTGTCCTATTCACTACACATGATTCTCCAATTAGCTGATACACCCATGTGGCTTGACTTCTCTCTCAGCTGGTGTTGTTTGCCCTAAGTAACATTATCACGTGGTCAAATCAGCTTGGTTACAGAATGCTATGGCATCATCCGGGTCTGACTATATGATTCCCGCCTGGCTGAAATCATTCATGTAAACAATGAATGACCTTCATTGTTTGTATGTTTTCTGATGCAAATAATAAAATCTCAGAAAAGCAGCCACAGATCAGGAAACCATGTCAGCAAATTTGAAAAATTGGAGAAAAATGTCTCAAAATTATTTCTCACAATAATTTTTTCTTAAAAACTGAAATGAATAGAGATGTTTAACAGATGAAATGGAAGACTATCTAGCACAGCCCAAATTCCAATGAGTGGCTGCGTAATCAATCGCTGGTGCAAAGGTCTCAAAGTGTTTCCAGATATTGGATAATTTTGCATCCAGTGCATCCAGTCCATGATGACAGATCATGGACTGGATGCACTGGACACCTGTGACTGACAGCATAGTACAGAAAAGTTGCAAATGTATTAAAAACTGCAGTAAACATGGAATAGTATTTCAAGGATAAGTTACAGTGATGCTCCTGCTAATCTCCTAATTCACTTTTTTTTTTACAGTGTAGAATTAGTCTTTTCTGATTTTGTAATGGGAACTGAAAACATAATCCATGGCTAGCCTGCTTGTGTTTATTGAACACTATTTGAGCAGCCTTCTCTTTTGTGCTTCATTGTGTGTGCATGTGTCTGTTGATAGATTAAAATGTGTGTTCAGCATGGGGTTACAGAAGCAGTGTTAGCTTTCACTTCAGTGGATTTAATATCGGTTATAGCTTCAGGGCATGCAGAGGGTAGCTTTATGCCTAAGGGCTGATGTCATGACTTTTTCTTAATGGGGCATGTCACTTGAGTCTGTGAAGTGTACGAGTTTTGTAAATGTTTTCTTCATCTCTTCAATGGAAAAAGGGGTCTGGAACAGAAATTTCCCAAGAAATGCTGGATTGTATTTTTGTTTCTTATTAAGCCTCTTTTGAACGTCTAGAGTGAGATCTCTTTTTCACAATCCCCCCAAAAAACAAAGGCAAAATGTGCAGCATGGACTATATTCCTGGTCCTTTTAAGCTGCATACGATTCACCCTGTGTTTTGACAGTGCTTGTATTTATTATACAATAATAATAATAATATACAGTAATAACATACAGTGCTTATATGTATCCCACTTTCGCCATGCCGAAGCAAATGCCCAATATAACCTCTGGTGACCCTACATAATTAGGGTAGAAATCTCAGTCATTAAAGGATTGTTCTGTTTATTTACTCAAAGCAATCCTAAAGACAGTTAACATGCAGTTTTCACACAACTTAGAATACAAACTTAACTTGGATACAAATAACTCAGAATACAAACCTAACCTGGACCAGCAGTTTGACTGGCACACTGTAAAGTATGTTTGGACCATTCTTGGAGTTAGGGAGGCCAGCAGATAGACTTGGGCCATCTTCCCTGACTCCGAGAGTGGTCAAAACACGCCTTATGGCCAAAACACAGCCAAACTTTGCTGGCCTAACTGTGCCGGCCTAACTCCAGGTTAGGATTGCGCCTTTACTTACTGAGTAGGTCTGCTGACTTCAGGCAGATTGCACCAAACCAACATTCTTCAATTTATTTAGCTGTATCAATTGGTTTGTGAACTATTTTGTTGTTGTTGTTGAAAAGCAGTACAAAAAAATTCTTCATAAAAATAATAATCCTGATTACGTATTTCTTAGAAGTTAAACACCACTTACACACTCACATTGATTTAATTAGAACTTTCTCCCAAGTAAGTACATCAATACATTACATGGCAGTAAGACCCAGTGTAATAAAAAAAAGTGGGTGAGGTTATAGTCACAGAGCTGGAAATGATTGCTTCTTTCAGACCTACAGCCAAGCCCTGGTGGCACCCAGAGAAACAATGACGTCAAAATGACCACTGCTGTATCTAGTGGGGCAGGGGGCAGACGCCAGAGTATCCTTGCCATAAGGGAGCATTAGATCCCTTACCCCAAGTAGAACACAGCTGGCAGCAATGGGTCTCTTCAGATCTATACCTGCTGTTTAGTGGACACAGAACCGAGAGGGCCAGTGAAGACTTCCACAGCTTGGGATTTGGCAGCAGAATCTGCTGCCATCTCTGCCTCCCTCCTGGGCCCTTCCCCACTCTGTGAAGTTTCACTGCCGGCGGGCAGTGGCACTTATTGTTGCCCACTCTAGCAGTGGGACTTCCCAGCGCTGAGGCCCAGCACCAAATGGCGCTGGCCTCAGTGCTGGTGGTACGAGCATACTGGGCTCTGTAGGATTGAGCCCTTAGCAACTTCCCAAACTTAGTAACAACAGAGACCCTTCCCCTCTTTACCTAAGTCCCAGTCAATAGAGAGAGATGACTAGAGATGAATAGAGAGAGATGAATTGGCAAGACAAGAGGAAAGGGACACAAACCAGTTATGCACATACTTTCTGTCGGAGCTCTTGAATTATATCTTAGGATATCACCAAAATTTGCAGTTCCTCGATTTGGAATACAAATTTTAATGACTTCTAATGCTTCACGATGTTCAGTACAGGGTGATTATGATGACCAGTCCTTCTACAATTCAGAATTTGATCTTCATCACTGAGGTACTTTTTCCTCCCACCCATGAACCTGCAGCAGAGGTAGAGGCAGTAGCACTGAAGGGCCAGCTGGGAGCCAGGGTGGAGTGATGCGATGATGCCCTTACATCATCCCCCACCTCGTCACGTTTCCCCGCAGCTCCTGAAATGGCTCTGAGTTGGAGCCAAATGATGCCAGGGGCATGCAGAGGGGCTTAAAATGAACCTAACAAAATCCTTAACTGCCCAATCCTACCTGACTCCCAATGCACCAATGCAGGGGGCATTGGTGTGGGTTCTGCTGCAACCCACAGGGAATTTTCAGCTACTGCAGCTCTCCTTAGGATAAGGGGAATTCCCAGCAGCCACTATGGGGCAACTTGTGCTAGCTTAATCACTGGGGAATGTTTGCATTGCTCCATGAAGGTGGATCAGGCCTAGGAAGGGGCTTGGGATTTGGTGTTGTTGAATAGCTCATTAAAATCAAAACCCCAAGACAATGGAGCTTGGTGTTTCCAATGTCATTTTGCCCACTCACACCACCAAGCTAAACAGCTGTGCATTATCCAAATTGCATTAATTTTTGTTTGAAGCACAAGCATTTGGAAGAAAAAAGATCAGTCTAGATATGGTAGAGCAACGTTGATCCTCCTTTCGATTCCTTCCCCAGGATAGAGTTTTATGATGAGTCCAACCTTTCCATCTGGTAAGATCTGGAATCAGAAAAGAGAAGAGTGAACTAAAGTACATAGGTGGCTGGGAAGGGATAAGTGGAAGTGAAACTATAAAGGAGATCAAGCAAGGAAGCACGCTTGATGCCTAGCCCTCACATCCCAGTTAAATTGCCTCAGGACAGAGATCTTGTGGAATAAATTCTTGGCTTACAACAACATTTGGCTTCCTCCAGAAGGCCAGTACTGCCAAGAGACATTAAGCAGTGGCATCTAAAAATGTTTTGCAGGTACCCGTCTGTGCTCTCTCCTTGTGTTGATGACAATTTAATTGTCCGCTAGGGAGATAACATAGAGTGAGGGAGAGACTGTGAGTCAGCCGTTTCTACACGAAGATATACCCATGGCAGAGCAACAATAGAATGTGTCTGCATAAATTGTTGGATACCTGTCCGGTCCATTAACATTTGGAGCTTGAGCAATGAAATTGAGACATCTGGTCAAGTCACCTGGAATACAGATAGGGACATAAAGGCAAAACTGAAAGCTGGACAAAAATATGAGTAAACGTTTCTAAAATATATCACATGCATCATCAGGACATCATCTGACCGATGACTAATCTAAAAATACATCCTCATTGAAGCTATAGCTAGTTTGCTCCTTATAATTTGGGAAGGTGGCCCTGAATTTCTCTTCAGGGCTTTATGTTAGCACGTCTTAATAATCCTTCAGTTATGGAGACGTTCCAAAGAACTCATTTTGTGTTTGTGTGTTCCATGTTTTCGACATTAATCCAAATGTAACAAACTAGTATTAGGCAGCATTACTAGTAGGCTGCTCTGGGAAATTTTATTTGAAGGGCAGGGTATAAACAAGTAAGTAGCAATAAGTAAGGCCATCTGATGAGTATTTTAGTCGTTTTTTTCAGCTAGCTTTTAGCCAATTAATCAGCTGAATGGTGTTTTTTTTTTCAAAAATTGCATATCAACAGAACTTCACTAAAAGTGCCTTTGTGGAAGTATCACAGAAAATGGGAGATACTTTACAATAAACAAAAGCTATTATCCACGTTTCATTTTTGACTCCTGATAAAAGTGCAAGATAGCTTGAAAAAACAAGCATGCTTCAGATTTACTGAGTATTTTGTAAAATGTAGCTGATTGTCAATTAACAGCACACTCCTAGGGATGTCTGCTCAGAAGTAGGTTCCATTGTGTGCAGTGGTGCTTACTCCCAGGAAAGCATTTCTAGGATTGCAGTCTAATTGATTGCATGACAATAAGTCATGATGGGCACAATTCAGACACAGTGAAACTCTAGGTTCCACTGATTTTAATAGAAGTATGCATGTTCATAACTCTCCACCTTTGAAATCAGTGTAGCTTAAGCGCACTTCACTTTATTTGGACTGGGCCCTGTCTTCGTTATAAGAAGAATTATTGGCATCCTTCAGTCTCAAAGGACTATGGTAACATGCTCTGAATAGAGGTCCTGGAACAGCCTCTGGTATGGCTAAAAAGGCTGATTCGAGAGTGACAATCCCTTCCACACTGAGGGCAAATACAGTCTGTCCCCTGTCCGGCTCCCTGATTTCGCTGGTTTCAGGGCCACCTCTTTGCCTCAGCCTGTTGAGCAAGTGTCTGTTTGAATTGGGAGAGGCCGTGCTGCCCGGCCTGCCTCCAACTGAACACTCAGAAGTCAAGGTTTCCCATCTGTTGAGGTCCATTCCTAAGGCCTTCAGATCCCTCTTGCAGATATCCTTGTGTCACAGCTGAGTTCTCCCTCCAGGGCGCTTTCCCTGCACTAGTTCTCCATACAGGAGGTCTTTTGGAATCCGACCATCAGCCATTCGCATGCCCAAGCCAGCGTAGATGTTTCAGTAGTGTATACATGCTAAAAATTCAAGCTCGTTCCAGGACTACACTATTTGGAACTTTGTCATGCCAGGTGATGCCAAGAATGCGTGAGAGACAGCGCATATGAAACGTATTCAACTTCCTCTCCTGCCGTGCGCAAAGTGTCCAAGACTCGCCGCATACAAGAGTGTGCTCAGACACAAGCTCTATAGACCTGGATCTTGGTATGTTCCATCAGCTTCTTATTAAGCCATACTCTCTTTAGAAGTCTGGAAAATGTAGTAGCTGCTTTACCAATGCATTTATCCAGCTCAGTATCTAGCGAAAGAGTGTTGGAGATCGTTGAGCCAAGGTACACAAAGTCATGGACAACCTCCAGTTCTTGTGCAGAGATTGTAATACAGGGAGGTGAGTCCACGTCCTGACCCATGACTTGTGTTTTCTTCAGGCTGATTGTTAGTCCAAGATCTTGGCAGGCCTTGCTAAAACAATTCATGAGTTGTTGAAGGTCTTCGGCAGAGTGAGCAGTAACAGCAGCATCGTCGGCAAAGAGGAAATCCTGCAAGCATTTCAACAGGACTTTGGACTTTGCTCTCAATCTAGAGAGATTAAAGAGCTTTCCATCTGATCTGGTCAAGAGATAAATGCCCTCTGTTGCAGTTCCAAAAGCATGCTTCAGCATGACAGCAAAAAAAGATCCCTAACAAAGTTGGCGCGAGGACGCAGCCCTGCTTCAAATATCAAAGGAATCTGATGTTGAGCCATCAAAAACTACAGTGCCCTTCATTTCCTCATGAAAGGACCTGATGATGTTGAGGAGTGGGGGGGGGAATCCAATCTTGGGGAGAATTTTAAAAAGGCCATCCCTGCTAACCAAGTTAAAAGCCTTTGTAAGGTCTATGAAAAAAAGCTACAAAAAGTGGCTGTCGTTGTTCCCTGCATTTCTCCTGCAACTGTCTGAGGGAAAATATCATATCAGTGATGGATCTATTGGCTCGAAATCCACACTGTGATTCTGAGTAAACTCTCTCTGCAAGCACCTGGAGCCTCTTCAGTACGACACGGGCAAGCAGCTTCCCTACAACACTGAGAAGAGAGATGCCGCAGTAATTATTGCAGTCACCCCTGTCGCCTTTGTTCTTATACAGCGTGATGATGTTTGTATCCTTCATGTCCTGTGGTACTCCACCTTCCCACCAGCAAAGACAAAAGATTTCATACAATTCAGTGGCAATGATCTCTTTAGAGCACTTCAGAACTTCAGCAGGGATGTTAACTTTCTCAGGTGCCTTGCCAGAGGCAAGGGAGTCCAGGGCCACGTTTAGTTCTTCTAAAGTTGGTTCACTGTCAAGCTCCTCCAAGACAGGCAGGCAATCAATGTTATTTAATGCTTCTTCAGTGACTACATTTTCTCTGGAATATAGCTCAGTGCTGCACCCGGGTTCCATCTGCTGTGCTCGGTTCTGGATGACTTCACCTGTAGCAGACTTCAGAGGGGCAGATTTCTTCTATATTGGACCTAAAGCCTGCTTGATACCATCATACCCCCTTGATGTTACCTGTGTCAGCTGCTATCTGAATCTGAGAGCAGAGCTGAAGCCAATAATCATTAGCACATCTCCTGGTGGTCTGTTGGACTTTGCTATGAGCAGCTCGCAGAACCTGCAGGTTGCGCTCACTAGGACAGGCTTTGTATGCTGCTAAAGCTCTCCTCTTTTCCTCGATGGCTGGCATCAGCTCCTCCGAGTGGGCTTCAAACCAATCTGCTGTCTTATTGGTCTTCTGACATATAACACTGACAAGGCAGTGTTATAAACAGCATTGTTGAAATGTTCCCATCGTTCAGATGCATTTGCATCAGCCGGGTCTGGGAGAGTTTCCTCCCAGAAACAAGCACTTGTGGAAAATCCTCCACTTTTCCCTGATTGCGAGTCTTGCTGTTTAGTTGTCGATACGTGGTCTTCTTTCCTTTTTTAAGTGATGCAATCTCTTTGCTTGCAATTGTACTCTACTGCACTCCAGGGAGTGTTTGGTACCGTATTCAGCACCCTGATAACTGTGTGTGATCGTAATGCTGGGAAGGCTGGAGTTTCTGGTAAGAATCAAATCGAGCTGATGCCAATGCTTCGATCTTGGATCTCTCCAAGAGACTCTATGTTGAGACTTCATATTAAAGAACATGTTGCTGACACAAAAACTGTAGTAACAGCAAAACTCCAGCAGGCATTGACCATTTTCGTTCAACTTCCCAACACCAAACTGACCTAAACATGTGGGCCAAGAACTGTGATCAGCACCAACTCTAGTGTTAAAGTCGCCAAAAGATGGACAATGGCTCTTTCTGGGATTTTCTTGATAGTGGCAGCCAGATCATCGTAGAATTTGTCTTTGGATTCTGCTGAAAATGACAGTCTCGGTGCATATGCACTAATAAGAGTGACCAGTCCTGCTGATGAGTGGAGCTGCAAAGACAGAATTCTTTCACTTCCTGCAGTAGGTGGAATAATGGATCCCAGTAGGGTGTTTCTGACCGCAAAGCCAACCGCATATTCCCTAGTCTCATTCAATGGTTTTCCCTGCCAGAAGAATGAGAAATTTCTCTCCTTGACAGATCCTGGGTCTGACAGCCTTGTCTCTTGAAGAGCAATGATGTCCATCTGCAGTCTGGTCAGCTCCATGTCGATGACAGCTGTCTTGCGTACATCGTCTATTTTTTGCAGGTTGTCAGAAAAGCTGGGGGTCATTGTCCGAATAATCCAGGTGCCCAACTTTAGGGCAGAAGTTTTCTTATGTTTATTGCATGGTGCAGAGTTATCGATCTGCTTGTCGGCTTTCACCCTAAGCCCCAAGCACCCTGTGAGGTTAACAGACCATGGCAAGGCAGCACCTTACTGGCTAGGGCTGCCCAGCTTAAGGCAGGTGGTAGCTGCCCAATGAGGTACGATGACCTCTTCCACCGTCGGAAGTAGCCCCTGGCATCACGCTCTACGCCAATCAAGCAAAGACGTATAACTGGTAACTGTTACTTCCTGTGTTGTTACAATGCTGTATGCAAAGCTGGAGTGTTCTCTCCAGAGCACGAGGCCTGGGTAGGTTGATATGAAGGATAGACTGTTACCCAAGCAGCAAATCCCCCCTCTCCATGTCACTGAAATACTCCAATGGAAAGGCAAGAGCCAATACGATTAGTTCCAGTGACATCGCAGGAGTTGCCAGAACATGATTGTACACAGTCACGAACCGCCTCTGGGACTCCGGCTCCAAATTTTGCCTTGAGGTGGACTCCTGAAGCCGTTTCCATGAATGGATTTAGCCACAAAACAGTGGAGGTTTGAAGTCAGAGTTTCCCTTCTCCTAGAAGATGGTTCATCCACTTTATCTGCCGTTGGGGCATAAAGCCCTCCTCCGCCTTCAAGACCATCTTCTCCTGTAACCATCTTGACCATCTTCTCCTGTAACCCTGGAAAGGAGCCCTTACAAGGTACTACCAGCTGGGCCAGCTGGACCAAATTTTTTTTTAAGGAGGTATTACTCCTCTATCATTCCTCCGGGACTCCTGCTCCGGATTTAGCCTCGAGATTGTCTCCTGAAGCCTTTTCCATGAATGAATATAGCCACAAGGCAGTGGAGGTTTGAGATTGGAGTTTTCCTTCTCCTAGATGAGTTGCCTTCCAGGGCTAACAAGTCCCATCTACCCAGGATACAGCACTAGGTCTGGAGAAATTGACAAGAGTCAGAATGGGCCAGAGCAAGAATTCTAATACTCCCATTTCCTGTTTTGGGGATTCAGTGAGTTTATCTGACAAGTAAGTCCTCCAACATCCTTTTAGTTTCTGCATCAGTTCGATTTCTCCTTGAAACCTCTCGGCTGAGGTCATCTTCCAAGCGAATTTGCCCACTGTCAAGATCTCTGAAAAACTGGTGTAAAGAGTGGAGCTGATCTAGATTATCTCCCTGGTCAGCAAATCGAACAGTAGATCTAGACCTTCGGCACCTAGTACCATAGTCCCTGAGTGGAGAGGTAGGCTGGAAATGTCGATTTTCTGGGGTGCCACCATCCAGGTCACTTGCATACAAGCTTGAAAGAGATGCACTTCTTACTCCAGAATGTCTCAATAATCTTTGGCTCCTCAGTTGGCCTATGGGCTGCTCCAGTGTCTCTTTAAAATGTGTAACTGCTTCTGCCTGCTCATGGTTGTACTCCCAATATTGGCCAAGCATCTGGTCCACATGCCTCAGGTTGCGATTGGTGCCCTGTAAAGTGCTTGCTAAAGTCTGGGTCTTCTCTGTAATATCTTCAGCGCCACGATTTCGTATTCTGCTACAAGTTGCTCTCATAGGACCTCGTCTTCCCACTCGATGATGGAAGTGGTCAGAATCACTGGATGAATCTGCCATTGGCACCTGGGAGAGGCTCTCAGAGCCCAGCCATGTCTCCCCAATGCCTACAGTGTCAACTGTCCCAGTGCTCAGCCACCTCCTGCCGCTATGGCAACTTGAACTAGCCAGCCTGCCACTGCTTCTTTATAAGAAGAATAAAGTGGCACAAATGATTCTTTTGAAAGTAAACTCTACAGCCAAACATGAGAAAGAGACATTGGGATGAGCCAATATTAAACAAATGACCCAAAAGCCTCTGAAGGCATCAAAAGAGGAAGAAGCATCAGAGGGGGATCTGGTGGGAGGCCACCCACCATTTTTGGTATCAAATTGGTATCAAATTTGTTTATGAATGGGACTGGGGGTGCAATCCTTACCAACTTTCCAGCACAGGGATAAGAGCAATGCAGCTCTGAGATAAGGGCACAAACATTCCCGTACCTTGAGGAAGCCTCCATGACTGACCCCCCAACTGCAGGATATAGCACATGGCACATTGGCACAGCTATGTCAGTGCTGGAAAGTTGGTTAAGATTGCACCCTGGGAGACTTTAGCATGATGCTGTTCATTTCTTGCTGTAGGCACTTATCCAGGGCAATTGGGGGGGGGGACAACAACCTTCAAACATGTTCTGTTGCCCATTTTAAATCAAATATTTCAGCTTGACCCACACGCACAAAGTACTTGGATTTTAGCCTGATAGGCTTCAAGGAGAACTGGATTTAGCTGAACTATAACCATTTGGTTTACATGGCTCTGGGTTGGGCTAGTTTGGGCATTAAAAAAGAAAAGAAATCCACGCTATTTTACTGAATGTTCTTGGCACTGTAGCTACTAGAAAGACAAAGTCTTTTTACCAGGACACTAAAAGTCCAAGATGAGTCAATCCCAATACAAAGAAAGTGTCAGCATATCACAGAAATAACAGAAACTGAAGCAAAGGGACAAAGTAACCAAGGAAGCCACGCAGAAGCATGCCCTGCTGCCAGACCACTGGCTTCCACTGTAGGGACAGCTGCTCTCCAGCCCTCCTGGCTGAAACGTTCTGGGATTTATTGCACTACAGATGGAAAGGAGGGAAAAAATGGCCAGCGGGAAAAAAACCTGAAGAAACATATCTCTGCGGTCAACAGCAGAATAAAATCCCTGATTAATAGTACAAAGGAGCTACATTTGATTTGGAGAGAGAGAGAGAGAGAGAGAGAGAGAGAGAGAGAGAGAGAGAGAGAGTCTGCAAAATGAACTTTTAAAAGCCATGTATTTTAAAAGGTACAATTTCCTTATCACATGAACCTCACATCAGTGGTGTAGCTAATGAAAATGTTGCCTGGTGCAAATGGCAAAATGATGCCCTAGAAGTGACATCACAACAGGAAGTGACACCACAGTTGCATTTTCATTCTTCCGGGTTTTTTTCCGCCATACCTTTCCATAGATTGAAGGTATTACACTCTGGTCAATTTCATTGCATTCTTTATTAAATTCTGCATCAGATGGTATATACCATGATATTATTCATACAGACCCAGGTTTTCACCACTTTGGCCACTAGTGTTAAGCTCAGCTTGTTACTTTGTGCAATTGCACCCCCTGCACTTCTTTAGCTACGCCTCTGCCTTGCATAAGAGAAGTTCCTAAGAAACAGATCCATACTGAGTCATGCAAGTGGAGGCTGGAGAGATAAGAGGCTTTAGCAACTTAAAGCTGACCCAGCATTGGCAAGGAAATCAGGGCATGGATTAGTTTGTCGCAGATTTACGTTCAATGGGCCGAGTGTTCTTTCTCTGGAGAGCAAGATGCAACACGAGGAAAATGGGGTGAGAATAAATAAGAGAATCTGGATCACCAGGAGCCCAGCATGTGAGCAAGCTTTGCACTAAGGACTGGCGCATGATCTCAGAAGTCAGACTCATATGAAAGACAGTCATTATAATCAATGAGTAATGTAAAGGTAAAGGTTTCCCCATGACCGAATGGTCTAGTCGTGACCGAATGTAGGCGGTGCTCATCTCTGGGGTGGTGCTCATCTACGCTTCTAAGCCAAAGAGCTGGTGTTTGTCCTAGGACAAGCTTCCGTGGTCATGTGGCTGGCATGACTCTATGCCAAGGCGCACGGAACACCATTACCTTCCCACTGAAGTGGTATCTATTTATCTACTCGCATTTTTACATGCTTTCAAACTGTGAGGTTGGCAGAATCTGGGACAAGCAATGGGAGCTCACTCCGTTGCATGGTCTCAAACTGCCAACCTTCCGGTGAATAGTTCAGCAGTTTAACCCGCAGCACCACTAATCAATGAGGTGTTAAAAGCCTTTGCAGCATACAGTGGCTTTGCAGGCAGATTGCAGCTAAAACAGGATGTGATTTGGAGTGCAGAAATGGTGAGCGGGGGAGGGCGAAGTGTGTTAAGCCACCCACTAGATATTGTGCTCCTGAGCTAGATCAGGGCCAGAGGCAGATCTACAGGGAGGGCAAAGCTCTAAGTGTTGCAAGGAGCCTTACCCTGTCATGTAAATCCCTCCTCTCCCTTGCTGCTGTAGCCAGTAAGCAAAGCCAAGATGTTGCTTTCCCTTTGAGGATTGGCTAAAACGGTGCAGGAGGGGAGTGATTTCCACTGCAAAGTAAGGCTTCTTGCAAAACTTAGAGCTTTGCCCTCCCTTAGATCTGCCTCTGATCAGGGCCCCCATTGCTATTTTTTAATGATAAAAAGGCTTTTGGTCCCTTTCCAAGTTAACACTGCTTGTTGGGCTGACCATGTCACCATTTATGTTGGTCCCAAGAAAATCAGTTTAAATCATACACATTCATCCCTTTCTAAACCTCTGAAATGCTAAAGCAAATCTTGGTTCAGTCACATGACATGTTTGCTCTCATGCCCCATTTAGGAGACCTGCCACCCAATCAGACTTTCCCAGTGACTTCTATCTCTCTCTCCAGTTGCGGACCTGGCCAATTCTCCTCCCCAGGGCCAGGTTCATAGACCAAGTGCTGCCTCCCCAATCCCTGTGCCACCACGCCATGCCCCCATGTCACATCACGCTCCATTTTGGAGCTGTTCAGATGCAGGGATAGCCGGGGGGCAAGCTCTTCTCCCACTGCTCGCCTCTGTGATCTGCTTCTGCCCCACCACCCCACGCCATCAGTGCGATGCCAGGGACGTTTGCTCTCTCCACAGTAAGGGTAGGGCCACCAATGTCCTTCTCTTTTTTTAGGGATCATCACTCTCTTCTTTTTTATCCTTTCCTAGTTCTTCCAAAGCCTCTCTAGTCTCTAGAACATTAATACTTTCACAGCCCAGTCCTTACCTTTGCTGGAATAGGCAGGCCAACTGGCCCGTGCCAAATTCAGCACAGGTTAGATCCTATCCCCACATTTCGCAGCCTCCCCATCCCTTTCTTCTCCTTGGTCCTACCCCATGTACAGAGCTAGCAGAGGTCCAAGGAAAGCCATTGCAGAGCAGGAAACTTACAGAGGGTTAAGGGTAAATAATTCCCCTTTCCTTTCTGAAGACTCCCAATCTGCTCCTTCCACAAGATTCAGGGTGCCCATTTTCTGCACAGCTGGATTGGCAAGAGGGATAGGGTTGGGCCCTAAGAATCTACAGTTAATTCAAAAATAAATAGAATGTTAGATTAGAATTTTAATTAAGGCTGTAGTTCTAAACATATTTACTTGTAAACAGTAAAACCTTATTGATAAGTCTATCTCTTGGATAAGTAAAGGGCAAATTTTAAGCTAAGAATAATAGAATTTGTTATGATTCAGGGATAAGATGAGTGTAAAACCTAGGAGTGTATGGAATTCTTTGAAAATGACTTACCAGTAATGGTTGTGAGGCAGCAATAGAAAGAAACCAAAAACCAGAGCCATTTTTCCTTCTTCTGAGGCAGCACAGGAATTGAGCTATTCTCCATATAGGAAGGAAGAGAGAAGAAGGCGCCTATGGGAGTTGTAGGCTCTGTGGGGAATACAGTACAGAACTTCCATAATAGCAACCCTAATAAACACTACAATTCCCATAAGCACCTTCACCTCTCCTCCTGTTTGGAGAAGTTGGAATTTCTATCATTTTGGGGAGGGGTGTTGTTGCTGCCTCAGAAGAATTACTGGTAAGTAAAAATGCTCCATTCCAACCCCTGCATCCTGCTTCTCAGCCCATTCCCTGCCTCACCAAGAAGTTGCTCTTAGAAGCTTTATTTACCATATTGACCCCATGTATGGTCAATATGCCCTTCGGGGAGAAATGCGGTTTATAAATCAAATAAATAATACATAATAATGTATAAATTGGCCCATGTTCTTCAGGGCCAATTTTAAGACATTTTTTTACTTATACATGAGTATATGGTATATACAGTAAATACCTTTGGAATAAAAGCATTAGTCTGATTTATAGAGATGCTTCTGCTTATGAAGTCGTAATATGCAACAGGTTTTACCTCTTTATAATCTCTCCCATTTTAAAAAATTCTTGCTGCTTCCAATGTTGTATATTTATATTCAACATTCAAAGAAAATAGGTATATGTTGCTACAGAAGAGAATAGAAATGCTGTGGAGCAGAACTGGTTTCCATTTCAATCAGTTTAACAACACTGAAAATGATGGAAAACTGCACAACGTGAATGTTCAAAGGTTTCCTGCCCCTTTGACTCTCTTTGAGGCTGTTCAGAGAAAAGACAATTGCACTTAAAGAGTAAACAAACAGGAAAAGCTTAAGTGATTGATTTTCTTAGTGGACAAACTCAGGCTTTTCTCATTAACAATGTCAAATGGGGTCTGTGATATGAATGTACAAACTGGAATCAAGTGCATTGATCTCTGCAGCTACTTAGCAGTGACTTATTGTGGTAAACGACTCCTTTGTTACTCCTTTCCCATGATGAATATAGTCAAATCCTTCAAGTTGTGGTTTTCAGGAGCACCATAACATTCTCCTGTTTATCCAAATCATTCTTGATTCACTTCATTCTGAAAACTGCCTGGACTTCCTAACTCCAAATGACCAGTGGGAAAATGATGTCAATACAGGTTTTAAAAGGTTTTAGACTTTAAGAAGAGGTTGGAGTGGGAAGGGAGTTTTTCTTATGTAGACAAATTTGTGCTTCCAGCCACAGTCACCAATTCATACTATTAAGGCTTAGAACCAGCCCAGAAGAGATATATGACGCTGTTATTATTTATCCTAAAATCTTGCATTTATTTTCAATAACTCTGAATTGTTTTTTTTTACTGTTTTATTTGTGGGCTGGTCTTTTGACCCTAATAAAGTTTTATCTGCCTATCTACTATTAAGGTGAAAACAGAATTGTGATAGACCACAATCAAACCAAACTCTTGATTCAAAACAAAGATATTTGTTTTGGATTTAGCCGGCTGATTCCCCACTTTATTTACTAGGATTTAAAACTGTGAGATCCAATAATCTCAGCTAAGTTAGTTGGCTTTCTTAAGATTCTACATCTCTGTCTTCAATAAATGTACAAACAGTAATTTCCTGTTACTTTGATGCTGAACATGTATACTGAGGGCGCAGTCCTAACCTGGAGTTAGGCCGGCATAGTAAGGCCAGCA
>JAJKFI010000019.1:577258-623202 GCA_029204185.1 Lerista edwardsae
AAATTCCCTCTTCTATACAATGGTTAAAGGTATAGGCACTCTGTCCCAATAAGACTATCTCACCTCTTTCACAATCCAGAAACTATGATGTAAACCAGGGCTAGTTGGATCATCTGAACTGGCCTGATTTGTCTCTTCAGCTGCAACTGCTGCTGGAAGGGAAAAGCTGAAACAGATTCAAATTCCAACTTGCATGCAGTGGTCCTGTGAATGATGTTGTCTTCCCCCCTTCCATTTTAAATGTGGATCACAATCCAGGCCTACCATGAAAAGGCTATTTGTAAGAAAAAAATAAGCTCTTAATTATTTTTTAAAGCAGACGGTAAAGATAGCACAACTCCCAATCCTCACTACCAGCTTAAACCTGCATTTATTAAAGCTGGTGTGATATTTCTACAAAGCATGCATTCTATAATAACCCTTTCTTTCCTGCCTGTGGAGATTTATGGATGGTATTTTTTTAAAGGTTACCTTAATTAAAATACATTTCTACCTATCCAGTTATTTTGAAAACACTCAATGCAGATGCTGAAGCAGAAAGTTCAGTCATCTCTGAACATAACATTATTATGCAGACACCAGAAATTTTCTTTTATTGTACATCCGTCTTCGTTTAGTATAAAATGTGATGGGGTTAGTTGGTGAACTGAAGCTTCATTCTCGCTCTTTTATGAGTAACTGTAATTGGAGCTACCTGCAGTGCTGAGGGAAACATATACACATACCACCTAATGTATGAGAATCGGTTAATCATCAAAATGTCATGGTGAAATGTATCCATTCAAGATATATAAGAAAAAAAATAATGGGAAAAAGGACTGAGTTACTCAGTCAGAACTGAAATCTGAAGTTCCAGGAAAAAAATAATGAAGTAACCAACACTTTCATAATGTCTTTTATCCAAAAATGGGAAAATATTTTTAAAAATACAAACTTGCCTTCACTTCATATACCCAATTATATTTTATTTGAAGAAATTACATCCCACCTTTCCCATGCTGAAGCAAATGCCCAAGGCAGCTTACACAGGGAGACTAGTCTAAACTGCAATTCTTCAAAGCACAAAAATCTGATACTGGCAGGTGTACAGAAACTGGATTTATTGACACAATGATATGATTACATCACCCCACCCCACCCCAAATTTCAAGAGCTCTACCCAAGGTAAGTGCTACAGCTGCTGCCCTGGGTTTGCTCTGCGGCAGGAACACCTTTGAATGCATTGCCTACAGATTTTAAAGGTAAAGGTTTCCCTACGACCAAATGGTCTAGTCGTGACCAACTGTAGGGGGCGATGCTCATCTCCGTTTCTAAGCCGAAGAGCTGCATTTGTCTGAGGACAAGTTTCCGTGGTCATGTGTCCAGCATGAAGTGGTACCTATTTATCTACTCAGATTTTTAGGTGCTTTCGAACTGCTAGGTTGGCAGGAGCTGGGACAAGCAACGGGAGCTCACTCCGTCGCATGGTCTCAACTCGCAACCTTCCGGTCAGAAAGCCCAGCAGCAGCATTTCAATCCGCAGCACCACCACATCTACAGATTTTACTTACTACTTAATATACTTTTTCAATTTACAATTTCTTAATTGAAGCCACGGCAAAAGGTACTCCTGCAACTTAACTGACATAGGACTCCTTCTTGTTAAAAGATCTGGATGAAGGAGGCTTTGCATTCTCTTGCATTTTTACCACCAAGTCTTCTTCTGAACCCAGCTAGTTTCCTACCAATAAGACTGGGTTTAAAGCAATGTGATATATCACTGAAGGACACATTGAAGGCTGATAGAAAAGTGCGAAAAAAGAAAATGATTGTATACATGCTCGACACTTCGAGTGGCAACGAGTTTGAACTTTCCCCTGAACAATCACCCTTAGCTTCATTCTACTACAATACACCGTTTGATGATAAGAACATATCTTATATCACTATGGGAACAGAATTGTTTGAGTGCAATGCAGACTGTGACTAAACAAGGCAATATAAAAACTTATGATGAAATTCAAGCAGTGCTGTGCAGGCTAGAAACTCTATCTCAATGGTTCTCAAATGTTTTAGCGCTGGGACCCACGTTTTAGAATGACAATCTGTCCGGGACCCACCGGAAATGATGTCATGGTTGGAAGTGCCATCATTGTGATGTGAGTGCCTGCTGCTTTCCTGAGAATGCCGCAATAAGTTGGGTTATTTCTCAGCCATTTTCCAATAACAATGAATCAGAAAGGAAAAAAGCCTACTTACAACCTTGACACAAGCAAAACAACCACATAGCCCTCCCACTTTCCAGCATCCCATCTTCCCATCTTTTCAAGATGGCTGCCCACAATGCTTTGCAACTCACCTGAAATTGGCTCATGACCCACTGGTGGGTCACGGCCCACAGTTTGGGAACCAGCGCTCTATCTGGTTTCAGTATCTGCAAACAGAACACACAATCAAAAACCTAAGAGTAAAATATGAGAAGTTGGCAGCATAATTCAAACTTGCCACTGTGCTAGCTGAGGGTGTCACGAATGTGCCATAAAGCATGTTTGCGGCACCTGAAGAGAAAGCAGCACTGGCAGGGTGGCCTAAACCACCCTGCCGATGCTGCATTCAGTCGACTGGCCTGCAGTGGAGGTAAGAGATGCTATGAGTGGTAGAGGGGCAGTGGGAGGGTGTTATGGAGGCTGGGAGGGGGAGTTTCTGGGCAGGGGAGGGTGGAGAAAGGCTTGGGAAGACTTTGGATCAGCGGAGACCTCCTCTGGTGTATCCCAACCCCCTTCCTGGGTTTGCCAGCCTTACATGGGACTGCTCAGATTTGCGCCAGCTAAATAGCTGGTGCAGATACCTGGTTCAAGTCTGAACGGCCTCATTGAGCAGGCTGGGACGTTATTTGGTGGAAGGGTAAAAATATCCCCTTACCCCCCAAAGGACTTCCAACTTGCTCCGAATGAGCACTGGATACATTGGAGGTGATGTGGTCCCGCTGCACCTGCGCTAGTTAGGATTGGGCTGGGAGAGACCTTAACAGAGTTTTTAAAAAGGTCATTGGGTAGGCTGGGGCTCGGCAGGGGGTTAGGGAACAAATGTTCCCTTATCCTAAGAAAACCTCTGCAATTCAGGGCTGGATACAGATTGGGCTGTTCAGGTTGCTTCTTATAGTCTTAAATGTGCATAGGATTGCAGCCTCAGAGAAGGAAGGCAGAAATAAGATAACATTTTTTTTCCAGATGGATTCTGTTTATCCAATTCTGGTACGATAAAGTCTAGGATAACACAAAACCATGTGTTCACTTAGATAAAAATCTGATATAGCTTTTTGGCTCAATCAAAAGCAATAAATCATATAGTAAATCTCACCATCAAAAGAGAGGAAAAATAAAGGAAGACAAAGGAAAAAATGAGTTAATGATTGCTGGAAATGTCTTTCTGTGTAGTTTACGGGAAGTTTAGGTCATGGGCATGACTCCCAGTTTTAAGTACTGTTTAGTTTTGGTTCAACTTCCTAAAGTATTGATATATAAATACCACTTGCAGGAGAATTAGTTTAAGAATTGGTCATGGAAGTGTTGACTTACTGGGTTCCTGCATAAGACTATATAGATAAAATCAAATTGAGGATTGCAAATATGGATGGGCCCGTAGTTCAGACTCCCCCCCCCAGTTTTATATAGTGGTTTACAAAGGAAAAAACACAAAACAATAAATCATCAGAACATGGTTTTATGTTTTTTTTTCTTGTTTCAGTCTGTAAGTATGTGAATTGCTACAAGTTAATTAGGGAATTCTGATGTTGACAAAATAAGACATCTCTTCTCTCACTTTTATGATTGTTTTGCTGCAGATGATGAATTCATATACAGGAAAAAAACAAGGAGCAATGAATTTACATATAAGAACTGGAGTATGCACTATTGGGTGTCCTTATCTGTGGATTCCATCATGCCTGCTTTCTCACTGAGACACACACACACAGAGAGAGGTGCTGTGTGCACCTTTGGTTTTCTAGTCTAGTACTAATTGTGGGAAAGTGCTACTTGGAGGAATTCACACATGTGGTGTCAGGATTTGATAACACCTGATGACTTACAGTGGAACGTGTGCAGAAGAGAGCAACAAAAATGATTATGGGGCTGGGGCATCTCCCTTATGAAGAAAGACTGCAGCGTTTGGGGCTCTTCAGCCTAGAAAAAAGGCGCCTGAGGGGGGACATGATTGAGACATGATTGAGACATGATTGAGCACGGAAGGGATAGAGTCGATAGAGGAATGTTCTTTTCCCTCTCTCAAAACACCAGAACCAGGGGGCATCCGCTAAAACTGAGGGTTGGGAGACTTAAAACATAAAAGGAAGTACTTTGTTACCCAGTGGGTAGTTAATCTGTGGAACTCTTTGCCACGGCAGGTGGTGGACATCTGGTCTAGATGCCTTTAAGAGAGGTTTGGACGGATTTCTGGAAGAAAAGTCCATCGTGGGCTATAGGCCATGATGGATTGTGCAACCTCCTTATATTAGTAGTAGGCTACTTCAGCGTACCGGGTGCAAGGGAGTGGCAACAGGATGCAAGAATCTTGTTGTCTCATGCCTCCCTGGGGCACCTGGTGGGCCCCTGTGAGATACAAGAAGCTGGAGTAGATGGGCCTTTGGCCTGATCCAGCAGGGCTCTTCTTATGTTCTTATGTGTGAACATTTGTTGAAAAAGGGTTGTCTTTGGAGTGAGATGAAATGTTTTCTGCTGTGTTTGACATGTTTGACATGCTCTTCCACATGGGCAACTCATTCCTTCTTGTTACAGTCATGTAGAGTAACAAGCAGAAAAAGAAGTGCATCCCTAACCAGCATATAATTGCTACAATCATTTGTGATTGTTTGTGCTTTGAAATATGGAATTGGATCGTTGTGGTGTGTGTGTGTGTGTGTGTGTGTGTGTGTGTGTGTAGAATGACTGTAGCATGGTTAAAATGCCATATCCTTTGCCCTGCTCCCCTCTTTCCAAGGCAGGGACAGAGGCACAAGAATGGTGCAGCCTGATTGGCTGCTGGCTTGTAAGTGGGTCTAATCTGGGATTCCTGAGGGAAGTACGGTGGCGCGCTGACAGGCACGTCGCCGTGTTTGCCTGCCCCCCCCCCGACGTGTGGGAGGACGGGCTTTTCATATTGGGCCATGGCCCAGTCAGGTGGGCGGTACAAGCGGCGCAATGAGCACGAGCTTGCCCCGACCTGTCAGTTGGTGCCTGACTGGTGATTCCTGCCCGCCCACTCCCTTTTCCAGTCTGAAAGAAGCTGTTCGCTTTAAGGCCGGGTAGGAATTTTTTGCTAATCACCTGATTGGCCGTGGTGGCTGGTTTTTTCGCCTACCCCAGACTGGGGGGGGGGAGCAGACATGTTATGTAGCGGGTATGCGGGGTACACGCATACCCGTTCCTAGGATTAGGGCTGGCCCCGCCCATTCGACCGCCCACTCGTCGACTCCATCGGTGCTTCGTTCTGCCCCCTGCAACGTTTGAATTGCCTGCATGTTTGAGTTGCCTGCACATTCTCAGAGCCAGGCAGGCAGGCAGGCAGCGGAGCGAGGGAGACCGACGGCAGCAGCAGCGTGAGCAGGTAGGCTGCCTGGGGCTCCCTCCCGCGGAGGTGTGGCGGTTCCTGGGGGGGAATTGGTAGCCCACGCGGCGGCCCCGGAGAAGGCCCGGGACTCCTGGGCCTTCTCCCGGGCCGCTGCATGGCCTACTGAGGAGGCGCGGCGGCTCCTGGGGGCGGTTCCTGGGTTCCGGCTATGATTGCACTTCCAGTGGGCGGGCCCCAACACAAGTGCCAATCAAAAGTGAGTACCTGTTGCTCAATCATTTAGATGCCATTACTGGGGGGGAGGTAGGTGGTTTAAATAGGTGGCAGGATAAGTGCGGGTCGAGTAGGTAAGGTTAGTTTGGCGTCCATCTGAGGCGACACAGGTGGGATCTGGCTAGGCCGCCCATACGTTGTTGCTCCGGCCTGCTGGGTGCTTGGATCCCTGCTTGGGGCCGGATCCCTGCTTGGACTGCAAAGGCTGCCCAAAAGGTGAGGCCTGGGTGAGCTGGCGCGGTCAGGCTCCTTCGCCCTTCGGGGCGGCAATGATAGCCAGGGACAGTCTCTGACCGACTGCAGGCTAGAGCCAGGTGGGACGCCCGTTGGTCATCCAGACCGCCGGGGAGGTAGATGGCTAGTGCCATTTCCCCAATCAGGACCCGCACTTTATGTTAATGGTTGCCCTGTTGCAGTTGTTGTAATTAAAGTTAATAAAGTGGCCCTTTTATACTAAAGCCTGGCCTTGCATGCTTATTCCGGGGTCGGGGGTAAGCATTACTCTCAATATGTAATTTCATTTTTGCCTATAAAAAGTATTTCCAGCAACATTCTGAGTTAGGAAACTTTTAGTGCATTACAGTACACGTTTTACAAATAGACAGAATGTTTAGAATGGATCTGACCAGCATAGTAATCCTAGAAGATGGCAGAAAATAACACTGTTGTCAAAATACAATTCACAATTTGACAGCATTCACTCGAATGGCAGAGCAGAACAGCTTGGTAGTTCCAAAGCTACTGAAACGTTTTTTTGTAGCCTGACATATTCTTCTTGCCATCACAGCAACTTGGACGAAGTTGCCATCTCCATGCCCAGCTCAACCATCAAATCTTCTAATCAAAACAGCGAGTGTTTGTAAAACAAGCTCTTCATTACAAATTTGCTCTAGGGCAGTGGTTCTTGGTGGGTCCTGACCCACAGTTTGGGAACCACTGCTCTAGGGCCACTATTCCTTGAGGAGAATATAATCAATAGTCCTGATCCCAAATAATCACTACTACATCACCAGAGAATATAATCATGAGTATTGCTGTACTATAATCACCAATACATTTTTTTTCCACCACACTTACATTCCTCCGATTTTGAGTTGCAATTTCTGGGAGAGCTGGAATGGCAAAGAGATTGCATCAAATTGAATGCCTTTTTCTTATCATGGATGTAATAGTAGGACTAAAGGGAAAAGATCTTTTTTCTTAACTTTGGGTTGGAACGATCTGTACCGCAATATAGCCTCCCTTGTTCTGCTACGTGAATGGGTATTTCTAGAGTTCTAGAAATAGCTTGACACATGGTGCTTTCTAGCTATATACATGGTGCTTTTTCTGAGGACAATCCAATAACATATTCATCACAATTTATATAAATATAAATATAAATATATGGACAGTTGTAGAGTGCTCCTTCTGCTAACATTTGTTTATTATTACTATTTGCCTGTAAACCGCTTTGTGAACTTCGTGTTGAAAAGTGGTATATAAGTACCTGTTGGTTGTTGGTTGTTGGTTGGTTGGTTGGTTTCCTTACCTGAGGGTAAGCCTCTACACCGCAGAAGGGTCTCCTAGACTTGTGCTAGCAAAATCACTGGAGCAGGCCCTTGTAGACCCATGCTGCAGGATCAGGCCCTAGAAAGGGACTAGGATTTGTCAGCGGCCACTTTGCAGACCCAGTCCGCCCTTCTCCCACCATATCTCCACCTTGCTCTGCCCTCTTCCACCCACCTTCTTCCCACCCTATACAGACATTCAATGAAGCATATCATTGAAGGTCAGAAGGGGGGGGACCCTGAAGGGGCAGATCCTGCTGGCTTCCCACCTGCTGCTAATGGGTGCAGTTCTTTTTCTGGCACAGATCTGAGCAGCCCCATAAGGGTGGCTGGGACTTTTTCCGGGGTAAGGGAAAAATATCCTCTTACCCTGAGGTGACCTCTAGCTGCCTCCTAACCTTCGCTGAATACAGCGGAGGCCAGCCAGCTGGTTAGGATTGGGCTGCAGTTATTTACAAGCAGAGCCAGGCTGAGGAGCGGCAGGGCCCAATTAGAAACCTTTTTTTGCGGGGTTCCAGGTTCACAATCCAGAGGTATAAATACAATTTATTATAGACTTTACTGTATAGCCCTATTGTACAGTAGAATGGAAAGCAATCAAAATACGTGCTTTAAAACGTGCATGTGAGTTAATGGTCCAAATGGATCTTCTAAGCACATTTTAATATAAAATGAATCACTCAGTATTTATATATCGCTTTTCAACAAAAAGTTCACAAAGCAGGTGACAGTCAAGATAAAAATAATAATTAAATGGCATACATGTAAGCCTTTGAAAAGGAAATATATTAACCAAAAAAACTCCCTATGTTAGCAACTGTGAAATGATTTAGTAAAAATATTAATTTTATTTTTTAATGTTACCCTAATGCAGTTTCCTCTTAGGTGGGAGGCACAATTGGGAGCAATTGGTCCAATTGGCTTGAAGCTGGCCCTGCTTACAAGTGCTATGTTTATTACATTGTTAGTGCCATATATCTATTGATACAAGACGTGAAACACATATTGAACTGGCATGGTGCAACCGTGCAATTGAGCAAAACAGGCAAGTTAGTTCAAATCTCCAGATTCCGAGAAAACCAAGTAGAGTGGGACTTTTGAACTATGAAACTCTGGAAACTACAATTATTAAATCTAGGGTGCAATCATGAGCTATTTGAATGTGAGAGTTTTACTACTGACTTTAATAGGATCTTGAAGAGTTCCTTCCTCTATGCACTTAATGCGCATAGATGCTTTCTAATAGCTACTTCTATACAAAGGTCAGTTCAATTGCTGTCATTTACTTCATAGAGCATCTGAGGATTTGTATGTGCAACCACACGACACATTAAGATATTTTGCCCTGAATAGAACAGATGTACTGTTCAGATTTGCCACTTACACATTGTCAGCCTCACTCTGAATGCAGCCAAGGAAAAGACTTATTTGTAGTTTATATTGCAAAAAGAAGGATATTTTTTCAAAAGAGATTCTTACATTGGTTGTTGCAATTCCCATGTCAGCATTACCAGTGTAAAATCTACTTTGAATAGAGCATACATTCAATCTAAAAAGAACTGCCTTTTGCTTTGTGTCTCATATTAACAAGTGGCATATTCCATTTTACAAGACATGTTAGCATCTGTGCAAAAAATGCCCCAACAATCTCAAAGACTTGATAAAGGATATTTCATAGTGTTTTGACTCTTAAAGTAAGAAATGCAGGATTTCACATGAACTCTGCACTAAGGAAAAGCATTTTTATTATACCAAGTTGGTAGTTTATTTTTATTTTGCCTGGATGTTTTCCCTGCTCTATCACTTTTTGTATTTTATACATTTTCAAATGAGGATTTTTGCAGGGGATAATACAAAATATTTCAGCACTCTCACAGCTTAGAAAGACTTAACACATTTTGCAAAGTGCTTCATTTTGCAAATGGCTGAAATAGCACTCTATCATTGGAGCACAGATTGAGTCTCTGCATTCCTCCTCATTCTGCCAGCAACATTAAGTGAATATTATTGCCATTTAGGAGATGTCTCTTTCAGAGATTTGTAAAGGAAGCTACAGTTGAACTCCTTTTAATAAAACTGGGGGGAATGGAAGTTGGGGATGACAAAGTACATGCACAAAGCTGAAATCACTAGAGTGTCAACCATAAATCAAACTCTTGATTGAATCATTTGTGTCACAATTAACCTTCTTCGAGGTGCAAGTAGCATAAAAGAGTGGGAAAGACACTGTGGCTTTCTAACCAAAGACAACACTTATTCTTTTAACATGACTCATAACCTGTAGTGCCTGGAAGTAGCAAGACAAATTTGGTGACATATGGTCACAAAAAGAGAGGGTGCATGACCCTACCATTTATACTGAAATAGGTAGTGCTTTGTGCCATTAGGAATGGATGTTGTTAATATAGGCAGACTTCCACTTCTAGTACAAGCATATTCACTGTTACAGAAAAGCATTCTGAACAGGCACCAGGAAACAAAATATTATCACAAGATTTTGAGGGGAAAGAAGAGTTACGATACAAAATTAAGAGCACAATCCTAACCTGGAGTTAGGCCGGCATATTTAGGCCAGCAATGTTCAGCCAACACAAGGGCCACAGTAAAGTGCGTTCGGACCACTTTCAGAGTCAGGGAGGATAGCGAATGTCTGTGTGCTGGCCTCTCTGACTCCAAGAATGGGCCAAACATACTTTACAATGTCCCTTGTGCCTGCCAAACTTTGCTGGCCTAACTGTGCCGGTCTAACTCCAGGTTAGGATTGCGCCCTGCAAACGGAATAGGATCTATAAAATGTATATTTATACTGTATATTGTTCAAAGAGGGGGTCTTGGACTTTGGTCCTGCCCCTCCCTTTACTGCAGTAAAAAAATTCAAGCTGCAATCTTTCTCTGTCTCTGTAGTATTTGGTATAGGGGTGTTGGGTCAAAAAAATCAAACACTTCTAACAATCTAATGGATGGGACGGTGGGTCAAAGGGGTCCACCGTTTCTAACAGCCCTAAGGCAATTTAGGATAATAATGCAATGCAAAATTATCCAAATCTGCATTATACCGCACTTTTGACTGAGATGTTTTGCAGCACAAGTGTACATGGTGCTGGGTATATGCCAGGTGAGTATGATGCTGCAGATGAATCTCTGGAGACATCAGTCCACTCCTATGGTGCCTTGGTGCCCAGAGGAACAGCAGTGCCAAAATGGCTACCACTGTATCCTATAGGCACTGAGGCAAGGGCTGGAGCTTCCTTGGAGCATTTGCCATGGCAGCCTCAATGGGTCTCCTCAGACTTGCATCCACATTTTGAGCAGCACTGAGCCGAGTAGGCCTGTATTGGGCTGCCCAGCCAGGGAGGGAGCATAGGATACAGCAGCAGAGGCGTAACTAGGGTATGGCAGCAGGGGGCACGAGCCCTGGGGTGCCATAAGGTGGGGGTACCGTTGGCATGGCGTCCCGTCCCCCACCTGCAAATCTGCAACCCCCCGAGCTGGGAGGCGCACCAGCGTCTCCGCTCCCAGCCTGCCACTCGAATACTTAAAGTGCTCGAACGGCAGCCCTGGGGAAGGAAGCCGCCACCGTGCTCCCCGGCTCTGCAAACCGCGGGGGCGCCTTAAAGTGACCTTAAAGTTGCCGGCTTTTCCTGGCTGCCATGGCGCTGGCACTTTAAAGCCACTTTAAGGCGCCCTATTGCCCTCAATTATGTGGTTGGCGCCTCCTCCTCTCCCCACCCCTCGCAGCCTCCTCCTCCTGTCTCCCCCCTCCTCTGAGGCGCGAGTGGACCACTCGGAGTGGTAGAGGCTGCCGTCGCTCGGGGAGCCACCGCTACCACCTCCTCAGCGCCTCACTCGCCACCAAGCTGCCGCTTTTGCCCTGACGCCTCGCCTCCCTCCCCTTCCCCTGGGCCGCCCGGTATATAAGTTATTTATTTATAACCATGAACCCACCATGTCCACGATGGCCCGGAGGCGCCTCATGCAGGATTTCAAGAGGTAAGGCGGGACGGGACGGCCGTCAGAGCTGGCTGCATTTCCCTGGCTGGGTCTGTTTTGTGTGTGTGTGTTGGCTTTGCAGACACATGGCAGCAGAAGCCACACCCCGCAACATCATGATGTCACGACATCGTGATGTCATGATGTTGCGTGCGGGGGGAGCGCAATTTCATTCCATACCACGGGCGCAATTTTGTCTAGATACGCCCCTGTACAGCAGC
This sequence comes from Lerista edwardsae, assembly GCA_029204185.1. Taxonomy (NCBI): domain Eukaryota; kingdom Metazoa; phylum Chordata; class Lepidosauria; order Squamata; family Scincidae; genus Lerista; species Lerista edwardsae. The sequence goes on from JAJKFI010000019.1 coordinate 588,840, forward strand.
AGAGTCTGCAGCCATCTCTGCTCCCTCCCAGGCCTGATCCTTTCATCCCTCTGTCCTCCCTCTGCCCAGTTCCACCCCTCCCCACCTTTCCCTGCCCTGAAAGGCCTTACCACCCAGTGGTGGCGAAACATACTGCCATCCACTCCTTGGCTGCGTCTTCTTGGCACTCAGGTCCAGCTTTACAGTATGGCAAGTTCACGACACCCAGACTCAGCGATGCCCATTCTGTTCACCACGCTCATACTGCTGACTCTACAATGTTTAGGATTGGGCCCTTAGCTTCATCTATATATGAAACTTGTGACTGTTGTTCTGGGTTTGTTGTTCTGAGATATATTACTGACAGACTATTGTTCTGACTGATGTTACTCAATGGTCCAAGTCGTACGCTATTCACTAGAGCCTGCTGGAGCTAAGCATCTGTGCAAACAACATCCTCAGATACTACATTTCCCAAGTTCTTCAACTGCTGTAAAATAATGTATTCGTGTCTCTTTCCTGTAAGCCTTGAAATTCATTTCTGATAAAGAGGGTCATTCCTCAACCTGCAGGAAGACAAAATCTTGGCAGCCAGCATATGTACAATATGTAGTTTTCTTCTGGTTATTAACAAAGCCATCTGGTATTTTGCTGAACACAGAACAGACTCTAAAACCAGTCCTAATAGCTTCTTTATGTGGAGCAAAACCGACTTTGAAACAGAGTTGTGTTTGAGATGCTTTTAATGTTTATAAAATACCTTCATAAAATCTGTGCAGGCCAATTGCGTATTAGAAGGCCAGATTCTATTTGAAAATCTTTGCAGGGGGGCGGGGGAAACACTTCATTATACACTACAATGCTTTCTTTCAGGTTCATTTGAATCATCGTGGTTAAAATTGTAATCATATCGTTTGGTTTGTCAGTCGCAACAGGAAACTCCTGTTTTTTGCACATCTGCTGTGATCCCACTTATTGCCATCGCCATGTTGGCCAGCAGAAAGTATGCCTATCAGGTCAACAAAGCAGGAAGAATGTCTGCTCATTAAAATCAAACGTCTGTTTCTGAGTTATATGGTGCATGGGTGACCTAATAATCATAGATATAAATATAGGCCTGTATACACAGATAAAATAGAGAATGACTCTTTTGAAATTAATAGGTAGATTACTAGCTATTCTAACAGCAGAGGTTGTCATTCCCTCAAGGCAAGACATCAGCAGAACGGCAGTTTGCTCCACTCCCCATAAAGACATGAGGCACTGCAATGGGCTAAAATGGGCCCAAAGTATCAAGTTTTACTAACAGATATATGGCGACAACTGCAGCATCGTTTCATCAACCTCAACTCCCCTGAGCAGTATGGGTTTAACTGTTAGGGCACAGGGATGCTCCCTTCCCTTATTGCCCCCACCTAGGGAAGCCCACCCTACAGGACCAACTATTTAGAGACCCCTTCTCAGGGATGGGTGATGTTGATGCACCTCCAGATCTCCTACCCAAGCTGACTACACTCCTTTGAGGTTGTACAAGAAGATGCAGCCCAAGAGGACCAGACCATTCACAGCAGTGCCATAGAGTCCCAAATGCTCATAGTCCATCCCAATTCTTGACCTGCCTTATTCCTCCCTCCCCCATTTTCCACACTGCCCCTGCCCTTGTGGGTGAAGCTACCCCTGTAGCATTACAGTCTGAGGAACGAGAAAAAAACTAACTCAGCAAATTTGGCAGGGGACAAAAATTCCTACTTGGCCCTGAGGCAACCAGCCATTCTAGACCATTAAGAACTGGGGGGGGGGTTTGCTTGTGATGCATAAAGCTGGAAAAGGAAGTTGTTGTTGTTGTTGTTCAGTCGCTAAGTCGTGTCCGACTCTTCGCGACCCCATGGACCACAGCACGCCAGGCCTCCCTGTCCTCCACTAGCTTCCTGAGTTCACCCAATTTCATATTCATTGCTTCGGTGACACTATCTAACCATCTCATCCTCTGTCGCCCCCTTCTCCTTTTGCCTTCAATCTTTCCCAGCATGAGGGTCTTTTCTAAAGAGTCCTCTCTTCTCATCAGGTGGCCAAAGTATTGGAGCTTCAGCTTCAGCATTTGTCCTTCCAGGGAGCAATCAGGCTTGACTTCCTGGAGAATTGACCGATTGGATCTCCTTGCAGTCCAGGGGACTCTCAAGAGTCTTCTCCAACACCATAATTCAAAAGCATCGATTCTTCGACGCTCTGCCTTTCTTATGGTCCAGCTCTCACAGCCATACATGGCTACTGGGAAAACCATCGCTTTGACTATGCGAACCTTTGTTGGCAGGGTGATGTCTCGGCTTTTGATTAAGCTATCTAGGTTCACCATAGCTTTCTTCCCAAGAAGTAAACGTCTTTTAATTTCATGGCTGCAGTCACCATCTGCGGTGATCTTGGAGCCCAGGAAAATAAAGTCTGTCACTGCTTCCATTTCTTCCCCTTCTATTTGCCAGGAAGTGATGGGAGTGGTTGCCATGATCTTAGTCTTTTTAATGTTGAGCTTCAAACCAATTTTGGCACTTTCCTCTTTCACCCTCATCAAAAGGTTCTTTAGGTCTTCCTCACTTTCTGCCAGTGGAGTGGTATCGTCTGCATATCTGAGGTTGTTGATGTTTCTCCCAGCAATCTTGATTCCAGCTTGTGAGTCATCCAGCCCTGCCTTCCTCATGATGTACTCTGCGTATAAGTTAAATAAGCAGGGTGACAATATACAGCCTTGTCGTACTCCTTTCCCAATTTTAAACCAGTCGGTTGTTCCATGTCCAGTTCTAACTGTTGCTTCCTGACCCGCATACAGGTTTCTCAGAAGGCAGATCAGGTGGTCTGGTACTCCCATCTCTTCAAGAACTTGCCACAGTTTGTTGTGATCCACACAATCAAAGGCTTTAGCATAGTCAATGAAGCAGAGGTAGATGTTTTTCTGGAACTCTCTTGCTTTCTCCATGATCCAGCGAATGTTGGCAATTTGATCTCTAGTTCCTCTGCCTCTTCGGAAACCAGCTTGTACATCTGGTAGTTCTCGATTCACATACTGCTGAAGCCGAGCTTGTAGGATTTTGAGCATGACCTTGCTAGCATGTGAAATGAGTGCAATGGTGCGGTAATTCGAGCAATCTTTGGCATTGCCCTTCTTTGGGATTGGAATGTAAACTGATCTTTTCCAGTCTTGTGGCCACTGTTGGGTTTTCCAAATTTGCTGGCATATGGAGAGCAGCACTTGGACAGCATCCTCTTTTAAGATTTTGAGTAATTCCGCTGGAATGCTGTCACCTCCACTAGCTTTGTTGTTAGTGAGGCTTTCTAAAGCCCACTTGACTTCACTCTCCAGGATGTCAGGTTCGAGCTCAGTGACTGTACCACTGTGGTTATCAGGAACATTTAGATCGGCCTTATAGAGTTCCTCTGTGTATTCTTGCCACCTCTTCTGAATCTCATCTGCTTCTGTTAAAAGGAAGTACAAGAGCACAAAGCATCCTGAGTATTCTCCATCCCTTCCCAGAGCTGTGAGATTAGCTTTTGGGGTTACACCCATGATCCACTTCTAGACTGAATGCCTTCCTCATTGAAATGCAGCTTGCATCTATCTGGTTCATTTTGAGATGGATATTGCAAACGTCATATTTCATATTTGTGTTTTTAAGCATCATACACTTACACACACACACACACACATTGAGAGAGAGAGAGAGAGAGAGAGAGAGAAAGAGAGAGAGAGAGAGAGAGAGATCTTGGACTGTAATTTACAAGAAAGGCAGACCATAAATCCATGAAGAGAAGAAGAGAAACTTAGTTTGCAGCAGACCACACTGCCTATGCTAATCGTTAGTGTACAGTTGTCGTTATATGAGTAGTATAACACCCAATCCAGCTAAACAAAAACAATCATGTTAAAAAGAAATGAACTTCCTTGTGAAGCAGCCAATATAAACCTTCTTAATGATCTCTTGGATCAGAGCCAAGATGGTTCCAGTACAGGGATTCTCATGATTCGTTAAAGAAATGTCTTGAGCCTCGCAGAGTGACAAAGACAGAAGAAAGATAACTTGGTACCTTCTCATACTAGGCACAGATGGAAATGGAAACATGAATTATGGGAAAATAAAGGTGCATGGCATGCTGACTTTGCCTCAGGGCAGAACTGTACATGCATGTTCTCTGGATCCGAAGTAGTTAGTTCTTAACATCAAGCCATACTCAAACAGTGTGGCTAAAGAGTGATGAAAAAATAGGTGTTGGTTCTCTCTTCTTCACTAAAGGTGAACATGTAAAGTGGAACTAGCAAACGGAGATTCAGCTCCTGTCAAATTAGGGCCAGGCCAGGCCAAGCAAGTGAAAAAGGACAGAAGGCAAGAAGACGAAGAAGAAGACAAAGAAGATTTGTCATTGCTAGCACAAGTCTCTTTACAGCCCAAACTGTGCCAGTGGGATGGGCACATACGCTGTAGCAAAGGTACCGTTAAGTATGTTGCACCAGCTCAAAGGGGAGGGCTGCTCCTGGAGTGGCCTCCTGGAGGCTTCCGCTGGCATTGGAGAAGTGCTTGCTGTCATGATAAGTCCTACCCCAGGCATCGGGGAGGTGGGGGGAGAGCAGAAGTCTGAGAGAGTGTGGTTAAACGTGGGAGAGGGAGGGAAGGAGGGCAATTCAGACCTGGGAAGGGGGCATCCTGGACCTGAAAGCCCTATGTGCACAGCTCTGAGAAGACCCATAGAAGCTGCTTGGGTTCAACATGGGTAAGGGAACAAACATTCCTTTACTTGGAGGAGAACCCCAGCTGCCTCTCTGCCACACTGTACTCCAGGGTGGGCAGCCTGGTCAATATTGGGCTATACGTCGCCAATGCCAGTGGAACAAACTTGCTGTGGAAGCCTTTACAAACAGTGCCTGCCTACTTAGAAGTAAGCCCTATTGAATAAATGGGACTCCCAGGAAAGTGTTTTTAGGACTGAAGCCAAAGGCTCAGGAAGAAAATATCACCTGACCTGCTCCAGCCTATTACAGAAACTTCTTTACTGGTCTAGCTGGCTTCCTCTGGTACCCTCCTTTGGGCAGAAACATACAGACTCACAATGCAATCCTAGAAACTGCGCAGCATAGACGCAACAGGGTTGCATTGATGCTGCACACTTAGCGCCGATGCAGGAGTGCCTATCGGTACCCCTGCATCGGCGCTAAGGCAACAGGACTGTTGCTGCAGGCAGAACCGGTCCCGTTGCACCTGCACTGTGCCTCTGTTGCATCGCCCGAAGCTGGCTGGCACGAGGGAGGCTCCGTGTCTGTTTGAACACAGGATTGGCAGGGGGGAGGGAGGTTGGGGGCGGGACATGGGCGGGGCCAGGACTCAGCCATAAGGCCGAATCCTATACCTGTTCGGGGTGCCTTGCGGCCCAGATTCGGTCCGCGCGTTCTCCTCAGCTCTGCACCTGCTGTTTAGCAGGCGCAGAACTGAGGAGCCCATAGGGGAGGCTGGAGCCTCCCCAATGGTAAGGGCGCGAACGTGCCCTTGCCATTGGGAGGCTGCAGCCTCGCCTATACTGTGCTGGATTTGGCACAGGCCAGCCGGCCGTGCTAATCCAGCACAGTATAGGATTGTATCCTGGGTCCTTGTTTGTCATCTCCTAGGCCTTGAAAACTGACAGCAGAAGAAAAGCAGGATACAACCAGTTTTTAAGGGGAATTTCACTTGCAGAGTGAGAGGCACTTGGCCCCTGGGTTCAGGACATCTGTGAATGAGTTGTTTAACAGTGCTGAATGTTATGAATATAGCATGACTCAACCCAGACACTTCTGTTCAGAGTTTGCTGAAGTTTCTTGGTGAAGCCACAACGTATTCACAACATTCAGAGCTGCTAAACAACTTGTTCACAGATGAGTCGTGAACCCAGGTGCCAAGCACCTCTCATTCTGCAAAGGAAATTCTCCTTAAAAACAGGCTGAATGGCAGAAAGAAAATGACCAAGGAAAGAAACAGAACAAATAAATCCACTACGATTCCAATATTTATTATATAATACAATCATCTGGCCAGTTATGTTGCCCCAAGGAATTAATTATGGAATAAAATTAGTCAACACCAACCAAGAAGAAGTTTTTGCAGAGGCCAAACATTGATTCAATTTTTTGATAAAGGACACAAATGTTTAAATAACATTTATAAGATAGGAAAAAAAGCTCAAACAAAAACCTCCTATTTGTTTTATTCCCCAGTTCAAGACAGCGCCTCAAATCATATTTACTATTATTAATTAAGGGAGGCTCCTGCTGGTTAGAAAACATGTTTTCAGGATACATTTTTAATGAAAGCAAATGTTAAGATCTGCTGGATTTTACTTTAAACTAATGTCCCCGTTTGGATGGCTTTAATGTTTCCAAACACGTTTCTGATTTCCAAAGCATAATATATTTTCAACAAAATCACAATAATCGTTTAGCACATTATATATCTGATTTTAAAAAGTAAAAAAAAAAAGACAATAGCTGGTTTCCACTTAATTTGCTGGGTTAAGATGCAATAAAATCTTAAAGTAATTACAAGAAAGAATCTAGCTGGAGAACGAGCCTCCTGAATATAGCTGGATTTTAAGCATCGTCAAGCAAATACAGAATTTGCAGACATACAGGATACAATCCTAACTTGGAATTAGGCCAGCAAAGTTTGGCCGGCCCAAGGGTCACCGAAAAGTATGTTTGGACTACTCTCAGAGTCAGAGAGGCCACCACACAGAAGTGCGCCATCCCTGATTACAAAAGTGGTCTAAAGGTGCTTTACGGTGGCCCTTGTGCCAGCCAAACTTTGCTGGCCTAACTGTGCCCTAATTCCAGGTTAGGATTGCACCCACAATGTAATATATATAATATCTATTTTTATCAGCATCTGCAAATGAGCTCTTCCCTTTTCCCATTGTTAAGACTAAAGAGACCACGGGGGGGAGGAGCCAGGGACTCGAACATGGCAGTCACTTTTTATGAGTGGCTGGGGCTTCTGTTCTTTCCTGAATCTCTGTAAGAGGTTCAGGCCCAACTCCAGTAGTAGTACTGGGTTGGGGGGGAGCATTAACATCTAGCCTCTGGATAGTGGCCAAATCCGGAGGTGAACGATGTTTGCTTGTGACCGGGGAGCAGAAGAGACTCTGCCTTCTGGCAGACTGTGTGGACAGTCTCTGACTTGGAGAGTGGATAATACCTAGAGAGAGAGAATGATGGATTACAGCTTCTGGAAGGTCTTCTGAGGTCCCCCTAAGGAAGACAACTGTGTGGGAAGAGATGGTGAGCAGGCGTAAATAAATTTTATGAGGATAACACCTTGGCGCGAACTGCACTGGAGAGTTGGCAGCAGGCCAGAGAAGTCAGTGGAATTAAATCTGCGTAGCTTTCAACACAAGATGTCCACTGAAGTGCATTGCTGTTTTTCTTTATCTGTTTCTTGTTTCATTTTCTTACTCAATTTTCTTGTTAACGAGGAGTGGAAGCTGGATTATGGAATGAATATGATGGTTTATATTTTTGAAAGTTTGAAGGTCTTTATGAGTCTCAGTGAAGACAAACATCTGAGAAAGCTGGCAAGGAGAAAGATTTATGAAGGTAACAACAAGGCGTTAATTGCACACAGAATCTGGCAGTATCACTGAAATGCTTTCTCTGTTTTGCCTTTCTTATCACCTATTTTTTCATGAAGTGAGAGAAGTCTGGATATATTTATTTCGTTCTGTATCTAAAGATGAAAGAGCTTGAATTTTTTTGCTGCATAACTGACTTAAAATGGCGTCAGGCTGTTTGCCTGAGAGAAGGATCACTGAGATCACTGAGAGAAGATCAAAGGTTTACAATTGGAATTTAGAATAAATGAACAAATGAACTTAGAACAAATGAAGAATTTACATCGATTTAGAGTGAAGGAGTTTTGGATGGAAGGACTGGGGTGAACTTTAATAAATTAGAAGAAGAATTGGACAGCTTATTAAAGAAAGTTTGACTCCCTCCCATTTTAGGATGAAATGTGTGCTTTGCGTCTGAAGAAGACTGGAAAGGAATGGACGGTATGAAGAAGGAACATTATTTCAATTCACAGGTTTTAGTGGGAGAAACCTGTGAGTTGATGATCCTTTTGTGGCAGAAGGATCATAGTCTAACTAGATATTTGTTATTTGTTTAGAGTGGTACCAGTCTGACTTTTTGGAATAAAAAAGTAGAGAAATTTGGAAAATGGGGAAATTGGGCTCTAAATTTTGCTTTAAAATATAAATTGAGGCTAATAAGGGAAATAATAAGACGTGGATTCAGAGATGCTCCTTATATATATATTTTTTTGTTATATTTGGTATTATAATTGAGTCTTGAGTTTAGAAATATATAAGATTTTAATGTAAAGTGTTATTCTTTTTGATTCTTCTCTTTTCATTTACTTTTGAGTATGTGATAATTCAAGCTTATATTTAAAGATATCATTTTAGAAAGATTAAAAAAAATTAATTAAGACTTAATGGAAGATTTAAGATAGTTACAATGTGTTTTTTTTTTTGCTTTCTCCTTTGCTGTATGTGGTAAAAAGATAGCTAATATTGAATTTCTGATCTTAGAAAAGCAATAAGATTGCAAGCTTGTATTTTTTATGTCAAGATATAATTGCAAAGCGGATTTTTGATTTTTTTTCTTTTCTTTTTAAGTACATGAGAAATCAGGCTTGCATTTAAAGATGTTGCTTTTGAGAATTGGAAGAACTATGAAGGCTTAAGATAGTTTTATGCGTTTTATACAATTTTATAATCTGTCTAAATTTTTATAGGTATGTTTTATTATAGAAATATGGTTTGAGACAAGTAAACAGAGTACTCTCATTTATTTTGGGTAGAGATTGAAATTTAAAATTTAATTGGAAATGTTAGAATATACAAGATAGAGTTATGAAGGACTTTTTTAAAAAAAATTTACTTCTCAACTTCTTCTTTCCCTTTTCTTTTTTGGTTTTTGATTAAATCAGCTTTTTTGAAATTTTTAATAATTAGAATTAATGATGAAAGATATAAACTTTTTCATGTGATTGTCTATAACCTTTCAGATGGAAATTGTTATAGCTGTGATTTTATTTGTTATGCTAAGTAACTCTCAGAACTCTCCAAATTTCCTAATGTCTGATCCTTTGTTTCCCTATTCCTTTTGTCTTAACTGTCCTTACCTATGTCTTTATAATTAAAAAGCAATAAAATTATCTTATAAAAAAAAAAGACTAAAGAGACCACTAGGAGGCCAAACAATGCATTTCATTAAGTCTAGAGGCTGCTTGCTTTTTATAACTTAAATAACAAGTATGATGGGGACCAATCAGGATTGGGACCATGGTGTAGGGGCAGGAGACTTTAACCCTTTGCCTCTGTCACTATCCCCTCCATATTCCCCTACCACAATGGCCATTTCCCTAGTTTCAATGGGTGGCAGTTTTTCCAATTAGTTTCAGACAAGCAAGTTGCTGCAAACATTTAGGACTGTTTGTACACTTAATTTAAATTAAAACAAGAATTTTATACAAATTACCCTAGTCCTAATTCCAGTGTCTTCACTTTCATTCCTGTGAAATTTGTTGGGATATTGGAATGAGGCAGAAGAAATTTACAGATCTGTATGGTTGGTTTCTACCTAGAGACATGGAGCTCAAATGGCAACATGTAAATCTGCCCAGTGATATGAGTATGAATGGTAACAGAGATCTGCCCAGTAATAAGAGTTAGAATGGCAACATGTAGATTTGCTCAGTAACAAGAGAATCTGCCTGGAGATATGGTCATGTGATGGTAATGATTGAATGATATATAAACATGACCAGGGATACAACGTGTGTATTTCTTCAGAGAGGGTTTTGAAAGAGTGTGTGCTTGAGAGAAGTCTTTTGTATGAGAGCTGATCATTGATTAATAGAAGTTATGTACAGAGTCTGCTGGAGTTGCTGTTAACAGTTGTAAAGAAGTTTAACTTGAGTAATACAGAAGTTTTTGTTAAAGCGTCTCTGAGTTATTTCTTGTCTGTGATCATCGGTATTGGATCTCTGAGTAAACCACTCAGGAGTAGTATTCATCCACACACATCATCATCGTCATCATCACTACTCAAATATCATAACAAAATTGCTGTTAAGCTGTATTAAACTGCCTGTTTACTTGAAAGATATGCCATTGAAATGGACACAATTTACTTATAAACAAACCCCCAATTCAGATTAAAACCCACATAACATTGATTGTAATGATAGTCAAACTTGATTTACAAATGCATTGATATCAGTGTTTTGAATTTCAAAGAATTCACCTATTTCAGGCATGTGTGGTTTAGAACTGTCTTTGCTATCTGTATGTAGCAGGGCTCCTTACAGAGCTGCGTGAACTTTTGCCTGCATTCTGCATGCAGTGTTTTGAAAATAAATGAATAGAGAGAAGTGCATTTTAATTGAGGTAACCTTTAAAGGAAATCTCTACAGGCAAGAGGAAAGCTTCTAATATGGCAGCACTGTTATTGCACGAACACCACACTAGGGACCTGCAGTCATTGTGAGTATTTCAATCAGGACTTTTTGTCATTTTTCCATCAGGCGCTGGATCAGGATGCAAATTATGTTGGGAATTACAAATATAATATAGTTTGTTTGGAATTAATTGTGGTTCCAAAATTGCTTCTCAACTTTCTGTAGGAAAGGTAAGGGTGGATTTTTTTTCCCATCTTTGTGGCCACATTCATCAAAACGCAAGGCAAAGAGAAATAAAATATGCCACCCCATTTCTCAGTGTTGGTGACAGAGAGAAGCCAGGGGAGCAACTGTATTATTAAGCAGCTGCAAAGTATCTGATGCTGAACATTTCAATCTACACAGCAGTGAAATTCTATAGAAAATAGCCTGGCAACTTTTTTTTTATGAACTTGAATTCCTTTGATGTGTGGCTGTGCTTTGATGTGAGACTGATGTGTATGAGAGAGGGAGGGGAAAAATTTCATGTGAAAATAGACTAATTGAGTAGATAGAACTGTGCAAATTTGAAGAATTAAAAATGGTCATTCAGTCAATAGTTATTGGATCAAGGGGGTATTTACCCAAGCACTAGTTTGTCAAAAAGCACAAAGCACAAAAAGCAACTACCCATCTCAAACCCAGCAATTATTCACAATATGGAGAACATTTGCAGATGGTGTTACCGGGGAGCAGGAGTTCTGATCCAGAGTGCAGAGCCACCTTTCAGCCCAAAGATAGCATCTAAAGGATGCCAGTTCAAGATTACCGGAAGTTTCCATGAGTAGCAAGACCTCAAGAAGCGACTGACCAGATGTTCCAGTTACCCTTCGGTGATAGAAAAGGAGCTGTGCCAGCAGCTCTTCAGTAAGGGTGAAGCAGCTGCCTGTCAGTCAGCGTGGGAGGCAACTGTGGCCAGAACGAGACCAGACTGTGGGTGCAATCCTAAAGTGAGTTAGGCTGGCATAAACTAAGACAGCAAAGTTTGGCCAGCACAAGGGACACCATAAAGTAAGTTTGGATCACTCTCGGAGTCAGAGAGGCCAGCACACAGTCGTGAGCCATCTTCTCTAACTCCAAGAGTAGTCCAAACATGCTTTATGGTTGCCCTTGTGCTGGCCAAACATAGCTGACTTAGTTTATGCTGTTTAATCCTAAACTCCAGTTTAGGATTGCGCTCTGATCCATCTGAATGTTGTTCTTGAAAGATTAGAACTTCTCTGTTATTCTAAAAACTCCCTCAGGGGTTTAGAGAAAGCCTGTCTATTGTAAACCTCCTTGGATTAAAGTCAAAGGAGTAATTAAAAAACAGTTATATTATCACACATATTATCCCAAAGTAATCCTTACCACAATTCTGTAAAGTGTTATTATCCTCATATTGGGAGTCTAAAAGTGGATGCAAGTAATTTAGTGAAGACTACCCAGTGATTATGGCCGAGGCAGGACTAGGAAAATCCTGATTCACAACTCACTGCCTTATAGTGCAATCCTGTGCATATTTACTCATATGTAAATCTCTCTATACTGAGCGTGGTTTACCGCCAGGTGAGTTTGTATAGGACTGTGTTAGCCAGTATGCTACTCTAACTCCTAAAAGGACAGGCCAACTTGGAAAGTGAGGCAGAAAGGAAGTGAGCAAGGGTAAGGGATTGGAACGGTAATCAACATTCAATACTGATCATGTAAATCAAAGCATGCAAACTTAATTGGGTAATGGATCATAGTTTTAAATGGGTTAGTTATGCACTTTTCATATTTTATTCATAGTAACAGGATCTTATTAGCAGCAAGTATCTATGCAAAATTCAATATCCACATAGTTTATTATTCTTATTCATCATGCAGTTTAATATAATTATTAGTCCAGCTTTGAAACAACCTTCTGACAGATTTTGCACTACTTAAATTAGCAAAACTGTCAGTGATGTCAAAGGTCATCTTATTTGATTAACTACTCCAATACCTGGACCTTTATCAAGGTGTTAAGTGAATACTATGCATAAGCATCTCTCATATTAATTGCTGATACGGACACAAAAGTGTGGGGAATTCTTGAAAAAGGCATTGCTTCTATTTATTGTTTAACCTATTTATCAGTGAAAAACTGCTACATATGCATTTTGATTCATACCCTGATTAAAACCTGGATACTTGAAGTATGACAATCTTGTCTTTTTTTTAAAATAAGAGTTGAATAGACAATTTTTTTTCCTAATAGTTAAGGAGAAAACATAACAGACACACAGAAAAGTGAAAAATAAAAAATAATGACTGCATTGCAGTTATTGATATGAATGTGGCTTAAATCAGCAACATCAACTTTTCTGGGGCACGAATAAGGCCAATCACCAGTTTGTACATTGCTCTATAGATATTTGCACTTGGGTATTAAATTATAAAAAGAGAAAAACTCCAAGGAGCTCATGAACTGCATCTTTTTAGCGTTCTATTGCAAGACCTTCATACCCCCACAATGTACTGGTGAACAGGCAAACAGGGTTTCTGGATATCAATAAGTCATGATAGCAAGAAGGATTCATAACTAATTTATCAATCATGGGTCATCCTCAGAAAGCACAGCCTGTTCTGAAGAAGTCTGTTATAAGTGCCTGCTTTCCGAGTGCAAAAAGGCCTTTGATTTAAAGAAAACTGAAAATTGGCTTGGAAGCGTTGGATGGATGGCTAGAGGTGCTAAACTATTTAGCAGGAGCTTTCTTCTAAAGTTTGCTATTGCTTTGGCACACATTGATGTTGTTATTGGTGGTTTTTGTTTCCTAAATATTTCTCCACTTTTGCCCAAATGGGCACTGTAGAGACTGACTTGTTCCTTTTATACTCTCACATTCTCAATGAATAGCTGGTATCTGCTACTACAGTCATGCTTCACTAGCCATTGATTTGGAATCCATTGATTTGACTCACCACTGATACCGGGGTCCACCTTTAAATACTTTGTAACAAGGAAAAAAGGGGCCAAAATCCCATTTCCTACCTTCCTACATTCCATTAGTTTCCATTATTCACCCCATTCCCCATTCCATTATTCCCATCTAGTGGCTGAATATAATGGCTGGTATAGCATCTATACCAATCAGTGGTGCCAGCTTGCATTTTTAATTGGGGATGCCCGTGGCCATGCCCCCGACGTCGACGTGGCCATGCCCAACTTCGATGTGGTCATGCCCCCAGTGTTGACGTGGCCACACCAGAGCCCAAGTCTACCCATTATAAGTACAGCCCAGGTCTACTGGCTATGCTTATAATGGGTAGACCTGGGCTCCGGGCTCGGAAGTGGCCGTCGTGGCCTGACAGCGGCCTCTCCCGAGCTCGGAGCAGGCGTTCGCACAATCCTCTTCCGAGCTTGGAGCAGGCATTCGCTGCAGCGATCGCAACACCCCGGCCTCAGGCCTGGGTGTTCATGCCACTGATTGGCATGGATGCTGGCTGCCGGGAGGGCTGGCGTTAACGTAGGGGCTGGAAAACCCGCAGCCCCCCCTAGATGGCGCCTATGATACCAATGTATTCTAGGGCAACAATGGAGGAGCAAGAAACCTGCAAGTAGGTCCACTGGAAGTGGGTCCATTTTTCCATTTATTTTGGTAACCACTGATTTTGGTATCCACTTGGGTTTCTGGAATGGAACCCCAATAGGTATTGACCTGTATTAATTTATTTCCAAGGATTCCTATACTGGTACACTTTGAATTCCTTGGAGTGTCTTTTAACCAAACATAGCCAAATGTGAGGAACAATTTCAATATTCAAACTGATTTTTGTTTTACTCCTTTTTCACCTCCATAACATGATTCATACTACCGTTGACTGCCAAGCAGGATCCTGAAGAATCTTTTAAAAATCAGTTAGGATTTTTATTTGTGACATTGTGGGTACTATACACAGTTTTCCTTCCTCCTGAGCAAGAGTCAGTAAGAATGCCCTACCAGAGGCGGAGGGAGGGGGCTGCGGGGAGTGGCAAGCGGGGTGGGTGCTGGCAGTGAAGAGGCGCACTGGGGCAGGATACCCATGTGCTTTTTGGCTCCCCGCCCTTCTTTGTGCTCGGATCGCTCCTTAATGGAGCGATTCTGGGCGCAGGGAGGCGTGGCCGGGTGACACACAGGGGCAGGGCAGCCACGCTGGAGGCACAGTGATATCACCCCGCCCCCAGGTGTACTGCGATCCAGGAGCAGTTCTGTGCCCTGTCCCCCTACATATTGCCTACATCATGTAAACAATAATTCAGTTAAACCAAACGTTAGTTTCTCCCATTTCCAATGAGAGAAGCATTGTCAAAGGTAGGGTTGCCAGATACAAACTGGGACAGAGTGCCTATACCTTTAACCATTGTACAGAAGAGGGAATTTTGGCAGGTGCAGCTTTTGAAGCCATGATGAGCAGCAGCTGCCCAAATTCCCTCTTCTATACAATGGTTAAAGATATAGGCTCTCTGTCCCAGTTTGTATCTGGTAACCCTGGTCAAAGGTTAACCCAAAACAGGAACAGGAATAACAGAATAGCAGAAGAGTAGTTGTGCTAGTCTACAGTATTTTAACGGAATCCACAAAATCTTCAGTGGCACATGAAAGAATTAATTGTATCATAAACTTTCATAAAGGAAATTGGCTCTGACTCTAGTTTGTGAAAGTTCATGCAGTCAGAAATGTGTTGGTCTTTAAAGAGCTGCAAGACTCTTATTATAGCATGTTAGTTGATCCAGTTCCCAGAGACTAACAGCAGATTGCTAAGCTAATGATGTTTTTCACTATTTACTTTTCACCCATTCTTTCCAATCATCTTTTTATTTATTTAAAAGATTTATCCTGTCTCCTTGTGAACAAGGCTTTTTTAAACAACATATATATATATTTTTGCCTTAAAAAAAAAAAGATTGTATGTCAGTGTGTTCTCAAACTGTGGGCTGGGACCCACTAGGTGGGTCATGAGCCAATTTCAGATGGGCCACATAGCCATCATTGAAAATATGGGAAGATGGGATTCTGGAAAGGGGGGAGAATTGCATGGTTATTTTGCTTGTGTCAATATTTTGCTTGTGTCAATAGACTTTTTCTTTCTTTCTGATTCACTTTGCTATTGGAAAATGAGGAATAACCCAATTTATGGCTGCATTCTCAGGAAAACAGCAGGCTGTGGTGTCACTTCTGGCCGTGACATCATTTCTGGTGGGTCTTGGACAGACTGTTATTCAAAAAAGTGGGTTCCAGTGCTAAAAAGTCTGCGAAAAGTCTGTTTTAAAAGGACTGGGAATAAATGTATGACCAAGGTAATGTATTTTTTTCTGCTTGTGAAGTTTAAAAACTACCACTGTCACACAAAAAATGATCATGCTTATAGAGGCATAGTCCAACAAGCAATTTATAAGGTTAAAGAAGTACCAGTAAAAGCAGGGGTATTGAATCGTTTTCTGAACAAATGATTCCTTTTAACTTGCTCTGAATCATGGCACAGTTCTATCATAATTGGTTAGTCAACAAGATGGATCATTTCTGTGGCTCATCAGATCATCCAATTCTTAATTTCCTATATGTGGGTATCACTTGAATGAGTGCCTGACATTAACAGTGTCTGAAGTTATAAATGAGAAGGTTCTGATGATTTCCAAGTATTACCTAATGAATCTTTATCCCCATTACAGAACTGACAAACAAGACAGGCACAGTTGACAGTTCTGACTCATGGACGGATGAGAGCACATCGAAAGGACAGATGTTGCAGAAGTACATTTGTAGGACTAAGACAGAAAAAAATAGGCTTAGCTTCACGCCAGTACAAGAAAATTCATTGCAACCCTCTAACCACTTATTCCATAATGTGACTGTGAAATCTGCCATCGTGGCACCATATGTAATATAAGGAAGAAGTGCTCTAGAATGGGAAGAATGATTCTTTAATTGATAGGTAGTCATAGTATTGATGGAGAATAAAGGAAAGAACCCCACCAAATTGAAATGGTTCTTTTGCTTTTTAGAGAGTTATGATAGCTGTCACAGAATGAAATCTGTGATGTTCATTGCACTATAATTTGGAACAAAAAAGCCTGAATGAAAACTGTTGGCACAACCAGCAAGAGAAATCTACACATTAAAGCAGATAGGCACATTGATGCATAGTTCTACTGCAATGTTAATTGGAGTGCTCTTGAACTGGCTAGATTTCTCATTCAATGTGAATATGGATGCATACCCGCATCTGTGCCACCAGCCATGGTTTTAGATGCACATAACGTGCGTGTGGGGGAAAATGTTAGCAAGTGCAGGGATCAAGTGCAATGGGCAGTGGCACAAGTGGAATGGCTACAAGAAAGCATACAAGATGAAAGGATGGTGAGAAAAGCCGTTGCTGCTATTCAGGGGTAGTGGCTGATTGCTCCATCCCGCCTTGTACAAACAGGACTTGCCTCATTGTTGGCTGTGCAGCCAGAGGAGGTGGGAGCTGGGCTAGGGTTGGTGCCTGTGCGCTTGTGCTAGGCTGTCCTTCCTTGTGGTGTGAAGCATGCAGGGTAGAGTGGGTCGGTTATATATCTTGGTGTCCAGTCCAAAGTAGTAAGGTCAGGGGCAAGCCATGACCGCTCTGATGGTGATTGACTGGATCGACAAAGCTGGCTGGTGGTCTCCTTGACTGGACTGGCTAGGCTTTGCAAGGTTTGTCTAGTGGGCTAAGTGGTTCGGCTACCTTGAGCCTTCGGGGGTGCCTGTGAAAAGCTGGCTCAGTCTTCGGACTGAGGGCGCAATCCTAACCTGTAGTTAGGCTGGACCAGTTAGGCCAGGACAGTTTGGCTGGCACAAGGGCAACTGTAAAGTATGTTTGGACCACTATTGGAGTCAGAGAAGCCAGCACACATACGTGAGCCATCCTTCTTGATTCCAAGAGTGGTTCAAACACGCTTTACCGTGGCCCTTATGCCGGCCAAACTATCCTGGCCTAACTGTGCCAGCCTAACTCCAGATTAGAATTGCGCACTTTGGCCCCAAGTTGTACATACAATGTATGGGGGATTTTGGTGGGGGTGGGGTTCATCTAAATCTGACCTAGCAGTTTGCCAGCTACTAGAGTGGGACTTGGCTTCTCAGGGTCTTGAGAGTCGGCCCTAATATATAGGACACTCAACGGCAGCAAGAATAGGAAAAGACCAGATCCTATGACAAGGTGGCTTACACCAGGATAGCTGCTCAGTGGATGCTGGAGCAATGGCTTTTTAGTTGCACTAAGGGAGAGGAAATAGGGAAGTAAGGAGAAAAGTTGGTAAGGAAGAGAGTAATCTGATACCTGTCCTGGATGCCTGGCACAGTGGTCCTTGGATGGTGGAATGAACAGGGACACTGTCTTACCATCAGTGGGTAAAACAAAACAATGAGAGACAGACCTATATGGACCAACAAACAAAGAACATGGGACTTCGATGGGGTGACTTCCTCAAGGACATTTCTTTTGTGCCTTGATGGCTCTTGTCATTTCCAGCTTGAGCTGGATACCTCCATTCTTTTGCACTGTGCTGAGGGTGCTGAGGGTGAAGCAAACTGTGCTGAGGGTGAAGCAAACTATTGCTTTGCTTTGGAGGCTAGTACCTCAATTAACATATAATGCACACCAATTGATTAGATGTGGCCATGAATTTATATCCATGAGGTAGATGGCCATGAGCATATCTAGGGTTTGGCATCCTTCTTTCGTTTTTCTGTTTACTGCAAGCCAAGAGGTTCCTATGATGTGATTTGTGTTTACTGGTTCAAGAATGTCAGGAACGAGATAATACGAGAAAGAATAGGAATTGACCCAATTCTAAACTATATACAAAGACAGCAAATAAAGTGGTTTGCTCACCTGGAGAGAATGTCTTGGGATTCTCTACCTTATAAGGCATACACAGTATAAAAAGACGAGAAGGGCAAAGAGCGCGAGGTAGACCCAGAAGGCGGTGGAGAGGTGACATCAAAAATACATTGCAGCAACATCAAATAACATTGGGAGAGGCTGCTAGAAGTGCAAGAACCAGAACTTTGTATCTCCCTCGACACCAAAAGTGGTAAAAGAGGTAGTAAAGAAGAAGAAGGTTCAAATGTGCCGTGCAAAAAAGATGTAGTATAGTCAGTCATTGAATTTTCTCAGAAAACAAATGTTAGGCAAGGCTTCTCTTAAGCCAGCTAGAGTGTGCATGTGTGTGTTTGTGTGTGTGTTTTAAAGAATTTTTATTTTATTTTAAAAATAGGAATAGGGGTATGGGATAAAGGTATACTTTAGGTAGGCTTAACATAGGTCACACACAAGGAAAGTTGCCTTAGGGTTACAGCATAATTCATTTCTTAGCACATAATACTTCTTCCTTACATTATCTTTCTTTTGCATTACGTTATATCAATTATCATTTCTTATTTCTATTCTATTTTATCATCAATTTTGATTTTCTGCCCAGTCATATGTGTGTGTGTGTGTGTGTGTGTGTGTGTGTGTGTGTGTGTGTGTTCAGACAAACTAAAGTTGTGGTCTTCCAAGGATCAAGGCTTCTTGCCATCAGTCCAGTTCAAATGCCAAGAGACTGACCTGGGTCATGCTCTCCAGGCATGGACCCACTTCTACATACATGTGTAAACCAACCTGTCACCAAATAAGGGTGCCATCCTACAGTGGCGCTGAGCCGACACAAGCTGCTTGCGCTGGCCCAGCGCTGTCACAAGCGTGTTGTAAGGCATGTCTGCTTCAGCGAGGGTGCTGGGCCAACATAGGTAGCAGCATTGGTCCAGCATTGAACGGGGGTCTGCTCCCGTGCTGGCTGACTTCAGCTACTGCAGGGGCTTTTGAAGGCAGGATAAGTTGGGACGTGGAGGAGGGAGTTCGGAACAGGACAGAACAGCCCAACAGGACAATGGGCTCTGGGGAGGGTGGCCCCATAGGCGGAGCAGCCCAGGGAGGGGGTAGAAGCCAGGATCTGGCCATTAGGCCAGATCCTAACCAATCTGCACTGCTTCTGGCTATTGAGACTTGCACTTGCTAAATAGCAGACACAGATTCAAGTAGCCCCATATGGGGGTGGGTGGGGCTTACACCAGGGTAAGGGGTCAAATGTCCCCATGTCCTACAGTGAGCTCCAGAGACAGACAAACCTCTGTTGGATACAGTGCAGGTCTGCCAGCCTGCCTGCTCCAATACAGGTTAGGATTGGGCTGCCCTAAGCTTGACAGGCCACATCTTATGCCTCTGATTTTTCCAAGTTACCTGCGACTTCATCTGGATCAAAACCTATTGATTTGTCAGTCTTTTCCATGTTTTCCTTAACGTTACACTATGCTTGAAATGTGCCAATCAACTTTGTTTTATATAGGAAGAAATAGGTTGTTTACAACTGATAGCGGTGCAATTTTCAGTAAAATGACTCAGGTTGAGTTAAGACGGGCACCATGCTGATGCTATCCCTATTCAGTGCATGCATTCTGTGAAGTCAGTTTCATCACCTCTTGTTTGTTTTGAATGAAAGATCAGCTAAGAAAGTAAGGCAGAGGAGGACCTGTAGCCTAATATAAATACATTTATATTTATTATACCATAGCTCCCCTCCTGTGGTGGTGTGAAAGTATTTATTTATGACATTAAAAACGTTCTCTTTTTTGTTTTTTTTATTTTAAAATTGGCAGCGCTCTGGCTTTGCTGAATCTAAAATTGCAGTTGTCTATATGCTTTGGGCAACTGCAACTTTAGATTCAGGAAAGCCAGAGCGCTGCCGATTTTAAAATGAAAAACAAAAAATAAAAATTGCAGTTGTCTATATGCTTTGGGCCCCTTTCATGGATCACTGCCTTGTCGTGGTGAAGGGGCTTGAGTAGCCAGAGGCGGATCTACAGGGAGGGCAAAGCTCTAAGTGTTGCAGGAAGCCTTACCCTGTCATGTAAATCCCTCCTCTCCCTTGCTGCTGTAGCCAGTAAGCAATGCCAAGATGTTGCTGTTCCCTGTGAGGATTGGCTAACACGGTGCAGGAGAGGAGTGATTTCCACTGCAAGGTAAGGCTTCTTGCAAAACTTAGAGCTTTGCCCTCCCTTAGAACTGCCTCTGTGAGTAGCTCAATGAAGCTGTGAGCTATGCCATGGAGGGTTACCCAAGAAGGACAGGTGAGTACTCTCAGTGAGTAAGCAGCACCGGCAGAGTGGCCTGCGCTGGCCCACTGGTGCTGCATCCAGCCCTCCTTCTGCTAACAACGGTAAAGTTTCTGCTGTGTGGTGGAGGGAGGAGGGCAAGTGTGTTTTGTGGTGGGGGTGGAATGGGGTCGATCAGATGCAGGAGGGGTCGGGTTTGGCAGAGGCCTCCTCTAGCTTCTCCTATGCCCCATCCCAGCCTGCCAGTGTTACACCCGGCTACTTAGACTTCCACTAGCGGAGCAGAGGCGGAAGGACAGTGCTGCTGAGGGGGAGGTAGCAGGTGCAATGGGCGCTGGTAGCAGCAAGGCGCAGCAGCACAGAGAAACGCAAGCACTTTTTGGCCCACCCACCCTACCTTGTGCTCATATCGCCCCTTAATAGAGGGATTCCGGGTGTAGGGAGGCGTGGCCGGGCAATGCACAGGGATGGGGCAGCTGTGCTGTGGGCATGAAGGTGTCGCTCCAACCTCAAGCGCGCTGTGAGCCGGGAATAGCTCTGTGGAGGAGATATAAGAAGCCCCATAGGGCAGGCTGGGGCATTATTCGGGGTAAGGGGGATATATCCCATTACCATGAGGAGACCTCCATCTGCCTCCTATCGTGCGTTGGATATAGCAGGTTAGGATTGGGCTGCCCAGATCTGACTCATACAGCCAACCAAATAATTGACCCGGTATCCCCTTCCACAATGGCAACCTCAGAATCCATGTGTTGCAACGAGGGCTTGGCTTTCAAAGTGGGTAAATCTGGGTAGCTCACAAGTTCCACAAAATGGCAGGACAAAAATGTATATAGCGAGGATGTATATAGCTGAAATTACAGAGACTCTGTGTCAGAAATTTTCCTGATGCGGGTATAACAATAACTTGCCGAATGTTCTTCTACAGTTTATTTTTTACATTTTGGGCTTTCTCCTGTGACTGACTTGCAAACATTGTAGAATGGCTTCAGGAGCTCAAATGCAACCTATAAAAGAAAAAAGAAAAAAGAAAAAGAAACCAGGAAAGTCACAAAGGGTTGATCCCACATTCTTCCATCTGTATAATGCGGTTTGGAGTTGTGGTTGTTGGTTGTGGTTGTTCCGGGGGAGACGGGGAATGAGCTCTTTGTTTCCAACAAGCACATGTTGTTTTTCAGAAATTCTGAAGAGACAAATATGTTAGGAAACAAAGGTACTGTCTGAAGTAGGGAAGAGACAAACAGAAAGAACTGAAGCGAGGTTTTGTTTTTACTTGCCTGATGGTTGATGAATATGGATCTATATTTCAGATCTACTTAGCCAGGTACATTAAATATAGATTATAGTTCTTCTATTTTCAAAACAATAGGACTACACAGAAGACTGTCTTAAATGTGGACAGTTTTTTTCCCCCTCAGAAAACAAAAGTACATATATTGCTTTGTTGCCAATCTATTGTTTCCCTGTCTCATTTGTTATTCACTTAAACCACTTAATTTGCTGCCATAATTTCTACAAGCGTTTTCAGTCGTCCTTCAACTCTATCATCCATCAGAACAAAATCTAGAGCCAACTCTCTGGAGAGGGGAAAGAGTTTTAATGAACATTTTCCCAATCAAAACAATGACAGATTTTCATCCCAAGAGACCTATTTTCTAGTCTACACAGGAAATTTGGGCCTCTCCTGCCACATTTCATTCGCAATTGTGTTAATACGTATTTTCATAGACTTTTAAGTGCTGTCCACATGGATGTGTTGAACAATCAGATGATATAGCTGGGAGGGCTGGTGGGTAATGAATCTAATATGTCAGGTTTATCCTTTGGAAGGACTTGGGGCTCAGCTCATGTTAGGGATGAAAGTTCCAAAAAATGTGATTTTGTTTCTGGGCTCCCATGATTCTGAATTCATTTCATTGCTCTTTTAAAATAAATAATAGAGTGCAATCCAGAGCGCTCTATCGGTCACGCAGATCCCTTGCGCCAGACAGGGAGGGTCGCAAACATGTCATAAGGCACGTTTGCGCCTACTCCTGAGGCTTGTGCAGTGGTGTCATCTAAATGATTTAAGAACAGGTACTCACTTGTGATTGGCATGTGTCGGGACCCGCCCACCAGAAGTGACATCATAAGCCAGAAGTGAGGTCGTGGCAGGAAGTGACATGAAAAAAGCCCTTTTTGAGGCCTCAGACAATTTTAAACTGACCCAACAGTTGCAACAGTATTCCACAGCATCCCCAGAACATGTTAAGGAGGCCTGGTATCATGTTAAAGTGACCCAACAGTTCCAAAACCCCAGAGCAGCTCATTTTTCAGTGGCAAGGCAAGGCAAGGCTCCGCTCACCGCCTGCCTGCCTGCCTGGCTCTGAGAACATGCAGGCAACTCAAACATGCAGGGAATTCAAATGTTGCAGGGGGCGGAGTCGACGAGTGGGCGGGCGAATGGGCGGGGCCAGCCATAATCCTAGAAACCGGTACTCGCGTACCCCCTGCATGACATCACTGGGCTTGTGCAAGGATGTGCACTGACCTCCCCGTGCCTCTTCCTGGCCCTGTGATGGTATTGGCTGATCGAGGGAGGCCAGTGTGGGGGGTATGGGGAGGATGGAACAAGGGCAGATTAGGGCAGGAGGAGGGCAGGTGCAGGGGTTTACTGGGCCTTGGAGGGAGTGGAACTGGCCTAGCCGATTTAGGCTGGATGGAAACGTTTGTCCCCGGCCGGATTGGGATTGCACAGAGCACTCGGATTTGCATCAGCAATTTTGGGGTGGGGTTTCAATCCTATTTGTTGCAGTTTCACATCTCACAGTCCAGAACTGGCTGAAACTGGCATTCCGTCTCTCCGTCTGAGGATCAGATAGAACACCTGTGTGTCCTTCAGCAGGCAGCTTCCCAGCTTGTTAGGGATAGTAGTTGGACTCCCTTTTAAGATAGTGTAGAATAAGCAGGCAGTTTCACACGGGAAGCCCTGGCTGCAAAACACTGCACATTCCCATGAGCTCATAGTGTTCTAAGGGTCACCCCATTGGGTAAAATGGGGCACAAGGGGTCTTCAGGTATCCACCTACCAGATACACTCTGGCTGCATCCCTTTGTTCTGTTGTTAGAAGTAGTTTTTCACTGTGTGTGCTTAAGATGTAAAGCTACACTGAAACGCCGCCTGCGAGCGGCCCAGACTTCACCGGCTTCCTAGCCGGCAGATTGAACCTTTGTACCTTTCTTACTTTCACTACAATAAAGAGACTTTGTTATGGAAATGTGGCGATTGCTTCCATCCTTCGCTTCGAAGCGCTAAGGCAAAGCGCTAGAATGGGTCTCCAAGCCCCCAACTCTGCTACTATTTACACAAATACACAACACTATTGGGGTGGCTGTGGTGCAAAATGAGGTAAGAGGAAATAATTCTCCTTACTCTGGGTTGTACTGCAGCTAGCCCCAAACCCCGTGCTGAACACGGGGCAGGCCAGCTGGCTTGCCTGTTCCAGCGTGGGTTAGGATCAGGCTGCTTGTACTAAACTTCCCACCTTTTTTCTTCTTGCCTGAAGAAAAGAACAAATGGAATATATGGCAGGTGTCAAGGGTGACCAACTTGTTTAACGTAAGAACTTGTGGCATTTCCAGTGCACATTAGGAGCTGGCTGGAGCCTCCATGTTTGCACCCTTACCCCGGGGTAGGGGAGGATTCAAATCTGCAAGCTTCATGATTCAAATCCAGCATTCTAACCACTATACTACAGTGGCTTTCTAACTCTAACTTCTTCTAGCTCTGACTTTGCTTGGAGATCTTTCCAAGCCCTTCCCCTCCCCTTCCCCTCCCCGTGGTCTAAGTTTAAAAGAAGATTTGGACTAGCAGCTCTGGCATTTGCATGGAGATCTTACTCCTGCCCCTTCCTTCCACTGATTCTGGGTTTTAAAAGTGGATTTGGACAAGCAGCTCTGAGGTAAGGGAACAAACATCTCCTTACCTTGAGGAGGCCTCCATGACTGCCCCTCCCCAAATGCATGATGCAGCACGTGCCCCATTGCCACAGCTATGTCAGTGCTAGAATGCTGGTTAGGATTGCACTCCTAGGCTCTGACCAAGGATTTAAAAGCATAATTTACATCTTCTGAAATCTGCTAGCCAATAAAGAGCAACTGCGGGGAAAGAAATAAAAATGCTGGAAGAAAATATGAGCATGCAAGTCCCATTAAGTATAATGGCATTTCTTTTCATCAGCCTGTGCTCAAAATCTTAATCTATGACTTTGATGTAGTGATTTGATTGAATTGTTTCCAGGCCCTCAAAAATCACCAGCTTTCAAAGATAAGGTCCAGAGTGCCTTTTTTTTTTTTTTTAAGTAATAATCTTCTAATGTGTCAGAAGGGAACGTTTGATTCTGCTTTTTGCTACTGTCAAGGAATGAAGAGGAAGTGGATAATAATAATTAGGTTTCAATTGCTCAGCTTTTGCATTCTGGACTGATTCCTCTATTAAAAATAGCTTTGTGACTTGAACTTGCATGTTAGAAATTAATTATTATAATAAAACACAAGGGAGTGGTGTGATTATATGATACAACCTCTTTCACGCTGAAATTTAACTTTTATTATTGGTAATGTGTGGGAGGAAGTTGTATTTTAATTGTTTGTTCTCAGAGTTGTACTAAAAAATAGTTGATTCCTAGAATCTTCAAAGGCAAAATGTGACAATGGTAGTAACATCTCATAAAGCCACCTTCAGGGTCCAATCATTCTTATTGGGGAGTAGGTCCCACTGAACTCAATGAGACTTACTTCTGAGCAGACATTCTTAGGATTGGGCTGTAAGAACCTGCTGTGAGTTTCTTTTTATTTTATGCCTGTCTTCTCCCTGAAATAATTGTTCCTTGTCTATATCCAGTGAAGCATATGTTTCTGTGCAATATTGGTGCAATATTTGTGAAACCACCAACCTCCAAATTATGTCTTAAAACTGTATTATTGAGAATGTGAAAACAGCCACAAAGTCAAGAGATTGTCCACTTCGGGCTGAAGTCTCCAAGGCCAGCAAAAAATAATAATCATTTTTTCAGTTCTCTGAGTAAATAGGAACAAGAGCAGCAATAATGAGTGGAGAATTGGGTCACAAGCAATAAATAAGAGGTTACCGTAGTCACCAGAAAGCATGTAAAAGTACTTGTCTATTCTTTAATCACTGGTCAAGGAAATGAACATGGTAAAACATTATGTAGGCATATCCCAGTATCTGTGGAGGTTCAGTTTTGGACTCCTTCATGGATACCGTGACTCTGCGGATACCAGGGACAACCCTTAAAAAGAATATAAAGGAAAATTCCAGAAATAGCTGTGTGTGCACCAAAATCACTGCATTTTCAGGGCTGCAGGCACCCCACCGAATGTGTCTGCAGCCTTGCCTGGTCATGCCAAGGTGCCTCCCTTTATTTAATGTTGCCCTAGAGTGCATATGTTGCATTCTTTTCCTGGTTGTGATGCATTCTGGGGGAACACTGGGGAACGGAGGAGCAGACTGCAGAACGTGACCAGAACAGACTGCAGGCAGCTTGGAAGGTTGCCTGCAGCCCTGAAAATGCAGTGGTTTTGCTTTGTAGAGGTAGGCACAGCTATTTCTGGCATTTCCCTTTCCCTACTCTTTTAAAGGGTATCCCAAGTATTCTCGAGCTCCATGGATAATTGAAACGATGGGCACTGGATCCGCGGATACCGGGGCGCACTTGTAGTTGAGATTCTCTACTTTCCCAGTAAATCTCATATTCGGCCCAATCTTATTCGCCCCCTCCCCATCGATGCATTGACTAAAAAATGGCTACCATTTCATTCTACATGGCAGGTAGTTCCGGATGTCTTCTCCAGGTAAGGCAACAATCAGTCCCTTGCCCGGGCATAAAGGGGTCTACTTCAACCTGTGCTAGCAAATTTGCTAGTGCAAATTCGTGTGGACTTGTGCTGAAGGATTAGGAACTGGACAAGTGCTAGGACTCAGTGCCTGCCACTGCCGCCAAACCAACCCCTTTCCTGCACCCAACCCACCTTTTCTCTACCCCATTACGACTCTATTCTTGCCTCCACCCAGTCCTGCCTTCCCCGCTGCCTTACCTGCACCAGTGGATCATCTGACACAAGGGGGAAGGCTCTGCCCTGGTGCTTCAGCAACACATGAGACTGTGTGCTGCCAGAATGTACTTTTCAATGACCGTAAGGTACTTAGTGCTGGCTTGGCTGTTCGTCATTTTTTTTAGAATGTTTGTGTTATTGTTGTCAGTATCCTGATGTGTGGTTTTTCTTCTCTCATGTGTTGTTTCTGTTCCTTTCCTCTGATTCACTTTTCATTTTGCTGGAATCAAAAATAATTAGATCTTCTTGCATCTGTCCTGGTTTATGGTGCTATGCCTTTTCTTTCATGTAACTCACCTCCTCCATTTGTTTTCTGATGTTGGCACAGCTTCCACTTTTGATCTGTGTAGATCACAACTGGGGCTGAAATATTGGCTATCCTTTCTTCTGTACAGTCTTCAGAATTTGCACGAACACCGTCTTCAAAGTACATCTTTTTAATTACTGGCACTTACAGGCAGTTCAAACATACCAAAGCACGTTTCGGCACGAGGAGAGCTAACTAATTTTAATCATATGTGTAATCGTTGATTGCCTGTAGATACATTGTTACATCAGTTTAAATCTTTTCTGAATTTTGAATGTATTGGTCCATATTTGTCAGGTTGAGAAGGAACAGAAGAACACTATGGTACAGCTTAATGAATGTATTCTTAGGGCCCAATCCAATGCAGCCCAGTGCCGGTGGTAAGCTCTTATCACCAGCGCTAGTATTGCAAACGTGCTGTAAGGCACTTTTGTAACCCTGGTGGTGGAGGTTTACTGCTGACGCCAACTCAAGGAGGACTTGAATTTTGGATATTGAAGGAGGACTTGGTATTGAACCCCCTGGCAGCATATTTCACCGCTGCTGTTAGTGAGCTCTCTCAGGGAGGGGAGAGAGCATGGGAAGGGCAGAACTGGATAGGCGGAGAGGTGGAACAGGGTGGGACCTCCACTGCTGGATCCAAACCACCTTGTTGGGCTGCATGGCCCAACATGGAGGCCCTCCAGCCTGCACTGGCAAAATAGCTGGTGCAGAAGATGCATTGGCGGCCCAGCATCCTTACCCGGTGGAAGGGACGAACATCCCCTTCTCCTGAGGTGCCTCAGATGGCTGCCACAGTGCTAATGGCTCACGGCAGTGCTAATCAGGGCAGAAGATTTAGCCGAGAGGGTTAATGCCTCCGTTTGCCTGAAGATAACAACTGAAGATCTCAAGGTCGTGAGCTCGAGACTCCCGGAAGTCTGTGTGAGCGGCAGACCTTGCAAACTGTGGCTGATTAAAAGCTGAGTTCCAGCTGCCTCGTGGGAGGAGGAGTGTGCTGAACGCAGCTGCGTCTCTGGTGAGAGCAGGGAAGCCTCATCAGCCAGCAGACGACAGACGGGTGGCTAAAGAAAGAAGGCTAAATCCAGAAAGAAAGATCTGTTTGAGTGTGGTTCTTGAAAGATAGAACATTCTGTAAATTGTAAAAACCTTCGGGTTTGTGAAAAAGTCTGCCTATGTAAACCGCCTTGAGTTGTAATCATTAGAGAAATCTAGTGACCTTAAGAAAGGCGGTATATAAATACATGTATTATTATTATTATTATTATCTCAGCTCCACCCCCCTCCCTGGGTCAGCATGCCTCCCGGCCCGCCCACCCTCACCCAGTTCTTTTTTCCTTCCTGCCCTCCTCTGCCCAGAACCGTTCTTGCACCAGCCAAGTTCGGATGGCACATGAGCAGCGCAACGCGGCCTTAGGCTGGCGCCCTTGGGCTGCTGCTGCTGCTAGCATTGGCCCAACAGTGCCAGCACTGACGTGAGCGTGCCGGTTAGCAACCTTGCATCATCACTGGTGCCGTTGGGCCGACACAAGCAGCTAGCATTGGCCCAATGGTGCTTACAGGAGCGTGCCCTTACTTGTGACACTGTCATGTAGCCAATTCTGATTGGCTGTATAGTGTAATGACATCAAGCTTGCAATGTCAGGAAGAGTTGGCCAAGTTTCAAAATGATGAATAGCACTGGCGAACAGCAGACTGAAGGATAGACCATGTATAAGGTATGCAAGAGAGGCTTTCTAGAAATATTTCACCTCCCCCAAAGCCCTTCTTTCAACCTCCCGAATGAAATGGGTGAGCATTTGATACAGCTGTCTGTAGTTCATGTTTTTGTATTGTTCGTGCATTTGAACAGAGAAAATAAGCCGCTGCTCCTGCTTGATAATTTTATTTTAAAAGCCGTAATCCTCTCTGCAGCAGAACTTTGTTACTATGCTGATGACCTTCTCAATGTTCCCAAAAACAGACACCAGCTATAAGGAGATAATAGCAAGGATAGCCATTCAATGTATATTAGACAACTTCGGTTGTCAGCATCCATTTACTCTTTTCAGAGAACACCCCCACCTCGTCATGCTTTCTAACCCATGCCTTCTAATACTTGATTAACCTTGTATCACAGATGAGAATGCTTATTAGCATATTCCACATGCACAACATCCTCTGCAGACTGTCCTCTAAATAAAATGTAATGCCTCTTCCTCTGTTACATGGTACAATAGCCGAAGGTATGCTCTGCTAAAAGGCAGAGCTCACAGCAACACCTGTGCGCTGACTGTTCACATTAACTCTTGCAGCTTGGAAGACCACGATCCCTATCTTGGACAGCTCTTGCTGCATCTTCTCAGGCATAATGCAAAAATATTGTGCTCTCAAGGAAATCCCAGAGAGCAGATTAATTCATACCTCAAGAGAGAGATCTTGGGGTGCTGGTGGACAATTCAATGAAGTTATCGACCCAGTGTGCGGCAGCAGTTAAGAGGGCCAATTCCATGCTTGGAGTAATTAAAAAAGGGGTTGAGAATAAAACAGCTAATATTATCATGCCATTGTACAAACTGATGGTAAGGCCACATCTGGAATATTGCGTACAATTCTGGTCAACGCACCTCAAAAAGGACATAGTGGAACTGGAAAAGGTGCAGAAGAGAGTGACGAAAATGATTACGGGGCTGGGGCACCTCCCTTATGAAGAAAGACTGCA
This sequence comes from Lerista edwardsae, assembly GCA_029204185.1. Classification (NCBI taxonomy): domain Eukaryota; kingdom Metazoa; phylum Chordata; class Lepidosauria; order Squamata; family Scincidae; genus Lerista; species Lerista edwardsae. The sequence goes on from JAJKFI010000019.1 coordinate 618,552, forward strand.
GTGTTTGGGGCTCTTCAGCCTAGAAAAAAGGCGCCTGAGGGGGGACATGATTGAGACATACAAAATAATGCACGGAAGGGATAGAGTTGATAGAAGGATGTTTTTTTCCCTCTCTCAAAACACCAAAACCAGGGGGCATCCGCTAAAAGTGAGGGTTGGGAGAGTTAAAACAGATACATAGTTATCTGGGCACTTAATCTGTGGAATTCTTTGCCAGAGGAGGTGGTGATGACATCTGGCCTAGATGCCTTTAAGAGGGGATTGGACAGATTTCTGGAAGAAAAGTCCATCGTGGGCTATAGACTATGATGGATTGTGCAACCTCCTTACATTAGTAGTAGGCTATTTCAGAGTACCGGGTGCAAAGGGAGTGGCAACAGGATACAAGCATCTTGTTGTCTCGTGCCTCCCTGGGGCACCTGGTGGGCCGCTGTGAGATACAGGAAGCTGGAGTAGATGGGCCTTTGGCCTGATCCAGCAGGGCTCTTATGTTCTTAGGTAGATTGCAAAAGTACTAGTTTATATCTTCAGCCAGTTATAGAGCACAATCCTAATCTGGAGTTAGGCTGGCATAGTTAGGCCTGCAAAGTTTGGCTGGCACAAGAGACACTATAAAGTATGTTTGAACCACTCTTAGAGTCAGAAAGGCCAGCACACAGACATGCGCCATCCTCCCTGAGAGTGTGGTTCAAACTTACTTTACGGTGGCCCTTGTGCTGGCCAAAGTTCGCCGGCCTAACTGTGTCAGCCTAACTCCAGGCTAGGATTGCACCCTTAGTTAATTGTTGGGAAGGCTTCCTAACTCCAATATTTGCACACCTCTCATATAGCAGTTCTCAAACTCCCTGGGAGTTTAGGAACTGCTGTAAAACCTTGTGGGGGCCAGAGAATGGCAGCGACACGATTGCAACTACTGCATCACTTCTGGGCACAAAATGGGGTTGGGAGGACTTACTATTGCCTGCCCCAGTGTCTGGGAGCCCTGGGGAGCCCTGCGGACCCCTCTGCAGGCTCCTCGTGAGTTAGAAATGATTAGTTAGAAAAGATTGCGACCCACTTCTGGGTTGTGATTGCGAAACCAGAAGTGAGTGGTGATCTTTTTTAAAAAAATAAAAAATAAAAACAAAAACATTTCTAACTCACAGGGAGCCCTGCAGATGAGTTCACAGGGCTCCCCAACCCTCCTGGGTGCTGGGGCAGGCAGTGGTAAGTCCCCCCAGCCTCATTATGTGCCCAGAAGCTATGCAATGGGAGCAATCGCATTGCTGTCATTCCCCTACCCCTGCCCCTTAAAGGGAATGCAACAGGGCTCTTCTGGCTGGGACATTGCAATGCCCCAGTTTGAAAACCACTGCCCTGATGGATTCTGCTTGTCAAGTACTTCCTGCAGACACTCTTAGGGCTGACCAGCCTCAGTAAGCAGAGTTCTTGCCCCTACCCACTCCCCCACTCCACTTTCCCAGTCTCTGAATTTGAAAGGAAAAAGGGGGAATGAACAGGAAATGTGGAGGACAGGGAGGAAGTGTGTCCAGTGCTCTAATACACCACGTTGCTCTCCTCCACTTTATTGAGGATGATACAAAAGAGAAATTGGTCATTTCCTGTAACTTTCACATTCATTTTTTTATCCCGTGGCTGGTCAAGCAGGCTTTGCAGGGCTTTAAAACTCTGAAACAGAGATGATTGTGGGCTGAGTGAATATGCCATAGGCAATGATACTACCCTCAACTCTGTACTATCTATCTTCAGCCAAAGTTACATTCTTGGCTGCCAGATGCATTACTTGAGTTAGGACTCACAATGAGTGACTGCTGTGGAAATATTATGAAAATAGTGTCACTCACAGACTTGGAAAGAAATTCCAAGATCCTTAAGGAGGAAGAAACCAAGTTCCCCATGAAAAGTTAATGTTTATAATTCTGACTTAGTCTGCATTTTTGCTGTAGGAATGTGTGAAATAATTGAAGAGCTACACTGATAGATCTTCAATCTTTATATTCCTTCGGCTTAGTGTTGTTTCTTATATAGGCAATGAATCCATTTCTCGTTTTCTTTTTTTGACTTCTGTACAGCTGAACTTTTTTGTAGGTTGTCTGCCAGGATAACCATTTTCTTAGCATCTTCTGTACAGAATTTCCAAAACAACAATGTACAGTAAAAAGTAGGTGGCATTTTATTTTAATAATCAAAACTACTTTCTTGACTAAAAGCACAATCCTAACCTGGAGTTAGGCCAGCAGCTAGGGCAGCAAAGTTTGGCTGGCACAAGGGCCACTGTAAAGCAAATCTGGACCACTCTCAGTGTCAAGGAAGATGGCGCACATCTGTGTGCTGGCCTCTCCAAGTGTGGTCCAAGTATAATTTATAGTGTCCGGTCCAATTTTGCTGGCCTAATCCAGGTTAGGATTGTACCTAGGATTGTGTTTTGAGACCAGACACATTTTAAAGGTTTACATTTTACAATTTTAAAGGTTTTAATGTTTTTGTTTTAAGTTTGAAGACCAGCATCTGGTCATGCTGTAATTAGAATGTGGAACTCCTTGCCGCGAGATGTGGTGATGGCATTGGGCCTGGATGCCTTTAAAAGGGGATTGGATAAATTTATAGAGGAAAACTCCATTACAGGTTACAAGCTATGATGGGTATGTCCAGTCTGAGATTAGCTGGTCGCTCATCATGAGGGCCGGGTAGGAACTTTTTTCTGTCATCCAAATTGGCCAAGTATGGAGGGCAGTTTTTTGGCCTACCACAGACTGGCGAGGGAGAGATGGGTGTTCAGTTGGTTACATGATTTACATTGTGCTTAATAAAGTTAAACCCCATCCTCAGTCTGGTGTCTTCCTTGGGGGTGGTGCAAGGGTAATAGTCTACTTTAAAATGCAAGATGCAGGGGAGTGGCAGCAGGACACAAGTGTCTGGTTGTCTCGTGTGCTTCCTGAGGCATCTGGTGGGCCACTGTGAGGTACGGGAAGCTGGACTAGATGGGCCTTGGCCTGATCCAGCAAGGCTTTTTCTTATGTTCTTATGATGTAGTGATTGGGGAGTTGGACCTAGACTTGGTAGATTCAGGGTCAAATCCCCTGCTCAGCCACAAAGCTTCCTGATTGACCTTAGACCAGCCTCTCTCTCTCCCTCTCAGCCTCACCTACTTCACAGGCTTGTTGTGAAGGAACTGTGTACACCACTCTGAGCTCCTTGGAGGAAGGGTGGTATAAAAATGTGAAAAATAAATTACAGCCCAATCCTACGAGCCAAATTCCGCCACTGATGTGGCAACCTCAGTGGAACGTGGGCTGTATTATCCTGCAGGGGGACATCCTTGAAGGCCTCATCAGGATAAAGGAATATTATGCCAGATGCCATCACCACCTCCTGTGGCAAAGAGGTCCACAGATTAATTTACCCAGCTCCTCTTTGCCGCAGGAGGTGGTGATGGCATCTGGTCTTGATGCCTTTAAGAGGGGATTGGACAGATTTGTGGAGGAAAGGTCCATTGTGGGCTATAGGCAATGATGGATTGTGCAGTAGTAGTAGTAGGCTACTTCAGTGTACCGGGTGCAAGGGAGTGGCAACAGGATGCAAGCATCTTGTTGTCTCATGCCTCCCTGGGGCACCTGGTGGGCTGCTGTGAGTTACAGGAAGCTGGACTAGATGGGCCTTTGGCCTGATCCAGCAGGGCTCTTCTATGTTCTTACGTTCTTCTCTCTGGGGTAAGCCTTTGCTTCCCTGATAGGTCAACTTGTACTGGCCCCAGCTCTTTGGCTGACACAACTCCAAGTGGACCCAGGGAGGTGGATCAAGGCCGGGAAGGGTGATAGAATATTGGCACAGCCCCACTCCACTCTTCCTCTCTCCACCCGATCCTCCCTCCCGCTCCACATCAACTTACCAGCATCAGGGCATCCTTAAAGCACATTAATGCAGGGCTGCCACTGCTCACCCTTGCATTTGGCCTTTAAAATACCTACTATGGATCTAGAGTGAAGCAACCATATTTTGAAAATTATCTAGATTGACGTGTAAATTTTGGGTTTTTTAAAAATGTATTCCTAGTGTTGTGTGCTTTTGAATGCATTTTAAAATAGAGCTTAAAACTAAGAGCATTAAAAGAAAGAAACCCAGCCAGTTAAAGAGCGGAAAATGACAGTGGGGGAAAAAAAATGGACGACTCTTCACTTAATTGTCCTAAACTGTTGAGCAATTTTCGGTTCCATTATAGAAGTGCTCCAGAGAAAGAAAGGTGAAAGATCAGAGTATTTGAGGCAGGAAACAATTACACTTGATGGTAGTTTTGTTGTTTTTGTCAAGAGTGCCTTGGACAGCAGAGGGATGAGGATGAAACGGTGGACAAAAATATTTGCCTGAAATGAACCAGCAAAAGAAAGAAGAGTAGGCTGTATAGCAAACATATTTCTGACTATTTGGAATGTGCATTCCCTGCGCCACTCTCCTGATGGGAGGGAAAAAGAAATGTTGTATATTGGATTTCTATTCTGGTACTAAGCATGCATTGGTACATTACATTTCAAGAACCTACAATTGAAAGAAAAGAAGGGTTGTTGTTTTTTTGTTTAGGTTTGCCACAAAGAAAAGGTTTGCTTCAGAGAGAGAGAGAGAGAGAGAGAGAGAGAGAGAGAGAGAGAGAGAGAGA
>JAJKFI010000019.1:635154-655154 GCA_029204185.1 Lerista edwardsae
AGAGAGAGAGAGAGAGAGAGAGAGAGAGAGAGAGAGAGAGAGTATACAAGAGCTCAGCATGTACATGATAGCATTTGACCAATGGAAGTGGCTTACGTCAGCCAAAGGGCGGGGGGTAGATTGCCCTGTCAGTTAGGTAACTGAGGGCACAACCCTAACCTGGTGTAGTTCTGGTGCCGCACTCTTGCACTGGACCGGCACTGTCGCAAATGTGCCATCAGGTGCATCTGCGCCATGGAATCAGTCGCTGGGCCGGTTGAGCACTGGCATAGCTCTGCTAGCACAGGACTGTGCCAAGGGTATGCCAGAGGTGTAATGGGGACATATCCAAACCCCCGTCTCCAGGCTGGGCGGCCCCAATTCGGGCTGTTCCTGGCAACATGGAGTTGCACCTGCTATTTTGCTGGCGCAGATCAGAGCAGCCCCATAGGGCTGGCTGAGGCTTACCCCAAGGCAAGTGGAAAACATCCCCGTGCCCTGTGCTGAGACACTTCTCCCTCCTAACATGCTTGGGATGTAGCCCAGATGTGCTGGCCTGGCTATTCCAGTGCAGGTTAGGATTGGGCTGTGAATCACCTCAGTTGAATCACCTTGTGAGTTGAGATACCTTTTCCATGAACATTTCAGAGAGGTCTTCCCAGATATCCCCCAGCCATTATGTTCTTTTGTCATATCCTGTCCTAGGCTCTGATCAGGCATTGTCATAGTGAAAACCCACAGCAATTGACCCATACACCAGCAATCAGACACTGATAGTTTAGCATATAAAGAGCAAAAGAAGGCTAGGCCATAGTTTGACTCCATTTTGTCAACATGACTCCATTTTGTGGGAAAGAGCTGAAGCTGCTAAAATACCAGCTGGTGGTAATCGGCTTACTTCCTGATGTAATCAAGAAGTGTAATTTCCTATCTGCTTTGTTTCTGCAGAAAGGTGTGAGGTCATAGCTAGGGTCAGGAAGAACAAACCTAATCAGGAAGGTTCAATCCAGCTAGTGCTGCAATCAAGAAGATTCCGCACAGCTGAGACCACCACTTAGGTTCAGTGTTATGCATACATAACCTTTTCTGACCATTCTGCGACCTCCAAATGTTCCATCACCCGATCAGGAGCTAGCTGACCTTTATCCTGATCAGATAATTGATTGTGCTAGAGAGGTATAAAGATACCCAGTTTTGGAGGTACAGATCATCAAACTCTATCAAGACCATCAGACTAATCAAGACATTCAGAGATGATCAAAGAAGACCATCAGATCTCCAGACCTTGAGATCACCTTCTCCAAGCCATCCAAGATGCCCAGCATTGACCTGCTGCCTGCATTGGACAGAGAAGAAGTAAAGGTGAACCTGCAAGGCTAACTACCTTGCATGGACTAGGGCCTAGTCTAGAGTTAGGCATATAGTTGTTTTGTTATTTTGAAGTGTATCTTGGTTAAATCTCTATTAGGTCTGTTAAGCCTTTCCTAGTTTGGGTAACTTTTTCTTAATAAATAATAGTTAATCTGTAAGCTTTTATTGTGGTTACTTGAAACCGGACTAAATTCAGTTTTGCTGCTTGGGCACGCTACCAGTTAAGCGCCCTAGCTTTGGATAGGTCCCCGTAGACAGGGCAAGTTTAGCCTGAGGATTAAAAAAGTTAAGAGGCTGTTCGTTTGTTTATTAAATTTATACCCCGCCTTTCTGCCCAAAGGCACCCAAGGCAGCATTACAACAATTAAAATACGATAAAATCGTTATGTAATAGTTAAAAAACAATAGTTAAAACAATATTAAAAAAATTAAAATTTGAAACAGCCAACCCCGTGGATCATAAAGTATACAAGAGTGTAAAAAGAGGATGCAAAAACCAGCCAGCCTGTCAACAACTAAAAGCCTGCTGAAACAAAAAGGTCTTCAGCCCCCGGTGAAATACCGCCAAAGAGGGAGCAGTTCTTAACTCTAAGGGGAGGGTATTCCAAAGTTGGGGGGCCACCGCCGAGAAGGCTCTCTTACTGGCCGCCACCCCTCTCACCTCTCCTGGTGGCGGCACAGTCAAAAAGGCCCCCCCCAGATGACCTCAGAGTATGGGTAGGATTATATGGAAGGAGGCGGTCCCTCAGATACCTCGGGCCCGAGCCGTAAAGGGCTTTAAAGGTCAAAACCAGCACTTTGAATTGGGCCCAGAAAAGAACTGGCAGCCAGTGTAGTCGCTGAAGCAACGGCTCGACACAGTCAAACCGATGTGCCCCAGCAACCACCCGAGCAGCTGCGTTCTGCACTAGTTGTAATTTCCGGACCGTCTTCAGAGGCAGCCCCACGTACAGCGCATTGCAATAATCTAACCTAGATGTCACTAGGGCGTGGGTCACTGTGGCCAGGTCCGCACAGCTCAGGTACGGTCGCAGCTGGCAGATCAGCCGAAGCTGAGCAAAGGCTCCCCTGGCCACCGCCGCCACCTGGGACTCCAGGTGTAGCTGTGAATCCAAGAGAACCCCCAAGCTGCGAACCTGCTCCTTCAGAGGGAGTGCAACCCCATTCGGAGCAGGGCGATAGTCCAACACCCGAGTTGCGGATTTCCAGACCAGGAACACTTCTGTCTTATCTGGATTTAATTTCAGCTTATTCGCCCACATCCAGCCCCGAACTGCCTCCAGACAATGATCCAGGACCTCAACTGCCTCCTCAGAATCAGGGGAAAGGAGAGATAGAGTTGGGTGCCATCAGCATATTGATGGCACCCCACCCCAAACCCCCGGATGACCTCTCCCAGCGTCTTCATGTAGATGTTGAATAGCATGGGGGATAAGATAGACCCTTGTGGCACCCCAAACTTAAGAGGATGGGATGCCGAACAAGCGTCCCCCAGGACGCTGTTAGAGGCTTTTGCTCTTAACTATGGGTCCCAGGCTGGTAGCAGAGGATGTGTGCCTTGCTGCCTTGAGTTGGAAGTGCTTAAGGACACACTCTGCTGAATGTTCAGAACTCATATGGGCCCTGGGCTGGTTATAGGGCATATGAGCCTGTGAATTACACAGCAGTACACACAAGTTGGTTTATCTTTCAAGATTTTATACTGCCCTTCCTCCATGGGTGGGTGAATTGTAAATAGTTGAATGGATTTGCTGACAGAAATACAAAAGGTGAAATGAGAATACCCGTCATGTACAGTAAAGTGGAAGATTAGTGAGGAAGTGATGTCATTTCCGACTGACCTTTTTGAGAGCAGGAAAGTTTTACCATTACTTGAACTATTGAACTTCATCTCCAGGAGTGCTACTGGCATTGTTACCAGCCCTGCTGTGGTGTTAAAATTAATTAAAAAAGAAAGAAAAACAATGGAAAAAGCTTGCTAAGTAATCAGTTTTATCCCTAATGTAAATCCCAGAGTGTTGAAAGTGAGGCAGTGCACATGTTAAAAAAACCCTGTGAATTTACAGTCCTTTGACACCTTAAATGCTTGTCGAAAATCATGGCTGCTTCAAAGGCATCTGTTTTCTAGCAGCACGTTAAGGAGCATCACTTTGTCACTTTTTCCCCTCTTTGTAGTTCTGCTGACTGCAGAAGCTTTTATTCCAGAAAAATATCAAAGGAGATAGATAACAGCCGCCAATGAAGGTAAATGCAAAATGGCATTTAATGTTGTGTACTACACACACTGAAATAGCTGATTTGCCAGTAAAATCTAACTCTGCATACTGCATTTTTGTTTTAATATAGCAATAAAGACAATAGGCCACTGACCCAAAGCACAGTAAGTGCAGTTAAGTTACTTTTAAATCAACCTGGCTGGCTTCTAGTGGAGACTGACTGTATCTTGAAAAGTTAAGGCTTCCTTTCTGGGGCAAGTAGAAGTCATGGAGGAAGCCTGATCTAAATCAGCACATAGCACAGGCAAAGGGTAAAAGCCCTCCTGCCCATGGATCCCTGTCTGAATTGCCCCCCTACAGGTTCTACTTAATCAGTGGTGTCATTCAAATGATTTAGGAACAGGAACTCACTTTTGATTGGCATCTGTCTGGAACCCGGAACCAGCCACGGAGCCCGTTAGGATCCGGAACACCCGTTCTGGTCCGTTCCCCCTGAATGACATCACTGTACTTAATACAGGAAAGCTCTTGTCCCAATCCTATCCAGGGACAGTCTGCGTAATGCAGGGATGTTGACGCAAGCGCCACTGCATCACGTGCGCTGGCTGGAGACCTCCTCTGCTGTTCCTCATTTCCCAAAGGGACTACACAGATCTACACCAGCTATTTTTCTGGCATAGCTCTATTAAAGAGAAGGGGATGTGTCAGGCCTGGCCTGGGGACTCTGGATCTTGCGGATGCCACTACCTCTAAAATCCATCCCTACCCTGCCCCAGCCCAGTGTGAGCCACCCCTGCCACCACCTTATCTGCACTGATAGCTGGTCTGTAGTCCGCCACTGCTGTCATGGACCTTACTAGCTGCTGCACTGTGGCAGTGAGCCACACATCAGGGTGGCTGAAGCAATGGTCTCCTGGGACATACACCACCTTCTTTGGTGGTGTGTGCTGGAGGAAAGAAAAGGGGTGGGGAGGTTTGCAAAAGACAAGATATGTGCCATTGCTACTGCAAACTCCACGACTCCTAGTTCCTCCTTCCTCCTTGCCCATAAACACCCCCATTTCTCTCATTACCCACCACCACCGCCACTGGAGGATAGTGTTTTCTCCCCTCTGGCCTGCATGTGCAGCCATCAGCCATTGTGCTGGCAGCCTCATAGTGTTTGCCGGTTTAAAGTCACTTCTACTGGTAGATAGGACTGGGCTGACAATGGTATACGTTGGTATTGACAATGGTATACATTGGTAGCAATGGTATTGCTTACATCTTAGATATTCACACAATCAGAAATTTTGCAAGACGAGCAATCCAGTTAGCTTTAAAAAAAAGTCTGGGTGAAATACTCATTCAACAGTCTTATTCTAAAATTCCATACTGGTTAATGCTGGTGTAACATAATGGCAAACAGCCCAATCCTAGGCTTATCTACTCAGATGTAAATTCAGTTGAGTTCAATTAGATTTACTCCCAACTATGTTTGAATAGGATTGCAGACTAAGAGATTGACTCAGGAAGGTTTGCATTTCACATCAGCCTCCAATTCACTAGATGCCCAGTATCTCTCAGCCCTTTCCTCCTTGTTCAGAGTGGGAATAAGAATATTGAACTACCTTACAGGAGTGTTGTAAGATTATTGCAAGCATTACCAAGTAATATTACCCAATTACCAAATCTGGTAAGAATTACCAAATAATACAGATTGTTGTAAATAAGCATTACCAAATAATAGATATTGAGCCTGAATACTCAGAAAGTGCTGTAAAACGTGCCACAGGAGGTAGTGATGGCATCTGGCCTAGGTGCCTTTAAAAGGGGATTGGACAGATTTCTGGAGGAAACATCCATTGTAGGCCTCAGGCCATGATGGATTGTGCAACCTCCTTATGTTAGAAGTAGGCTACTTCAGAATGCCAGATGCAAGGGAATGGCAACAGGATGCAGGCGTCTTGTTGTCTCGTGTGCTCCCTCAGGCATCTGGTGGGCCACTGTGAGATACAGAAAATTGGACTAGATGGGCCTTGGCCTGATCCAGCAGGGATCTTCTTATGTTCTGGTAGGGGTGTGTGCAGTGGCGTTTCTACAGGGATGGCAAAGCTCTAAGTTTTGCAAGAAGCCTTACCTTGCAGTGGAAATCACTCCTCTCCTGCACCGTTTTAGCCAATCCTCACAGGGAACAGCAACATCTTGGCGTTGCTTACTGGCTACAGCAGCAAGGGAGAGGAGGGATTTACATGACAGGGTAAGGCTTCTTGCAACACTTAGAGCTTTGCCCTCCCTGTAGAAACGCCTCTGTGTGTGTGTGTGTGTGTGTGTGTGTGTGTGTGTGTGTAAGGTAGTATTATTGCCATGCCCATTTTGCAGCTGGGATTCTGAGAGGGAATGCATGACCCAACGATAGAAGGGACAAGCTTTGAATTGAAGCAGACCTGATTGGTACATCAAGCTCTCAGCCACTACTCTGTACCAGCTCTCAATGATGAGACTTAACCTTAAAGAGATCAACCTTAATGATGCTTAAAACACATATCATGTTTCATCGTTTATAGGGTGAGGCCAGAAAAACAATTCACAAAATCAAGTAATGGGTCCAAAAGGAAACATTATAATCAGAGATTATTTATCTTTTTGTCTAAAGAATATCATTACCACTGTTATCTTAAAAATTTCAGCTCTCCAAATAATGGTAAAATGAGGGAGCCTCAGGAGTCTTCATAACTTTTTCCCAACACGCCTGTGAAGATTCAACCTTTTAAATGCATTTCACTCTGATTCCCTGTAGCTCAGCTTTGATATTTTACACAATTTTAGGGTGAGCAGGGTTGAAGGAATGTAGGACTGCAATATGAAGCGAGATTGGTAGGCGACTTAACAGTTTTGCAGGTTTCAAAATAGATTTCTTAGTTGTCAAGAAAGAAGAACACTTTGCTACCTAAGGGCAGATTTTAAAAGTTGTTGTGTTTTTTTCCTGTGAAAAGGGGAAAATTCTTACTTCTGACTACATTTGTCCTCTAAAAGTCTGCATAAATAGTTTTCCAATTGCCAGGTAGGACTATGCTAAACTAGAAATGTAACAACATTGTCCAAGCATTGAGAGGCGTGCCAAAGTTCCATGATGCCCCAGGGTAGGAATGGAGTGACATCAGAACGTGATGTGACATCATGATGTCATTTCAGGGAGAGGGAGCGTGCAGGCTCTTGCAGCCATGTGGCTTGGGTGATTTTGCCCAAGCTGTGGCTGTGAGCACCCAGGCGGCAGGAGCTTCCATGGCTTCTCGACTCAGGAAGCCAGGGGAGCATGCAGGCTCTTGTAGCTGTGGCTGTTGGGTGGGCAAGCACCAGTGGTTTCCCCAGTCAGGAAGAGATTGGAGTGTGTGCATGCTCTTTGCAGCCAGTTGGACAATTTTGCTCAATCTGCTGCAGAGATGCATCAATGGCTTCCTGACTGTGCTTGCGCCCAGCTCCAGTTGGCACCCCAACTTGCCCAAAGTGACTCATATTTCTATCTTCCTTTCGCCCCTTAACCATTCTGAACAATGACAAACAGCCCAATCTTATACCAACCAGCCATCCTGATAGCTCCTGCGGGTGCTGACTGCCATAAAGCTGTCAGCACTAGTTGCAAAATGCACATTCCTGCCTACTCCAGCACTCCTCCTATGAAAGTAAGTCAGCAGGACACACTGGAGGGATGGTAGGAGGGCAGAATGGGGCAGAGATGGGTGGAAAGGGGCAAGAGAAGGCAAGGAGGGCCAGGAGATGGGCAGCTTGGGCTTGGGTGGGGGATAAGATCAGCAGCACTGCCGCTGATATCTTATCCCCCTTTCCAGATCCGATCCATGGCACAGCTACACACAGGCCTGTGCTACCTATTCAGCTCTTATAAGTCCTAGCAGTGATGTTCCTACATGGGGGAAAATGCCAAATTGTATAGAGCTCCTGTGTAATGTGGCCCTGCCCCCTCCCCTTCAGAGCCACTTGTGGCTTGGAGAGCAAAGCTTCGGCCTTAGCTCTCTGAGCTATGAATGGCTCTGAAGGGAGGAGGAGGGGCTGCTAGTGTTTTGCCCCCTCCCTCCGTAGAAATGCCACTGGGTCCTAGTAGACCCCTTCACATCATGGAGGCTCACACCTGGGTAACTTGGTTAGACCCACCATAAGATGCAGCAGTCACCATTTTGGTGTAGGGATTTAGCGAATGGGATTGGGCTGCTACACTTGCACACTTTGTTCTGAATTCTTTCTTATTAACGCAGAAGTTTTAGCTAGCAAGAGAGCATAACATGTCCTGATTTCTTCTGATTGGCAAAGCTACGATTTCAAGCTGGCCTTTTCTGGAGAAATGCATCGTCCCTAAGGGCCATTCTTCAAAAGATTCTGTGAGCTGTGTTTCTCAGTGACTTGGCTTCTTTCGAAAATACCAACCGGATGCTACAATGTGATATATAGACTGAACAATTGGTTCTACCTTTCCATCTGTCTAAGACACAACACATTAATGATGCGATTTACCTATTTTATGTTCCATTTGCTACTTGTATTTAAGCCCCATCTGTAACATAAATTAGACCAATCACTCAAACAAGACCAGATTAAAGGCTGTGGGGATCCAATGCAATGCATTAGTCTGAGTTTCCCCAGCTGTCTTACCCGTTCTAGTCCCCTTGGCTCAATTTCCGATTTTTTTTTTTTTTAAGGGCTGGAAGGAGGTAACTATCATTATGCTGGCAAAGAACCATTTTTATGGAGATACAGCTTCTCAAAAGCCTGGGAAGTTCCTTTGCTGCTATACCACCATCACTTCTTTTTCTCCAAACAACAGAACCGTCCCCCCCACTCCACCCCAACAGTGGCATTGGGCCATGGTATGTGTTTGTTTCTCTACCATGGCTACCTTTATTAATGGAAAATCAGCATTGATATCCATGATTGCAACGAAGAATGGCAATATTGTACTGTATGTCAGAACATTTCCTGTGGCTGAAGCAGAAGCTGCTGGGAATAGGAAAACTGGATCCCTGTTCTACCCATGGTCTCAGTCACCACCACCACCATAATATTGTAACAACAATATACCATTGCTATTATAACTGTGATTAAAGAAAAGGACCATAATCCCTGCTGCTTGCTCCCCCACAAATTTAAGTCTACTATTTTGGTGGCAAATAAGATTTGATAAATTTCACATGTCGATTAAGTGAGTATTTGTTTCAGGAGTGCTTTGAATGGCTCTGTTTATGAAACAGCACGTAGGTTTTTAGAAGCCAGTTTCCCCTGATTCAGCAGCTTTTTGAAGCTCAAAGTTGCATTTTGATTGACACATCAATTTTGAACAATTTAATTCATGAGTCATCTGTCCAAACCCAATATCACTGGATTTTACTTTAGACAACCACATAGAATTATTTTCACACTGAAATCCTCGACAAAACAATATATATGCAGATGTTATAGCTGACTCAAGAGGCAGTGCTGGAAGAGAATGAGTCAAACAGCAGTTAATCCAAGCTAGGCCAATAGAGAGGGACCTCTCTCTCTCCAGTGTGGATCATGGAACTATAACAATTAAGTTAAGACAGTAATACTTCATTTTAAAGCAAAGGATTTGAACCTGGCATGCATACCTAATAGATTGTCCCATTTAATTATCTATAACAATGTTTCTCAAACAGTGGGTCAGGACCCACTAGATGGGTTGTGAGCCAATTTCAGGTGGGTCACATAGTGGGCAGCCATCATTGAAAATATGGGAAGATGGAACACTGGGAAGGGCTATGTGGGTATTTTGCTTGTGTCAAGGCTGTAAATAGGGTTTTTCTTTTCTCTTTCTGATTCACGTTGCTATTGGAAAATGGCTGAGAAATAACCCAACTTCTTGCTGCTTTTTCAGGAAAGCACAAGGTTCTAGTGTTACAATGTTGACACTTCTGGCCATTTCATCACTTCTGGGGTGGGGGGCTGGACAGATTGTCATTCTAAAAAGTAGGTCCTGGTACAAAAACATTTGAGAGCCACTGTAACAATACATAGTGGGCAATTAAACTGACTAAGGGCCCAATCCTATCCATGTTTGTTGCAGCTACATGTACCATTGTAGCTGCAATGCAGTCCCTAGGTCAGTGAATACATGTTCTCTTATTTTAAGGAGACCTACCTAATTCCCCCCCCTCCCAACTACAGCATGAAATGTACACTCCATTGAGACGGCTACATCAGAGCGGAAAAACTGGATAGGAAGAAAGGGCAAGGGGGAACATGCGTGTTAGGCTTACATCACTGATCAATAAGCCATAGTACTTTGGTTGTCTGAACAGGTTCAGTGTGTAAAATCAGTTATCTGGTCAGAAATATAGATGCTCCTGAGGAATAATCGTAGGGGGCAGTGGGAAGGGAAATGGCCACGCCATCTTTGGGACCCTCGCAGAATGCAATGGAATAGAACATCAGAGAACAAGAGAAATCACTTGCAGAAAATGAGTGGGAAATGGCATACAGCATATAGCCCATCTTGGATATCTCATGAGAAATCATGTGATATTTGGGCACCACCATCTTTGTGAGACCCAAGTTGGCAGCACCCAACTGAGCTGGAAAGAAGAGGCTGCGTGGGCACTGTGACCCAGGTGGGTTTAGAAACCACTTTTTTTCCAAACTTTGTCCAAACTTCTAAACTACCCGAGATAAATGCTCCTTCAGAAATGGGGAAAAGGTCCAAAGATAAAGAGGCAGGGCCCAGCAATGCACCCCCGCCAATGTCTGAGATTGACCTTTGCCCAGTGGCATACCTAGAGGGGCATCACAGCACTGAGCTTTGAAAGCAGCAGCTTCCCCTCCTCTTCAGAGCCAATGGTAACCAACATAGCCTTCGTTTTTCTCTAGCCACTGCGAATGGCTCTGAAGAGGGGGAGAGTGGCTGCTTGCAAAACTTGGTGCTGTGACCCCCCTCTAGGTACGGCTCTGCCTTTGCCATCAATCTACCTAAATAATGAGAACATTTGAGGAACAGGGTGATTTTCGTTGCTGGCAACCCTATTACCAAAGTTATAGGTGGTGGCTAGAAGAGCCCCAGACATTGTTAGTAGAAACATGGACATGTATACAGGCATGTGGAGCAACATCCAGCACATTTCTCATGATTCTCAGCATCATGAGCAGCAGGAGCATCTGGAGAAGCTGTCCATGTTCAGAAATGCTCTCCCAATTAATAGGAGGTCAGAAGCCCCATTCCAAATGAAACAAGGAGAGGCTTCTGCTCATCACTGCTGGGCTTTGGATAGCAATATAGGCTGAATTAGTTTTTCTGCCTGAAGAAAGACATATATGTCTGAGTACACACATTTTCCCATATGCATTCTATCTAACCAAAGACCAAATCGGTTGAATTAAGCCACTTCTACTGCTATAGCAATCAGTAGGATAGTCACTTGATTCACATCCCTGTTAAGCCAACATAGCTGATTTATGCTTTAGCAGGGATGATGTGTTTGAATGTAAATGCATTTAATATCAACAGTATTCAAGGCCAGTATATATATTTTGCTGAATTAAAACTTTTCCTAAGGTATATTGCAAAGTGAGAGCAGGGGCTGAGCATGCTTGAATGATCATTTTAAAAAAAAGAAAGAAAGGAAATCCCTGTGCATCCTCCCTCCAAAAACGTAAGGAAGAAGGCTAGGTTAAACTCTTTTTGTTAACGTGCTACAGTCATTTTATGCATGTATTAATTTTTTTTTTCGGGAAACGCTGGATCCCATATCTGAACTGCTACATTCCAGGAAAAGCTTTCCTATATTATATATTTCTGCTCAATGCATAAACTCTCTTATTTTCATGTAGATTTGTTTAGGATTATGATGTTTTGTCTTAGATCTGCCACTTTATTTCCCAGGGTTGGTTTTGGAGTTGCTATGGAGTTTATTCTGCATACATGCATGCAATCATTCATTTGCACATACCATATTTTAGCCAGGACCAGCTCCCAAAGCAGCTTACAGTGTAAATCAATGAAAAAGCACAATAACCATTCTTATTGGAGTCTTCTCTGGTCCCTGGCAGTCAGTGTCATCAGCCATCTTCCAGATGCTTTTCCATCCAGAAAGAGAGAGCAGAAAGGGCTGCTGGTGTTACAGAGATTGCTTCTTGCCTGCAGAGGCAGACCTGCTAGCATTTAAATCCAAGAGACTTGGCTGCATAAAAATCAGGAAAACATGCTCTTATTCTAATGCACTATCCTTATTATTATTATTATTATTATTATTATTAATAATAATAATAATAATAATAATAATAATAATAATAATAATAATAATAATAAAATTTCTACCCCGCCTTTCTGCCCGAAGGCACTCAAGGCGGCATTACAAAATCAAAAATTAAAACACAATAACATACATCATAATTAAAAACAGTAATTAAAAACAATATAAAAATACAATATAAAAGTATAACAGACATCCCATGAATCATAAAAGCACAAAAATATAAAAGAATGCAAAGACCAGCCAGCCTGTCAGCAACTAAAAGCCTGCTGAAATAAAAAGGTCTTCAGCCCCCGCCGAAATACCGCCAAAGAGGGAGCAGTTCTTAACTCTTAAGGGGAGGGTATTCCAAAGTCGGGAGGCCACCACCGAGAAGGCCTTTCCTGGCCACCACCCCTCTCATCTCTCCTGGTGGCGGCACAGTCAAAAGGGCCCCTCCAGATGATCTAAGAGTACGGGTTGGATTGTATGGAAGGAGGCGGTCCCTCAAATACTCTGGGCCTGAGCCGTAAAGGGCTTTAAAGGTCAAAACCAGCACTTTGAATTTGGCCCAGAACAGAACCGGCAGCCAGTGTAGTCGCCGAAGCAACGGCTCGACAGAGTCAAACCGACGTGCCCCAGCAACCACCCGAGCCGCCGCGTTCTGTACTAGTTGTAATTTCTGGACCGTCTTCAAAGGCAGCCCCACGTAGAGCACATTGCAATAGTCTAATCTAGATGTCACTAGGGCATGGGTCACTGTAGCCAGGTCTGCACAGCTCAGGTACGGTCGCAGGTACTTATCCTACAATCCTAGACATGCCCACTCAGAAGTTAGTCCCATTGTATTCAGTGGGGTTTATTTTCAGGAGTAACACTTAACTGAGAGTAACACTTAACTAACCCTTAACAGTCCAATCCAGAACTGCCTGGCCATTGTAGGCACAGCGGTAGCCAAAAAACTACTGCTGCATCCAGCGGCAGCCAGGCAGCCGCTGGGATCTCCCTGCTGCCTGCAATGGGGCTTCTTGGCTCACCACCGGCTATTTTGTCAATGGTGATTCATGCAGCCCTGTGTTGGGCTGCCTGGGATAAGATCCGGCAGTGGAAGCCACCGCCAGGCCCCACCCCCTTGTGAGGCCACCCTGCTCCTCCCGCTCCCAGGAATTCCCCCACCCATAATCCCTGCAATGTTGGCAAAGGGTAACTATCTCTCGCCAATATCGCCGTCTCCAGGTGGTGAAGAGCTGGCTGCGCCGCAGCAAAGGTGGTAGTTGCTTACCGCCTTTGCTGCACATGCCTTGTTGCTTGTACCGCTTGTGCTGGAGGGCTCTGGATTGAGCCGTAAGTCCCTTTGAGCACAATGGGAATTACTTCATATACCTAGGATTGGACTGCAAGGCCATTAAAGGAGGCATCTTAGGTACAATAATGGTATTCCTATCAGTAGTTTTGGGCAGAAGATTTAGCCGAGAGGGTTAATGCCTCCGTTTGCCCGAAGATAACAACTGAAGATCTCAAGGTCGTGAGCTCGAGACTCCCGGAAGTCTGTGTGAGCGGCAGACCTTGCAAACTGCAGCTGATTAAAAGCTGAGTTCTAGCTGCCTCGTGGGAGGAGGAGTGTGCTGAACGCAGCTGCGTCTCTGGTGAGAGCAGGGAAGCCTCATCAGCCAGCAGACGACAGATGGGTGGCTAAAGAAAGAAGGCTAAATCCAGAAAGAAAGATCTGTTTGAGTGTGGTTCTTGAAAGATAGAACATTCTGTAAATTGTAAAAACATTTGGGTTTGTGAAAAAGTCTAACTATGTAAACCGCCTTGAGTTGTAATCATTAGAGAAGTCTAGTGACCTTAAGAAAGGCGGTATATAAATACATGTATTATTATTATTATTTAGTTTATGATAATCTCAAAAAGAATATTGTGATAGCTCCCCAATAATTTTTAACAATCCTAGCACAGAATCAACTAACCATGTTCTGCAGAATATAAAAAATACCCCAAATGAGTTTAAGGCAAGTGTGATGCTGTGAGCACTGAGATTTTTCAGTGTGATCTCTGGAGCTTTGAGTGATGAAATACCAGCTATGTAATTATTATACAGCTGAAAACAGTATTTGGCTGTACGTTAAAACTGGCATTTCTTGGCATAGCAGAAAAACATTGTTTACTTTTACTTCTAAAAGTAGGTAATAAGTAAGTAGGTAGGTAATAAGTAAGTGCACAATTCTTTTTTTCTTCATAATAGAAAGACATTCACATCATACTTACTGCAAATCCTGCACATGTTTACTCAGAGGTAAGTCCCATTTTGTTCAATGGTGCTTATAACCAGGTAAGTGTAGTTATGAGATTTCTTACCTGTAAGTAGGGATGTGTGTGTGTGTGTGTGTGTGTGTGTGCGCGCGTGCGTGCGTGTGTGCGCGTGTGTGCGCGTGTGTGCGCGTGGGGTGTGTGTGTGTGTGTGTTTCTGGTGAGTATGAAGGATTACAGCCTAAAGGCCCAGTCCTATACAACTTTCCAGCACTGGTGTAGCCACAGTGCATCTTCAAGATCTTGAGGACAGGCGTGTATCTAACCTATGGCCTGGGATGGCATGAGCCATGGGGTGCTGGGCAGCGGCGGGGCACCATTGCGCGCAGTCTGGGTGGAACCAGGTGGTTTTCGGCCCGCCCGCCCACCCACGCCTCCCTTACGCTCGGAAATGGAACGTTTCCGGGCTAAGGGAGGCGTGTCTGAGCGACGTGCGGGGGTGGGGTGATGTCCGGGGGGGCGCGGTTTCAGCGCCAGCCATGGGCACGCCAGGGCCTCTGTGCGTGCCTGCTTGAGGATGACTATACCCCCTCTGCAGGATGTGATACACCAGCACTGGAAAGTTGGATAGGATTTGGCTCTAAGTCTTTCTGAACACAATGGGCTTTCTTCTGAATTTTTTTTTTAACCACCATTTTCAAACACCTCTACCTACAAGAAAAAGAGAAGAATGTATATTGAAACTAACCTTAATTTTAGGTTGATTTGACTGTGGACTTTTTCAGCCATTTCAGTCTACATAAAATCTGAACCTTCCTGCACTGGAAGAAATGGCATATATTGAAGGCATTTAATTTAGATTACATGTAACCAAGCCCAAACCATGAAAATGCCATTGTGCAATTGAGTGCAAATTATCTTTCACAGAGAATTGTTCAATTACTACCAAAATGAGATTGAAAATAATGTTTCCTTCTATAAAGCCTATACCTGGAAGACAATACATCTGTTTAATATATTTCCATATCTGTCATTCAGGGCTATTTTCTGCAACCTGAGACTTTCTAGCTTCAATGTCACATAAGGCTTATATGAGACTTTGTTAGAAAGAGTCCTTAATTATTATGAATGGTTATCCGTTCCAATTACCAATTTTTCCCCCAACAAGAAGACATTCACATCATACTTAGCTTACCAGTTGCTGAATACAGGAGAGCGAAAAAGGAAAAAAAGTCTTTTGGAAACTAACACAAAGTGTATTTATTATTCTTACAGCCCAACTGCAATACAGCCTCTGCTGTATTATTCTTTCAGTAGTGCCCACAGAGCAGGGAGGTTGACCAATCCACTGATTCACAGAATAGAGCAGAAGTTTTAAGCAAAAAGATTTTATTAACAGATGAAGATAAACAATATAAGTGGGCCGGATGTTCACGTGATCATCCACTAATCCTATGGGCAGCCCAATCCTATGGTGCCTGGGTGCCCAAAGGAACAGTAGCTACCACTGCATCCTATGGGCACCATGACAGCCACAGGAAGCTCCTCGGAGGAAGGGGACATTTGTCCCTTTCCCCTGGGTAAGGGTGCAGGCCCACCTATGGGTCACCTTGAGTCTGTGCTGGATATTTTGCCGGCGGAGACTTAAGGGCCTCTGTGTCAGGCCAAGTGGCCACTGCTGGTTCCACCCACTGCTTGGCCACTTCCCCCATTCAGTTCTGCCCTTCCTGTCCACCCAGAAAGTGTGCACTACCCGCAGCAGTGGTTCTTACCGCCCGCCCACGTGGGTGCCTCCGGCTACTGAGGACCGGCGCGGCACCATTGGTGGAAGTGCTTTATGGCACTTTTACAACACCTGTGCCTTCACTGTGAGTGCAGTGCTGGTGACAATAGGATTGTGCCTTAAACCTTTTTCATCACACCTGCCCTGATCCAGAGTTAAAAATCATACATAAAAAACCCTTTGGCTCTTGCCCTTTGATTCTAGGCTCAGGCAGGTCAGAGGCTGTAATAGGTGCAAAAGGAGGCAGGGTAACAAATATTCAATCTGAGTCCAGATGATCCAACTTCCCTTTTTCCTCATCCCTATGTGGTATCTTGCAGGTGCAGAAATCAAAGGCTAGATATCCATCCCATGGGGGTGATGGGATCAGAGCTCGGTGGATGAGGGTACTTTTTGCATGCAGAAGTTCAAAAGTCCATCATGCCTTTGTCACTCCAGGTGGTTTTGGGAAATACTTCTGTCCGCATAGACAATGTTGATCCACATTTACTGGGTCTAATGGACCCAGTCTGGTCAACAGAAGGCAGCCTAATAGGTTCAAGAGCTCAATTAGAAAAGGCAAAACCTGCTACTATACAGAGCTCTTTGCACTACAATCTCCAACGCAAGGAAAAGCTGTTCTTTAGGCAGTTCAGTTCTTCATGAATTCACTTCGCACTGTGGTGTGATCATAAAAAGGTATTGCCTAGTTGGAAAAAAAATGGCCAATTGAATCTACCTCCCATCTCAAGTTGTGTCATATTTCTATGAAGTGCTTTCCTTGGCACCCCACTCAATCTTTTAAATGCATCAGGCATTGCTAGGAGCAGAGTAGTTTTTTTCTGTTTTCCATCTAGGCAGTGTTGTGTGCCATACATCTTAATTTCAGGCCCACATATTTCACATCAAGTGCTTTGCTCTAAAGTGAGAAGTCACATGAACAAGTGAAACTGCTTACCACTGAATCAGACCCTTCTCTAGTGCAGTATTGTGACAATAACTGGCAGTGGCTCTCCAAAATCTGACGCAAATACCTCTTCTAGTCCTCCTGATAACACAGACCTGTGAAATTGAGGATCATAAAACCATTTTTTCAAAATTTATGGTGGATTTATACGAATTTGGGGTGCTGATTAAAAAATCATCAGTGGTTCCCAAATTGTGGGTTGGGACCCATCAGTGGGGTCACGAGCCAATTTCAGATGGGTCGCAAAGCACATAGAGCAGCCATATTGAAAATATGGGCAGATGGGATGCTGGAAAGAGGGAGGGCTGTATGGTTATTTTGCTTGTGTCAAGGATGTAAATAGACCTTTATTCCTTTCTGATTTACTTTGCTATTGGAAAATGACTGAAAAATAACCCATTGATTGTTGCATTATCAGAAAAGGAGCAGGCTCTGGTGTCACAATGATGGCATGACATCTTGTCTGGTGTTCCCGGACAGATTGACATTCTAAAAATCCTGGTGCTAAAACATTTGAGAACTACTGGCCTACACCATGGCTTCCTCGTGAGGAAGTTGCTTGAACCATATCTCATATGCCATTTTTTGAATCAGCACCCCAAGTATACCCAGGAAGAGGCCTAACTTTTAAGACAGCGAAATGTGTGTTGTCTTGTGTAATTTAAGTTTTACTGCTAGGGATTGAATCTGGAACCTTCTGCATGCAAAAGTCATGCTTCGCCACTGTAATAGGCCCATCCACATTCATTGTCTATTATCTCAGAGGACAAAAGTCATTGAAGATGAGCTTCTGTGTCTTGCATTGGGTTAGACCCAAATATTTGATGTGTTGTACTCATAATGAAGAGAATAGACCTTGACTAAAAACCAGCCACAAAGTCTGAGATCAGACAAGCCTATTGTAGAGAAAATCCTCACTAAATATCTGGAATTATGTGGCAAACATGTCAGTGAATGGAATTTGTTTTATGATGTGCAATGGTTGTGTAATAATGCTTATGTCACTGCAAGGTAACTTTCTGCCTTGCAATTTCTGCATTGTTTGTTCTAATATTTCTCACCTTTCCCTTTTGACTTTTATTTTTCCTTTGCTTGAAGACACCTTCACACTTTTAAAATGCTTTCTTTTCTTTAACACCATCTTGCTTATCTGATTTCTGCTATATTTTTATTTGACTTCCCCCTACAGTCTGATTTAATGTCTCTTTCTCACCCTCTGTCTTTTTCACACTACTTCTCCATTATCGCATCTTGCATTCTTCTGTATGGTGCCTGCTCTTTTTCCTTTGCAATCTATATATTGTTCCCCCCCCCTTTTCTGGAAAATTCAACTGACATGCACAGATTCTTCCCTAAAGCCTGTTATCAGCATGAAGGTGGAGCAATGAGCTCCCGTAAAGAATCCTACAGACAAACCAGTGGGAGAGAAGTCTCCTTGGGAAAACAGATTTAGTACTGGTTCATACTATATGAAGATGTTATCGTCACCAGATGTTTGGTAAGCGCAATAGTCTACAAGCTACAGTAGGTACAAGTTGGATCATCAACACTATTAACTGTTCAGATGCAGGGGGGTTGACCTACCACATTTCTGGTCCATTCCATCTTCTCCATTTTGTCCTCACAACAACTGTGTGAAATAGTATAGCTTGAGAAATGGTGCCTCACAGAGCTTCATTCCTGGCTGAGGATTGGAACCCAGCCCTTTCTAGACCTAGCAAGGTGATCTAACCATTGTCTCTCAGTAGGCTGTCTCTCAAGAGGCTCACACTGTCTACCAATAGGCTGCAACTATCATCCTTTCAGCACAATCCTAACTAATCATCCCTGCCAATGCAGCCATGCCAATGATGTATGTCATACTGGAATACTAGAATATGCCATACTGGAATACTGGAATATGCCAATATTGTAATATGCCATACTGGAATACTGGAGTACATATGCAATATAGCATACCAGCCATGCCATACTGGAATGATGTATCCTTCAAGGTGGCAGTCAGGTGGTCTCCTTGAGTTAAAGGATCGTTAATTCCATTACCCAGGGCAAACCTCTGCTGCCCCAATGGGTGTCCTTGGACCTGCACCAGCTATTTTGCCGGAACAAGTCCAAGGGGAGGAAAGGGGACAGAGAATGGGGTTAGGATCCATCCACTCTGTGAAGCCAAGATCCATCCATCCCTTTCCCATTCTGTTTCCTTCCTTTCTCCCATTCTGCAGCCCTTCAGGGCTCAGAAACTCCCCCAATCCTTCCCCTTCCTGCCCCACCCTGCTCACGCCATCATTCTCTGCCCCCCATCAGCTTACCTTCACTACGGGAAGTATCCAAAATGGCTGCTGGCGGCATGCTGTACACAACACCATTTACAACCACAGAACTGTGTTCCACCATTGTAAAGGACAACCTAGCCCTTGTTAGAATTTGGCTATTTGTATCATTTCAGCACATGAGAACACAAGCTTGTAGGCCTGTTGAAGTAAATGGGGTTCTTTTGAGACTCCCATTACCCTCTACTGGGTATTTTCCTTAGTTGGCGGCATTCCTAGTGATCAAGGTAACCAGATACAATGGGGGACAGAATGCCTGTACCTTTAAACACTGTATAGAAGGTGGAAATTTGGCAGCTGCAGCTTTTTAAACCCTTCTACGTTGTATGTTGAGCTGCACCTGCCAGAATTCCCTCTTCTCTACAATGGTTAAAGAATTGTAGAGAATTCTCACTCTGTCCTCCACTGTACTTGGTCACCCTGCTAGTGATGGTACCTGCAAACCTAGAAGAGCAAAAGGAAGCCTTTAGATCAAGAGGGGGATGTTTAGAGCTACTGATGAGGATTTGGTATTGCAGTGCCTGTATCCCTTTACTAATCCTACCAGTATGCCTGCCTGTCAATTATTTTCCAGATATTCCCATAGAGTACAATCTTATGCATACAATCTTATGCATACAATACAATCCTATGCATGTCTACCCAAAAGTAAGTCTCCCTGAATTCAATTGGAGTTACTCCCAGGTCCATGTGTATAGGATTGCAGCCCCGATGGCTTTGATGGCATGTCACTTCTGACTTCTGAGATGCGACTATGTCAGCACAATCTTTGTCTATAGATTTCCTATTGACAATCTGGCTAATCGTGCCCATTATATTTGTTTGAACTGAATTCTGTTCTGTAATACTGAATTGGTACATCTGTTTAAATTTTCAATGGCTCTCTCTCGGCAT
>JAJKFI010000019.1:664693-703078 GCA_029204185.1 Lerista edwardsae
GAGAGAGAGAGAGAGAGAGAGAGAGAGAGAGAGAGAGAGAGAGAGAGTTAGTTAATGCTCAGGCAAGTTAAGTGTATCCTTCTCAGTCTGTGAGACTGAATCCTGCTTTCATGTCACAGTTCAGAACTGGGTGGTGTTCTCTGGGCAGACTTATAGTGTCACGTATATGTACACACAGGTGCCAAGCATTTCACATCTAATTAAAAGTAGTGACAAGGGGTTGTTAGGCAACCATACTGTCTACTAGAAATCTATAGAGTAGAAGTTAGCCCTCCACTCAGTTTGTGTGAATGCTTTTCCATGACTCTGGTTTTGCCTCACAAAGAATTTCAGATATTTGAAGCATCTTAGAAAATTAAATATTCCCAAGTTTGTCCGAACGTTGCATCATGAGAATAGTCTTGACAGAGAAATGAGCTGTCCGCTCCTGAGAGATTTCATTCTACCAAATAGCACCAAACGGAGGCTTTTTCAGAAATAATAATTGACTTGATTTAAATGTGCCATAAAAACAATGATGGGCCTGCAAATGTGTGCTGGCTAGCTTATGCATGAAAGAAATTAATGTGAATGGTTCCAAATTGCTTGGCCAAGTCTTCAGATATTATGGGAAGCCTTTCAAGATAAAATGGAAAACTTCCTTTTTGCTCTATTCTTAACCAGGGCAGTACCTTAGCTAGTAGACATAAAGTACTTTTTTTAAACAGAAAAATCCATCTTTCTCTAAGTGACCTTCATGATTTTCAGTATATCACCTATTATAGTGGAGGCTGAAGTAGATTAAAAGCTTACAAAAAAATTCTCTCTCTCTCTCTCTCTCTCTCTCTCTCTCTCTCTCTCTCTGACTGAATTAGGCTGAATGCACATAATCATGTCTCTGCGGCAAATGATGCTAATCCCACAATAACAGAATTTTTGGAGCTAAACTAGGGTTTCCCAACAACCAAAGAACCCTAAACTTGCTCAACTCTCTCTCTCTCTCTCTCTCTCTCTCTCTCCCTCCCCCCCGTGTGGGGGGGGGGGGGGGGCCCACACATGGGGAGGGATCGAGCCAATTGTCAGAAAAGGGCAAAGGCAATTTCCCCCTCTACTGGCTGATGTTTCTTTAGTGATAAACGTCAGCTGATGGGTGGAATCTAGATACTGTATGGTGATTTTTCTGTTGTGACACCATCATTTTGGATTTTTCTCCAAAAAAAACCCAGAGAGGTTTCCCACCTTACTTGCTTTTAAGTATGTGGTTAAAAAAATGTATTTATTTTGCAAGGCATTTAGTAAAAAGGGTTTACTTGTAATTATCTCTGTTTGTGGCTGTATTTTAATGTTTTGTTGTTTTGTATATTTAGTGCATTTCAGTTATTGTCATTAGCCATCTTGCAATGTTTCTAATTTCAAAATATAAGATATCAATATTTTGAATGAATGAATGAAAACCCAGTTCCACTCTTGAACTGTGCCATTAGACCTGGTCAAAAGCACCGTATTCCAATGTGCACCCATACACATCCACAGGACTTATTTTCTGAACCCATAAAATTGCATAAAAGTACCAGTGAGCAGCAGTGGTAGCCTGCCAGAGGATTTATCATATCTCCTTAGGCCCGATGACAACAGCGGCACATAGCCTGAGGTCACGCTCAGCCGCGCCTGCGCAGACAGATGGCCTCGGAGGCAGGGCTACAGAGCCCAGCCAGGGCCTCATCTCCAGCTGGGGGGTCTCCTTGGGAGCAAGGCAGCAAATCCAGAGTAGCCCTTCCAGCCAACAGCCGGGCCTCGCCCAGCAGGCAAAGGGAAACTCCTGGAGGGAGGCGGGGACAAGGAGAGGAACACCCCACCAGGGGGCAAGGGTTGGCTGAGCAGTGGAGCAATCAGAGGGAGGGGCGAGGCCTAGGGCAGTGGAGCATGTGCCTCCGGCATTTAAACCCCGGCAGGCCAAGGATGAGGACATGCAGAGTCTAGGCTGCTGGCCGAGCACAAGGCCCAGTTTGCCAATGACTTGGGAACCCCTAGAGGTAGCAGGAAAAGGGTGGGGCAACCGAGTCTCTGAGGCCAAGCTTCAGCTGAAAGAGTTGGTGTGACGCCTGCCAGCGGGCATGCCAGAAGGAGGTCCAGCTGAGGTGATGGGGTGCCCCCCCTTGCCCTGGACACCCTAGGTAAGAGAACATATGCTCCCTTACCTGCAGAGAACCTCTGGTACTGCACCCCCGCCAGAGGATGCAATGGTAGCCTTTTTGATTCCATTGCATCAGCAGGGCAGGAGAATGATAGGATTAGGGCCTATGCTTGTGTATTTGCTTCCTGATTAACCTATAGTATTTCATTTCGCTTTTCTCCCCGAAGGGACCCTTAGTGTCCGTGCAGGGAGGAATTAACATTGGAGTGGACCTGATCACTCCACACTTCCTTATTCTTGAAACAATTCCCCAAGTAAATAAATTAGGCACCAGAGGTCCCAGTAATATCACTCAGTATGACATATTCCCATATGTTCAAGCATGATATTTCTTAGGGTGCAAAAAGACCCCTTGTTGTTTCTGCTACAATAGATTATATTGGTTGCCTCTCTTGAAGTTTTTTTTAAAAAAAAATATTGAGGAAACTTCATAATAATAAATGCTAAATCCTAGCAATAATGGGAAATCTTTTAAACTGGCATTAGACATCCTGATGTATATGCAATTTATCCCCTCTGAGGATCAAAAGTGCTTGAGCTATCAAAACTAAAATTGGAAGGATTACCTGTAATCCTCAAGTGTTCATTCTAAGAACTCATGATTTGCTTTCTACCTAATAATGTACCACGAATGCAGGGCTGGATAGTGACTGACACAGTCCTTTGCTCACCCTGTTCAACCTTGTGTGCTTCTGTTTCCATACAAGTGGCACAATCCTATTGGAAATAATTCATTTTTTTTATAGTGAACAACACAAGAAGATACCCTTTCTAGCAGCTTTAAAAAAATTTTCACCTTGTGACTCACCAAGCTGCCATGCATACATTTAGAAGAGGTGGGTTGATTGAAGAAGTTGTTCAATCAGCAGCTTCACTGATGAATATTCATTTTCTGCTTATCTTCAGATCGGATCTTACAGCCATCTGTTGCCTGCTGCTTAGAATCAGTCAAGGCACCTGCCACAATCTTGTCTGACATCTTTAACTCTTTCTGGAGGAAATGGCTGTTCAATTGCACTAAAGAAACCTTTGAGCATATTGGGCACCAAAGGCCCAGAGCAGTTGTGTTGCTTGCTAGACAAGGCCTGACAGGAACAACTAGGCCTGGTTCAGACATAAGGACAAAGTGTGTTCTGTTGATACATACACAACCTATGGTAAGCCTTAGGTTCATATGCTCTCCGCCCCCTTTCCTCCTACATTGCACTTGAGAGAAGGGAGCTTATGTTCATGTAATAAATCGCAGTTTCATGGTCCAAAAAACAGGACACTGATACAAACAGGACACTAGTTTTACAAACTATAGCTAGTTAACACATGAGGATATGAAGCCAGGATCCTGGTTTGACATCTTGGTCTGATAACTATGGTTTGCATAAATTACAGCTGCAAACAAAATCGGAAACTGGTTTGTAAACCAATGGGAGCTTAAGATTTTCTCCCCTTGTACATGAAGAAAAAAAATCCAGAGGGAACTTGAAAATCCACGAATTGCCATAGCTTGTGTCAGTGGTGTCATCTAAATGATTTAAGAACAGGTACTCACTTTTGATTGGCACGTGTCGGGACCCGCCCACCGGAAGTGACGTCATAAGCCAGAAGTGATGTCGTGGCAGGAAGTGACATGAAAAAGCCCTTTTTGAGGCCTCAGATGATTTTAAACTGACCCAACAGTTGCAACAGTATTCCACAGCACCCCCAGGACATGTTAAGGAGGCCTGGCATCATGTTAAAACCCCAGAGCAACTCATTTTTCAGTGGCAAGGAAAGGAAAGGCTCCGCTTGCTGCCTGCCTGCCTGCCTGGCTCTGAGAACATGCAGGCAACTCAAACATGCAGGAAATTCAAACGTTGCAGAGGGCGGAGTCGACGAGTGGGTGGGCGAATGGGCGGGGCCAGCTGTAATCCTAGAAACCAGTACTCGCGTACCCCCGCGTACCCCCTGCATGACATCACTGGCTTGTGTGTAGTGTGATAAAGCATGATTTGTGTTTATGTCTGAACTGGGCGTGTGTTTACTATGAGCAAATCTTTTCGCACAGTGCCTCAAGGGTGAGTGAATGTATATATGGGAGATTCAGGATTGTGGCAAGACCTTTGTCCAACCTACACATGTTCAGTATGTGAGTGCAGACCATTCACAGACAGGCCTTTCTACATGTTAGGAGATGCTGCTTTCTGCTGGATTCAGAGGCGTCTTTAGGGTGCTGTGGGGGCAGGAACTCTGAGTGCCAGTTATGGTGGGGCACAGCAGGGGGAAAAAGAGCATTTTTCAGTTCACCCACTCTCCCTTGCGCTACTTTGGCTTTGATATGGAGCGGATGCAGAGGCCAGGGCAGTAGCACTAGGGGCGTGGTGATGCAGGGGGTGACATAATGACATTGCCTCGCCCCAGGAGCAATTGGAGCCTGTTATGACTCTGGCTGGATTTCTGACTGTGTGTATAGAGTCTACACATATACAGTTCATATACACATATACAATCCTGTCCAACTTTACAGGGCTGCTGAAACGGTGCCAATGGGATTTGAGTTGCGTACTATGGTGGGAGAGCAATCATGGAGGCTTCCTCAAGGTCAGGGAATATTGTTTCCTTATCTCAGGGCTACACTATGGCTGCATTGGTGTTGGAAAGTTGAATAGGATTGGGCCCTCATATGCATACAAGTGCTATTGCCATATCCTGTTCCCCGCTCCCTCAGTGTTCACCTACACTCAATGGCGTCCCTATGGGGGGCAGCGCTCTACGTTTTGCAAGGAGCCTTACCTTGCCTTGGAATTGCTCCTTTCCCGCACCACTTTACCCTATCCTCAGGGGGAAAAGCAACATCTTGGCATTGCTTACTGGCTACAGCGGCAAAGGAGAGGAGTGATTTAAGGTTCCTTGCAAAACGTCAAGCTCCGCCCTCCTGTAGGGATGCCACTGCCTACCCTAGATGCTACAGAGATGGCTGGTGCCTTTGCACTTACAGAAAAGTATCTCCTTTTTACAAAATAATATTCTGATTTTCAGAAAACTTCTGAAAGGACTTAGTTATGATACAGATATTTATGTATATTTTCCTAGAACTTTTTTTTCCACTTTTTATTTAACCTTTTCAAATATTATACAACAATCACAAATTGTCCCAGAACTATTGCAGAAGAAAGCATGCATATATAAATGCCTTGCTAAAGTCAAAGTCATTGAAGGAAAGCAAAACATAGAAGAGAAAGAAACTAAAAGAAATACAGGTGGAACTTTTTTATCCACAAAGGTTCCATTCTAGGAACCCTCATGGATGTCAAAAAAACGCATTAAATGAAATCGCTTTAAAAAACAGAATATGTGCAGTTAATTTTTTTTAAAAAAGCTTGTCTTACCATGGCAACAGGGCTGCAGCCATTCTCCAAGGTCTCTTTGATAAGACCTCTTCCCTTTCCCCTGGAGCTAGGCAAAAAAAAAAAAAAAAGGCAAAACAGAAGTGATTAAGGGAGGAGGTCTTATCTCAGAGCTACTAATCTGGTCTAAGACCTTAGAGAATGACTGCAACTCCATTGCCATGTAAGAGGAGCTTTGTTAAAAACACTGACTGCTAATTAACAGCACATGTTTGTTTAACTTAATGAGACCTTTGTGGTGGCTCTGTGCTGTGTCGAATCAGGGGATGGGAAATGTACAGATGAGAAGACTCCACGTGTACATCACCACACTAGGCAAATTCAAGATAGTGTCAATAGATATTGTCTAGCATTTCTGTACAACCTGAATGGTATCTAGGAAAACATCCAAAATGCCATCCCTCTACATTCATTCCAGATTTTAGTGTTTAAAATTACCTGGTTATATAGTATAGAGAAACATTGATGCATTGTTCTTTCAGCTCAGATTCTCACCTTTTTGTCAGTGTGTATAAAGCGTACATTCAATGTATTTCCTTTATTACAAAACTTTAGACCAGTGTTATTCAAACTGTGGGTCAGGACCTGATGTCAGGTGGGTCACAGAGAGCAGCCATCTTGGAAGCTGCAGACCTTACTCTTGCTATATTCCTTTTGTGAGTGTTAACAGTTTGAATTTTCAAGTGAGGGTTTTTTAAAATGTTTTTTTCAGTGCTTTTATATAATATTTTGTCCTAATTTGGTTTTCTGTCAGGAATGTTTCATGGTTGTACCATTGCTGCAGTCCAATAATGCCAATTTGCATTTCAAGAGTGTCATTTTATTATGTTATAATAATAGCACTTCCTGCTTGATGATGTCACTTCCTGCCACAACATCACTTCCAGGTTAATGACATTACTTCCAATGGGTCCTGTCATGAGTGCCATTTTAAAAAGTGGGTCCCAGTCTAAAAAGTTTGAGAACCACTGCTTTAGGTTTTTTTTTTTCTTTAAATGCCTAATGTATGCGGGATAGTGCACTTCAACAATATCCAATTGCAAGGACAATTATCACTGGGTTTTATGCATATGATAATGTTAAAGAATGTATCAGCATTCCCTAATGAAAAGTTATTCCTGGAGCAGATCCAGTGGTGTCAGCCTACCGGTTCACTGGGCGGAGTTTTCGTGGTCGCTGGGCGGGCGTGCTTTCGCCATAACGCTAAGGGACGCAGCGAGCACGCTGCCGATCACCGTGGAAACCCACCCAGCGACCGCAAAAACTCCGCCCAGCAAACCGGTAGGCTGACACCACTGAGCAGATCTATACCTTACTCTTTGTGCTACAATGATAGTCATGGAACCCCAGTGATGGTGCAAGAGCAAAGCCCTGTTTAGGTGTGCAAATGCTCAAAACAGTGGAGGTTTTTTCCTAGTGTAAGTAGTTTATGATTGCCAGTCATGGGGAGAAACTTTCCTTACATCCATTAGTTGTCTTGGCATTCAAATACTGTGCCTGCAATCCTATGCACACTTTCCTAAGAGTAAGCCTCATTGAAGGCAGTGGGACTTACTTCTGAGTAGAAAAGTATAGGATTGTGCTATGAATGTGGAGGGAATAGCGAGCATAGCTAGTCAAGTGTGTCAGCAGTAGGAGGAGCGGTTTGTGTGCACACTTACACCAAACTCATCACTTAAGAACATAAGAAGAGCCCAGCTGGATCAGGCCAAGGCCCATGTACTCCAGCTTTCTGTATCTCACAGTGGCCCACCAGATGTCTCAGGGGCCACACAAGGCAACAAGATACTTGCATCTCGTAACCCCATCCCTGCCTCTGGCATTCTGAAGTAAAAAATAGACCACCGATTCTCCTGCTTAGCTTCAGGCAATACCAGCAGCTCAACCATCAGTTCACACCTCCTGCCTTTCTTTGCTCTCCCCAGAGAGCATGATGTTTGAACAGGGCTTTTTAATGCCATGTGATATCTAATGAATGTCTCAACATATTAAAACACATGCGCACACAGCAGTGTCCACCTGTTCTTCCTTCACCTGGGCTGGGAACATAAGGTAGGCCTCAGAAGGTAGGCCTCAGAAAAAGAAGTCCTTATGTCTCGCTTAAGAAACAAGTACCAATGAGTTCTCAGCTCTGTTTTTTATTTTATTTATTTGAAGAATTTATATCTCGCCTTTCCAATGCCGAAGCAAATGCCCAAGGCGGCTTACATGAGCAGGCTGGTCTAAACCACCATTTTTTTCAATGGGTTTTTTTTTTTTTTTTACAAATTACAGTATTCTTGTGATCTGCCAATCCTCAGGCTCAGATGTTGCCTTCACAGTATGGTTCTCTGTTTGCCTGCCATCCAGCTTCAGCAGGCAATCGCAAGTCAAGCCTGGACAGGTCCTCAAGGTGGTGTTCTCTTCTTTGCCGGCTGGCCTCCTCACACACTCCACTGCAACTCTCCCTTGCGGTGAGCTAATCAGCTCCACAGCGACTCCGTTCTGCCACCACCACAGGTACTGCAGCTTGTCACAGCCTGGCATTCGTCTCCCATCCAAAAGCAAACCACAGATTTTCCTGCTTAGCTTCAGGCAGTACCAGCAGCTCAACCATCATTCCACACCTCCTCCCCTGCTCTGTAGTGTTCCTTATTCATGAGGAAGCAGACCTTGCTGGTACCATTTTATTTTGCTGTACTTTTATGGACCCGTTTTTTTTTTCTCCCCACATAAGGAAGAAGTGATGACACAACGGCCATTGTGATTCAGGAACTGGAGCGACAAAAGAAATGTCTTTCCTTTGCCGATCTGTCTCCTGTCAGGCAGTTCTGCTGCTTGGCTGGTGGAGTGAGGGTGTGTCAGAGCCATGCCATAATAATTTGATGGAGAGGAAGGAAAGAAGGTGAGGGATTGCATGGGTATATATTAAATGATAAATGATGTGGAAGACAAGTAGCAGAGAGGTCAACCATAAAATTGGCTGTAGAGAGTGAAACAATTCAACTTCATACTGTTGGAAAATACCCTGCAGGACTGACACTGGAAATATGTTCCTAGCCAGTGACAAAAATTAGATCAAATAACTTAGCGAGGTGCCAGCTACTCTATTCTACTCTACTGAGCTAATAACTGAATAAGTTTTTATGACATGAAATATTGCCTTTCAGTTGCAAAATTCCGCTTGTTCCTGAGTACAATCCTGAATATTCTCACATTATTTTAACTTGCAATTCATAAAAGTCAGTTTACTTCTATTGAAATAATGGTAATGATAAAATCTTAATGATGATAATTATGGATTTTTAAAAAATTAGAATCAAGTTTCAGACTTTCAGACATCCAAGGATTTCAGTGTGCTTCTATGTGTACTCCCTATTCCACGACAAACTTTTTTTGAAACTAGGAGAAATTCCAAAAGCAGTTTGTGATATAGCACATAGGTTTGCTTTTCAGTGAAAATAAGTTTTTTAAAAAACCTCTTGACATGCCTAGTTCCAAAGATTTGTGGATTCTATATTTATTTCTTGATTAATATAAAGTAAAAAGAAGAAGTAACTTCACCCAAGAGATAAACACTTTTGTCAATTTTTCCCCAATGATGATGAATTTGATCATTATGGAGATGAAGTCAAACAATGAATTTCAGATCCAAAAATGAAAAACAATCTTTACATCAACCGAAATGTGCTTGATACAGCCACAGCAACTGCAAGAGATAATTTCATTGGGACAATGAAATCAAGGGTCATGAACACCTGAACCTTGCATGTTGTAGACAATAGGAAAATAAGCAGAAATATACAGGTGTCCACAAATGTTTTTTAAAAACATCAGCTCTCAACAATCAAAACAAAATTGAAGATGCCCAATCCTACCCAGCATAGAAGCAGCACAGAAGCAGCATCAAAATGGTGACAGCTGCATGCTGGATGCAAGCAACATGTCTATTTCCCATCCCGCCTCCTGACCCCACAGGATTATCACATATGTCTCTGCTATCAACTGTGTTGCTTAACTGTTCTTTCCTTTTGCAGCATGAAGATCAGGAATCCCTGATCCCTTTTGGAAATGCCAGGGGCTCCAACTATTTCTATTGCAGGCGTAAACCTCAACTAAATACCATTTATTTTCCAGGACTGCATCATTGCCACATTGTCCTGCTGACAAATACATCAGGACACCTTTCCATGGATAAGAGACTGTGTTGGTGTTTCCATTGATACTGGTGGTGTTACTGGGAGGGACAGTGCCAGTTTGCTTTGGCAGGCTAGGCTTGGCATATGGCTCTTGTTCCAAGAACATCAGTGTGCCAGGATAGTATTGGGCCTCAAGTGTCTTGATTTCAGTGAAACCTATTTCTAAGCAGTGATGTTGTTGTTTTCTTGGCACACAAACTGAAGCCTGAATATCTTCCTTGATGTGACATCACTGTTCCCATGGCAACTAATGAACCAAAAAGAAACCTCCAATATGGCCTTCAATGCATTAGTATAACAATAACAACCTGACATGAGTGGAGAATGCTGGGAAAATATCTGTACGTATTGCACAAAGCTCCCAAATACTGGGAGCACAAAGCTCCCCAATTAAAATATAGAAAACTCGTATCTCAAAGTATCCAGTGAAGTGGGGGTTAACACATTGTTCTGTAGGCCTGCACTATTGTGTAAACAGAGTGTTTTCCTCTAGGGCAGAGATTCTAGAAATCAGCATTATGAAAAGAATCGATCTCTGTTTTGACTAAGACTTGGGTGTGTGTGGATTTTCCTCTTTATTAGTAGCTAGCAGTAATATTGGATTCAGAGAAAAAGAATTGCGAATATGGACACAAATTATCCATATTCTCTCTTAATTAAGAGATTAATTGTCAAATTCTCTCTTAATCTGAGTCGAATTATTGACCATCACAGACGTATCATGATCCCTTTAACTTCGAATGTTAGCTTTGCCTACTTGATGTATTATGAATAGTAGACACATCAAATGATATAGGGTGTGTGCGTTTGAGTGTGGCCTTCCTAGTCTTGTGACCATCCTCTAGGTCTGTGGGTGCTGATGCCTCTTGCCATCAGTCCAAGTGCCACACAACTGATCTGATCTGATGCCTGGCATGCACCCGATGTTATGCATGAAAGATACAAATAAAAAACTTTTCAGGCAAAAGGAGTTTGTCCAGTTTGTCCAGTCCTGAAACATCACTAGCATACTGATGATATACTGTTCCATTTCTCTTTGGCATCCGATCATACAGAATTAATCGAAGTCCTGAATCAGGTTCTGGAGGCGGTGATGGGCTGGATTCGAGCAAGCAGTTTGAAGCTTAATCTAGTCAATTGCCAGTCAGAAAGAAAGCTGAATTTCAAGGGGAGATTCAAACTGTTTCTGATAGAGTAGCACACCCTCTGAAAGAACAGGTATGTAGTTTTGGGGCAGTCCTGGACTGGGAAATAGTTGGGAAATAGTATTCACTCCGCTACATAAAATGCACAGTGCAGAAGTCTAAAAACTCTATAAAGGTTTCCAATGTAGTTTGAAGCAGCATTTCATATGCACATGTTTTGTTCCTATTCTCATATGATCTCAAGGTATTCCCTTGGCTGCTTTCACTCAGGTCTAGCATTTAAGGACTATCGTAAATATCAATTTTGGCATTTCAATTTATGGCTCAGAATTTATACGCCAAAGCTCTAAATTAGGTAATGTTCAATAATGAGGGCAAGAATGTCTGCTGCTGTCTACAGACAGTCAAGCCAGTCTATAGTTATTTATTCCTTGGATGAATTAGCCCGGAAATTGCCCTTTTATAAATAAAATCCCATTGTCATTATTAACAACTGCCTGTCCATTTTCCTAAGTAGTGAAGGTTGCAGTCCTATACCCACTTTCCTTGGAGTTAACCCACAATGGGACTCTCATTTGAATAGAAACACATAGGATTGTGTTCAAAGTCATCTGGGAATTTGGAGTGAAGTGTCATCAGAATGCTAATGATACCCAACAGTATGTTTATATTGACTCAAGGATGTTGCTTTCATTGTGAATGGAGTTGCATTGCTAAACGGTTTTGGGTTTGAAGGTACTGATGGGCCCCGAGGCCCATCCAGCATCTAGATGGCATCTAGAATGGTTGGAGGCCCGGCTAGCAGCTATGGCAAGGAGTACCTTTCACCACTTCAGATTTTATATAGGGCTATTTTTTAAGGCTGCCCGGAAACTATAGGTAGTTCCAAATCCAGCTGCATGACTGCACAATTGGCATTGGCAGGATACATATCTCGCCAACATTTCAACAGCTTCATTCGTTTCCAGTTCACTTTCAGGAACAATGCACAGCCAAATGAATCAGTTAATGGCCTTAGTATTTTGTTTGTCTTCACTAAACATGAGGCCAAAATATGATGTATCTAGTTGAGTGGGAGAGACGTTCTGACAGTCACGGGGGAGGCAAAAGTGCTGGAGCAGAGACGTTGCTTGCTGGGGACAGATAAATGTGGTCTACAGCAAGAGAAGAACAGGATTATTACAATGTATTGTATCACTTCAGACTGCAGGTGGGAAATGCTCATTTTCCAACCAATCCTATCTGGGCCTTGCACTGGTGGATCTTGCTATCCACCAGTGTGAAGCTGGGACTGCTGCAGTGGCGTTTCTGCAGGGATGGCAAAGCTCTAAGTTTTGCAAGAAGCCTTACCTTGCAGTGGAAATCACTCCTTTCCTGCACCGTTTTAGCCAATCTTGGCATTGCTTACTGGCTACAGCAGCAAGGGAGAGGAGGGATTTACATGACAGGGTAAGGCTTCTTGCAAAACTTAGAGCTTTGCCATCCCTGTAGAAACGCCTCTGGACTGCTGGTGTTGCAACCACTTTGTTCTGTAGTTCACTACTGAAAGCGTGGGGGCTGGTAAGCCTTGCACTAGAAGCGGTGGGTCCCAGAGCCTCCACTGGACCAGGTAAGTCAGCAGGGGAGTTTCTAGCATTTAAAGGGCCCAATCCTATCTTTGACTGGGCCAGAGAATACAGCGCCACTGACACAGCCTCTATCAGAACATAAGAAGAGCCCTGCTGGATCAGGCCAAAGGCCCATCTAGTCCAGCTTCCTGTATCTCACAGCGGCCCCACCAGGTACCCCAGGGAGGCATGAGACAACAAGATGCATGGATCCTGTTGCCACTCCCTTGCACCTGGTACTTTGAAGTAGCCCACCACCAATGTAAGGAGGTTGCACAATCCATCCTTGCCTATAGCACACAATGGACCTTTCCTCCAGAAATCCATCCAATCCCCTCTTAAAGGCATCCAGACCAGATGCCATCACCACCTCCTGTGGCAGAGTTCCACAGATTAACTACCCGCTGGTTAAAAAAGTACTTCCTTTTAGCTGTTTTAACTCTCCCAACCCTCAGTTTTAGAGGATGCCCCCTGGTTCTGGTGTTTTGAGAGAGGGAAAAGAACATCCCTTTATCGACTCTATCCCTTCCATGCATAATTTTATATGTCTCAATCATGTCCTCCTTCAGGCACCTTTTTTCTAGGCTGAAGAGCCCCAAACGCTGCAGTCTTCCTTCATAAGGGAGGTGCCCCAGCCCCGTAACCATGTTCGTCGCTCTCTTCTGCACCTTTTCCAGCTCCACTATGTCCTTTTTGAGGTGCGGCGACCAGAACTGGACACAATATTCCAGGTGCGGCCTTACCATCTATTTGTACAATGGCATGATAATATTGGCTGTTTTATTCTCAATCCCTTTTTTAATGACCCCAAGCATGGAATTGGCCTTCTTAATTGCTGCCGCACACTGGGTCGATACCTTCATTGAACTGTCCACCAGCACCCCAAGATCTCTCTCCTGAGCTGTCACAGACAGCTCAGAACCCATAAGCCTATAGGTGAAGTGTTGGTTTTTTGCCCCAATGTGCATCACTTTACACTTGTCCACGTTGAAACGCCTACGTTGATCCTCTGCTGCATGCTATAAGCTAGCTGGGGACCAGATAGCCAAGGAAAGGTAAGGAAAGACATTGTTCACTTGCCTCCCTATAGGCTACTTGGTCTTCAGTGGGTTTCCACAGATCTATACCTGGCTCTTCAGATTTCGATGTCTGAAGGACCTTGGGGGACAGGATTGGCCTGGGAAAAGGAGGACAAAATCTGATGTGTATGACTGTCACTAAGCTTCACTGCCCTTACCCCTGAACCTCCTCCCAACCCAGCATGATCCCTGCCCTAATCCACCCCCAAACCACCCTCCCTGCTGACGTAGGTGCTATGGCAAGGTTCTGGGGGCAAGAAATAAACTGGGCTAGGACCTTTCTCCTGATTTGCTCTACTCCCTCA
Organism: Lerista edwardsae; assembly: GCA_029204185.1. Taxonomy (NCBI): domain Eukaryota; kingdom Metazoa; phylum Chordata; class Lepidosauria; order Squamata; family Scincidae; genus Lerista; species Lerista edwardsae. Next base: position 678,561 of record JAJKFI010000019.1, read on the forward strand.
CTGAAGGACCATCAGCTTTCCTCCTGAGCTGTGAGGTTAAGCATTGACTTAATATATTTGTCATTTTTCACCATGCAAGCAAAGAAGATAGCAAAGTACAGGGATACCTCTCAGCTCTTCTTGCTATCTGCGGGATTTAGCGAATGCCAACTTCACACAAGCCCCTGAAGCCAGTGCAGTGCCCACCTTTTAACCCTGCTCTTGTCTGTGCCCTTCGACAGCAAAGCCACAGGGCAACCAATGTCTTGTGCCTTCAACTCTCTATAACTGTTAGGGAGATAAAAATTTCATTATGCCGCTTATTATCTTTAAATGCTTACAGTCTGTGCCTTCTCTGACTGAAAGCAGATCACTGTACTGGGGGAAGGAATTGCAGCATGGTTATCGCCAGCCGGCAAAGGCATCTCTGTCTCCAGAGTGTGCTCCATGAAGATTATTTGACAGACAACAGTCTTCATTGCCATTAGGTAAACAAAGCGTTTTCCATGATCACCCATTTCTCTCACGAGTGGCGGGAACACACGATGTACCCAAAACATCATTGGAAATTGCTTGCTGCTCATCTGCCTTTCTTTCGCTATTCATTTTCTGCATCTGTTCCTTCTTTATCTAGGCATAGTTTGTACTCCAAGGATGCCTTGAGTCTAGTAGCCCTCTGTTTCTATTCTTGGAAATGCTTCTGTCTTTCCGAAAGAATAGATGTTCTTTGCCTATTTTCATCCAATTTCAATTAACAGCTGAGCCCTAATGTGAAAACTGGTTTCCCACTCATGCCTCAAATGTTAGGGCAAACAAGTATTATACTCTTCCTGTTCTTTAACTCTCGAAGCGCTGAGGAGAAAATGCTACAACAATAGTCGAGAGTGTTGAAGGAAAAAGAAATTGAAAAAGAAAGAGAACTTTCCCTTCAGGAAATGAAGAATGGGTTTGCGTGCAAACTTTTATTGGGTAGAGTTGTGAACATATAAGCAAAAAGCTAAAACAGTGAACAGCGTTAGGAAGGAGGGCAGTGTTTTTTTTCTGTAAATGTTTGGCATGCATGAAGCAGCACCAGCATAAAATGATCCAAAGCCAACATTTCAAAGCAGAAATATCAGAAACACATGTGTAATGGGAGAGGATTCACCTGGATACCCTGATGCATTCCGTCTTTGCAAAACAGCTGATGGGTGAAAACAAATTCCAGCTCCCCGTTTGAGCTGAGAGCTCCCTACACATGGGGTTATGTGCTAGCCATGATATGTAGCCACTGAGGAAGAATAGATCTGGTTACATTGCACTGTGAGAGCAGGGATGTGTGGGCACAGAAGACAAGTGAAACAGAGCCTCACCTGAGCTCCTCGACGCGACCAGAGATGTTCTCCAGTCACATCCAGGAGCCTTTCTGAAGCCCACAGAGGTTGTGGTCGTAAGCATCATACCCCAGAGGTGTTTAAAAAGCACTTCCGTTTTTTGCAGGAAACCGGAAGTGCTTTTTAAACACCTCGGGGCGGGGGCTTTCTGAAGTCCATAGAAGCCTCTGGTGGCCTCAGAAAGGCTCCAGATGCAATGAGAACAAGGTTCCAAATGAATTCGGAGCCCCTGGTAGCAGGAAGCTTGTGACCTGGAAGTATTTTGTCACTTCTAGGTCACTGGGCTCCAGGCTGCTGTGCCTCAGTGGCACAGAGAATCACAGCACGTCACTGCAGGAGAGAGAGAATAGCAGGCAAAGAGAATGTTCTTGCTGTCCCACAGTCTCCATCTTAGTTTGTAACTTCTCGTAGTTGCCCATTTGCTATTCTCAGTAAACACTTTCAGAGCTGTGACTGACATAACACACACACGCACACAAAAAGCAGACCATTTATGAGACGACAATAAGAGCGTGCTGGATATTTCTGCTTCAATACAATTACTTCCATATTCTAGTGCTAATCTTGTAATCAAAACTGTTATTTCCTATCCATACACGAAACACTGCTGTGTCTCTTCGTGCAAATTCTTTTCATTGATGTTTCCTCCTCAATCAGATATTCTGTGTACGCTCTTCAAATAACAAAAGACAGTATTGTTTATAACAATACTGTACTAATTAAATCACTATAATACATTCATCCCAGCTTCTACATCAGAACCAGTGGATAACAACAGTTCTGTAGAAGTGTATTAATTAAATTCAATGGGACTTAATTCTCAATGCAATATGCTTTGGAAAATTCTATGAGGTCTAAAATTCTATTTCCAGCAGGAAGAAGTGAGCTAAAAACCAAGGAGCCCTGCATTTTTCCAATATATTGAATTAAACCTCCACCTTGCCAATATCCTGGATGAGTAGTCTGAACTGGCTTGTACACTCAGGGCCTGATCCTATGTGGCACAGATCCTATGTGTTAAGCCCTTACCACTAGTGCCAAGCCCCAATGCCTAAAGGACTTGATGCAGAGCTGCTCAGTGGAAAGTCTCATTGCTGGCTGTGGTGAGCAGTGGGGAGGGAGGGGCTGAGCAGGGGGTGGGACTGGCAGTGGCCTCCACAGCCGGATCCTATCCTCCCCTGTTGGACCGCATGACCCGAGACTGAGGCCCTCAAGTCTGCGCCCGCCAAAAAGCTGATGCAGACTTGAGGAAGCCCATTGGTGGTCCAGTGTCCTTAACCAGGGGAAGGAGATGAACATCTAGGATATCTAGAATTGTCTCCTTGCTATGCTCTTGAACTCTTCCTTCACAGCAGAACTAGCTGTGAGACCAGCTAAAACCAAATGACTCTCTCCCTCTCTGTAACAGCTTATTGACTTAAATACTTCCCTTCATCCTGTACTTAAATACTGTACTTAAATACAGACACTTATTATCAGTCCCACATTAGAGACTGTTTTAGCCTTCCTTATTCGCCAGGAGTTCCCAATCCCTCACCATTACCTAGACTCTTTATACAAACTCTTCTTTCTTATTTCCAGTTCCTATATACAAATAGGGCAACTAAATACACACCATCCCAATGTTTGGTGGTGGCTTGAGCAGCTGAAACTATCATTTTTAATTTCCAGACAATATCCCTGACATTGGCTTGGCCACTCTACAGCAATGCAATATGGTGTCACTGTGGGGAATTTAAACGGAGACTCCAGTGCTGAGAGAGGCACTACTGCTGGCTTCCCCCTGCCTTGTGTGCAACTCACCACCCAGTCAGCAGCCCGGCACAAAAGGGAGCACCACTACTTGCAAATATTTGTGCCACTAATCTTGCCATGCCCACCCAGGAAACAGGCAACAAGGGGACTCACTAGAGGGCACTTTGTCCAGGATTTGGAGTTAGATCTGCCCTGTACAAGTTGCATATGCAGGCTGCAATCCTGTGCACATTTACCAGGGAATAAATCAGATCCCAAACAAATATACAGTGGAGGTGACAAATAGATTTAGGGGCTTAGATTTGGTAGAGTGCCTGAAGAACTTTGGATGGAGGTCTGTAACATTGTACAGGAGGCAGCAACTAAAACCATCCCAAAGAGAAAGAAATGCAAGAAGGCAAAGTGGCTATCTGAAGAGGCTTTACAAATAGCTGAGGAAAGAAGGGAGGCCAAAAGCAAGGGAGAAAGGGAAAGATATACCCAACTGAATGTAGATTTCCAGAGAACAGCAAGGAGAGATAGGAAGGCCTTCCTCAATGAGCAATGCAAAGAAATAGAGGAAAACAATAGAATGGGAAAGACTAGAGATCTTTTCAAGAAAATTGGAGATGTCAAAGGACAATTTCATGCTAAGGTAGGCACAATAAAGGACAAGAACAGCAAGGACCTCACAGAAGCAGATGAGATTAAGAAGAGGTGGCAAGAATACACAGAGGAACTCTATAAGGCCGATCTAAATGTTCCTGATAACCACAGTGGTGCGGTCACTGAGCTCGAACCTGACATCCTGGAGTGTGAAGTCAAGTGGGCTTTAGAAAGCCTCACTAACAACAAAGCTAGCGGAGGTGACAGCATTCCAGCGGAATTACTCAAAATCTTAAAAGATGATGCTGTCAAAGTGCTGCACTCCATATGCCAGCAAATTTGGAAAACCTAACAGTGGCCACAAGACTGGAAAAGATCAGTTTACATTCCAATCCCAAAGAAGGGCAATGCCAAAGATTGTTCAAACTACCGCACCATTGCACTCATTTCACATGCTAGCAAGGTGATGCTCAAAATCCTACAAGCTCGGCTTCAGCAGTATGTGAATCGAGAACTACCAGATGTACAAGCTGGTTTCCGAAGAGGCAGAGGAACTAGAGATCAAATTGCCAACATTCGCTGGATCATGGAAAAAGCAAGAGAGTTCCAGAAAAACATCTACCTCTGCTTCATTGACTATGCTAAAGCCTTTGATTGTGTGGATCACAACAAACTATGGCAAGTTCTTGAAGAGATGGGAGTTCCAGACCACCTTATCTGTCTTCTGAGAAACCTGTATGCGGGCCAGGAAGCAACAGTTAGAACTGGACATGGAACAACCGACTGGTTTCAAATTGGGAAAGGAGTACGACAAGGCTGTATACTATCACCCTGCTTATTTAACTTATATGCAGAGTACATCTTGAGGAAGGCAGGGCTGGATGATTCACAAGCTGGAATCAAGATCGCTGGGAGAAATATCAACAACCTCAGATATGCAGACGACACCACTCTAATGGCAGAAAGTGAGGAAGACTTAAAGAACCTTCTGATGAGGGTGAAAGAGGAAAGTGCAAAAATTGGCTTAAAGCTCAACATTAAAAAAACTAAGATCATGGCCACCACTCCCATCACTTCCTGGCAAATAGAAGGGGAAGAAATGGAAGCAGTGACAGACTTTATTTTCCTGGGCTCCAAGATCAGCGCTGATGGTGACTGCAGCCATGAAATTAAAAGACGTTTACTTCTTGGGAGGAAAGCTATGGCGAACTTAGACAACTTAATAAAAAGCCGAGACATCACCCTGCCAACGAAGGTTCGCATAGTCAAAGCGATGGTTTTCCCTGTAGCTATGTATGGCTGTGAGAGCTGGACCATAAGAAAGGCAGAGCGCCAAAGAATAGATGCTTTCGAATTATGGTGTTGGAGAAGACTCTTGAGAGTCCCCTGGACTGCAAGGAGGTCCAATCGGTCCATCCTACAGGAAGTCAAGCCTGATTGCTCCCTGGAAGGACAAATCCTGAAGCTGAAGCTCCAATACTTTGGCCACCTGATGAGAAGAGAGGACTCTTTAGAAAAGACCCTCATGCTGGGAAAGATTGAAGGCAAAAGGAGAAGGGGGCGGCAGAGGATGAGATGGTTAGATAGTGTCACCGAAGCGACGAACATGAAGTTGGGCGAACTCCGGAAGCTAGTGGAGGACAGGGAGGCCTGGCGTGTTGTGGTCCATGGGGTCGCAAAGAGTCGGACACGACTTAGCGACTGAACAACAACAACAAATCCCATTGAACTCAATGGGGCTTACTTCTGTATGGTCATGCAGAAGGATTGTGCTGGAATATGGTCCAATACTATCAACTTGATCCAAAATGCATTAGAAGTAAATTCAATTGGTTCCAATCAAAGTTAGGTCAGGTTTAAACAGGCAAGTCCATCACTTGAGAATTGCAACACTAAGTGATGATTTGCATGCATGAGATTACAATTACCAAACAAATATTGCACAGATGGGGTTTTCATAGCACCAAACACAATTTCAGGCACAGCACTTTTCTAGGAGATAGTCCACATATTGAGTCACCAAGTTATGAGACATCAAGTGACTGTATGTGTTTGAGATCCTTACAGTTTCCGTATTTGAATCTAAAGAATTTATACTTTTGGGATGGGTGGTGATGTACATGTTATGATACCATTGCCCTTTAACCACTCCCATGGGCATTTTTCTGGATGTTTGATGTCACTTATAACTAGGGTTACCAGATACAAACTGGGACAGAATGCCTATACCTTTAACCATTGTATAGAAGAGGGAATTTGGGCAGGGACAGCTCATCACGGAAGGCTTTCAAAAGCTGCACCTGACCAAATTCCCTCTTCTATACAATGGTTAAAGGTCCCCATATGAACCAACTATACAGTGGTTCACTGTGTCCCATTTGTATCTGGTAACCCTACCTATAACACATCTGCACCATAGCCAGCAGCCTGTCTTCCTCTGCCCGCTTTAGCTCTGCAGATTCATAAGCTCAATCACTCGGAGTTGCTTCATTCATCAACACCAGCAACAACTATCTCTTGAGAGTAGGAAACACATTGAGAGTCTGAAATTAGTTCTCCTGGTGATGATATATGATGCAGGCAGATGACAGTTTGATTGCCATAATAATGAGCTGCTGGATTTTCTTTCCTCCATTTTTTTTAACCGCCGCAATTTGAATTCCAGTGGCATTCCGGCTGTGCATTAAATTCTACACACCCACATGCCCACTCCTTAGACCAAGCAAATATTTATTTTTTTTAAGCCTTATTGATGCAAAAATGACACCTTGGGAATGTACTTATCTCCCACAAATTCCCTGGTATCACATATGCATGTTTTACTACTCTTCGTTTTAATATTCTTCTCGTCTTTCGTTTCACCTCTACAGAAGCTTCCTCTTCTAAACTAATTGGCCATCTCCCTGCTAACTGGGCAAGAGGCACTTTTCCAAGTGGTGTTCCTCTTATATTTAGCAAGGGGAGAGTAACTGTCCCTCTTCACCCCTATGCAGTGTCTTCTCTAGAGGCTGCTGCTGGTGGTATTCTGCATTTTTTAGATAGTGAGCCCTTTTGGGACAGGGAGCCATTTAACTGTATTATTATTTGCCTGTAAACCACTTTGGGAACTTCATGTTGAAAAGCAGTATATAAATACTTTTTGATTGATTGATTGACTGATTGATTGATTGATTTCCACCACAATAATAGAATGTATGGGGCCATGTTTATTATTGGTATGGGAAGAGGTAACAATGATGGATGGTTTGTACCTAAAGAGTATGCCTTTCAACCAGAAGCATCTTCTGGTTTCACTTCTCATTGAAAGAACATGAAGTAGCCACTGGCTACTCCACATAGAACATGAAGAATGGCTGAAAATGTTATTGAAATTACCAAAACCATGCCACTGTGCATACTACAACTGAAAACTGCAGCATGACAGCTTGATTTTTGTTATAACTCAAGTTTGTATGTTTCATTGCTTATTTATTTTGTAGAAAGTATTTATATACTGCACTGTTATCCACCAAGGTCGGTGGCATTTCTATTGGGGAGGGAGGCAAAATGCTAAGTTTGGCAGGAGCCTGAGCTCCTGTGTAACATAATTCCCTCCCCCTTGCTTCTAGAGCCATTCATTGCTCAGAGAGCTGGCTCAGAGGCTTTGCTCTCTTAGCTGTGAATGACATTGAAGAAGAGGAGGAGGAGTCACGTTACACAGGAGCTCAGACGCCTGCAACGCTTAGCATTCTCCCCCCATAAGAATGCCACTGACTAAAGTAGGTTCCAGTATATGAGGTGGCCTTTGTAAATGGTTGAATGTCAGTTTCTAGGGTAAGCAAAATCTCTGTCTTTCCTTCCAAGCCTGGTTTATATCCTTTTGTAGGATGTTGAGTTATTTTTCATCTTCTCAATCTCTACAAAATGGACACGTATTTAAAATTCCATAATTCTGATTGACTATCAGAAACCAATGCATTGCATCTTAACTGGTGTTTTGCTTCATTTGTGGGGTAGTTGGGGTTATTTCTTCTGCATTAAACATTTTATGTGGTTTAAGCCATATTCTATGACTTAATGTCAAAGTATTATTTTATACTACTTATAGCAAGCTGCTTCTGCATGGTGACCTTCCTCACCTGGTTGTACCATTCTAGCAGGGTGTGCCACTGCCACATAGATCCTCTAAGTCTGCAATCCTATACACACCTGCCTGGGAGTCAGCCCCACTGAACACAATGAAACTTACAGCCCAATATGTTGCCCCTGCAGCAGCCAGAGGTACTGCGAAGAGTGGTACTATCCTCACTTAAAGTCATTTGGTTAAAAGTTGTTTTGTTATAAAATTGTTGAGAAAAACCATTTCCTTCTCCCCTTGTCTGCATGGGGTTTCTCTGGCCCAGAAAAAAAACCTCACATTTATTTCAATCATTTAATATTAGTGTTTTCAGTCTTTATTTGGAAGTTCAGTAATGTTTTTGTGACCGAAAATATGCAGGAGGAACATAATTCTTGTTTACAGATACACGTTGGTTTTGTTGTAAGTCGTTTTGCTTAAAGTTGTAGTTTCCAAGCACCTATGAACTACTTTAAGTGAGGACTTGCTGCAGTATTGCTAGCAACTATAAGGGTCCTGGATCTGTAGGCAATAAGTTCTGGGAGTACAAGCAGGTGGTCCTTCATTCAAACATCCGAAATCCAGGGTATTCCAAAATTCAGACATCTTTGTCCAAGACTTTTTTGTTTTAACTTTCTATAGAAAGAAGGTCTTGTACAGGCTGTAAGTTCTATTCTCTGCTCTGTGGTGCATGGTGTGTGACTGCTTCCCAAGCAGTCCAGATAAGGAATAATCAACCTATAGTCACCTTTTCTGGATTGTTGCACTATCCTAAACCATATTGAATTCCTGTTTTTTTTATGTGTACATAAATAAGTTAGTTAATATTACTATTTTGTTCCCACTGTATTTCATTTTACTACTCTTTTAAAGCTATTATAATTTATAATGATAATTTGTAAAATGCACCCTTGGAATAAAAATGCATAGCACTGCTTTGCACTTCTAAATTTGGAAAACACCAAAATCCATGAAAAAATAAAACTATTTTCACCCACCTCTACTCATTCACCTCCATGTTGGTTTCTTCAACATTTGGTTGTTTTAGCAGGAGCTCAATGCTTTGTAGCCATAAAGCAGAAAAAAATGCTCTTTCCAACATTACTCCTGACCAATGTACAGATGGGCAGCCCAATCCTGAGCACCCCATGCGCCTACATGAGCAGTGGTAGTCAAGCTAGTACCTTCATCTCCTTCCCCCAGGAAAAGCCCCATCAACCACAATGGGGGCTCCTTGACCCACCGCCAACTATTTTGCCAGCAGTGAATCGAGCAATCTCATGTCAGGCTGCCCAGTTCGAGGCGGGGAAGTGGATCTAATGGAGGAAATCACTGCCGGGTCCCACCCCTTCATGGGTACACTCCTCCCCCGCTCCACCCAGTTCCTACCCCTCCCTGCCTTCCCCACTGCCCCAAACAGGCTTACTGGTGGCCAGTGTTTCTGGAGCTCCGGCCGTTCCATCTTCCACAGTTTGTGCCAGGCACTAATTTAGCGCCACCCCAATGCAAGGATTTGCAAAACTGTATTTGCAAAACTGTTAGCCAGCAATACACATGTACTGACGGGATTTGTTCCTGAATCCTGCATTGCCATAGCCACTCAGTGTCAACAATAACTGACCAAGAGATATTTTTCATAGAGGTAGCATCATATGTTTAGGGTGCCTTACCACATCAGAAAATAGAGAGCATAAGTCTGGCTTTTCATAGTATATCTTTCATGGCTATCTCCCTGAGCAAACAGAAAGTACTCCCCAACTCAAGATGAGGATGATTTCCTTGGAGCATTTTCTTAGTTTCCCGAACATCCCCCATTCTTTCTGTCTCTTCTTTAGAGGCAGCACCCTTTGAATCCCTCCCAGAATGAAGAAGGTTCATTGATTGGATTGTCATTGTGTTCCTTTCAGTCCCATGATTCTATGAGAATAAGCAAACTCTCTTACATCGAGCCTGATATATCATGCACTTCTAATCTGTATTAATCTGCAGGAGAAATGTTAATGGTGTAAATAATTTTGAAAAGAAACCTGATTAACTGGCTATGTCTTTCAATACCTGATGGAGTCGGTCGATATCCACTGACAGGATTATCAGCAAGTTGTCAATGAGGACAGTGATAGAATTATCTCCCTTTAAAAGGTTCCGAGACTGCCAGCCAGGAAATCATAGAGAGGAGAATGACAGAGATAGATGAAGAGTGAATATACCTGTGAGAAAAACTAGAAGAGAATTATATTAGGGGCTGGGAGAGAGTAACCCCATACTGGCTACAAAGAAGATTTCTTTAGTCACAGCAAGGTATTGGCAGGTAGATCAATATGATATAATGTATCTTTTGTTCTTAGTCCTGGCCTCTTCAAGACAATGGGTGCGCCGATGTTACTCCAAAAGCTGTGCCATTGGTTTTCTTTTGTTTATGTCTTTTATAGAAGCTGTAGTACCAAAATAGGAAGACAGGATAAAGTTTAAGGATGCAATCCTGTACACGCTGACCTGGGAGAAAGTGTAATTGAACTCAATGTAACTTATGTCATAGGATTGTGCTATACATTTTATTAGCTTTATTGCACGCAAGTTGTGAGTTTGATAACGGGGATAAAGCTTAAGTTTTAGCAGTAGTCCAAATCAACAACAATGATCAATTAATAGTAGTATAGTATATTACTGATATAGCACTAATGGGCAAAGTGTTTTGCAGTGAAAATCTTGCCTATTTTCACCACTTCTCATAGTAAACGTCCTTATGATATAGCTCAGAACAAACCACTGGTGATGTGCATGAGCCCGATTGCACTCAATGGGATTTAAGCAATTAATTTCTTAATTCCCTTTGATTTCAGTAGAATTTATGTGTACCTGGTGTTCCGCCAAATTCCCTGCCCTGCAACAGAGAACTTAAAGTTAGGGAAGACAAGTGTTCCGCCAAATTCCCTGCCGGGCCTCCCCAAAGACCTCAATGCCCACATTAGGCCAACTAGTTTCCCCACAGAGCAGTCTCAGAGATAGGCAAGAGGGAGGGGGTTCAGTCACCCACTGGGCCGCCTCTTTCAGCAGCTTTTGTTTGGGATCACTGGCTGGTCAGCCTCCTCCAGACTGCCCTCATCACTGGCTTTGCTCAAAATACCCCACCACCAAACAATAGGCAGTCAGCTTGTCCCAGCTACAACTGCCTCCTCCCTTTGGTGGCTCCAGGGGCGTGGCAGCCAAACAACTGTTTCCCACAGTCATTCCCCATAATGAGCTTACCTTAGCCAGTCCAACTGTCCTTCCTTCAGTCCTTCCAACAGGCAGGCAGGCAGTCCAGGCAGTCCAGGCAGGCAGGCAGGCAGGCAGTCCATCCAGTACTCCATCCCAGGTACCATCTTCCAGTACCTATACAGCTTTTCCCTTCCAGCACCAACCCAGGTGCCTTCCTAGGACCTTCCCAGGTCCCTACCCAGATCCCTTCTCCATCTCCTGCCTCCAGCTTTATACTGAGGCCAGCCAATCAGTGTCTGTTGCTAAGCAGATTCTAGCATCAGCCATGCCCATCTGCACCTGTGCTGGCCTCCCTTCATAGCCTGTGCTCGGAGGCTTGCAAAACCTTCTGGGATTAACGCTATAATCCCTGGTTTATCTGGGACAAGGGGCCATTGCTGATACCACTCCCTATCCCTGGGGTCCCTCCTGTCTTTTCTAATACACCTGGTTATCTATGTATTTATCTCCCCTCCCTCACCCAATATTTACCTGTCTCCAGAATTCCTCTCCCGGAAGTAAGAAGATATAATGTAGGTCTAAAACAATAAATACACTTACGATATACTGAACTCAGTGGAGCAAATTAATCTACTTAGGCTGCAGTCCTGTATACACTTACCTGGGAGTGAGTCCCATTAAACTCAATGGGTTTATTTCTGAGTCAGTATGCATAGACTTGCACTACTAGAATCATACCACAATAGCCCAATTCTATGCATGTCTACTCAGAAGTAAGTCCCATTATAGTAAATGGGTCTTACTCTGAGGTAAGTGTACATAGGATTGTAGCCTAAGTGATAATTTAGGAGACAAACATAAAGGAAAACAGATATTTGCGTACTTTTACTCAATTTCATTTTGCTCGTAAATGTAAATTCTGTAATGTAAATTCACTTTGCTCATAAAGTATAATGTAAATGTTATACTCTGAGGAGATAAAATTAATGTATGTTAAGTTGCTTCTAATATTTCTGCAAAATAAATGAGAAAGACTTGCACCTCAGAACTGTCTGGACCTTTCATACCCAGAGCTATATTGTCTGAGTACAAGAGGTTTTGAATTTGAAACACATACCATCTGACAGTCCTACCTGAACAAAACAATCAAATCAAATAGGTTTTCCCCCCCTCCTTTTTGCTGAAAATGCTCTTCACAACATTACAGCCACTAAAAGCCAGTGACCAGAGATATTTCAAAAGCAGAGTGAATGCAATGCCACAGTACTCAAAGGAATAAGTTATGGTTTGTTTGGCTTTGAGTAAAGGACTTCATAGAGACCAGCAGGAACTGAAAATCCTCTGAGATTACAGCTTGTTCCAGTTGAATTGCCATTGTTACTTGGTTATTTGTGCCTTGTCACTGTTTTCTTCCTAAATCTCTCTTATAAAGGCCAAAGCTTCCGTGTTCTGAACCCCATGAATTCCCCCATTAAGAACATTTAATGTCCAACAAACATATGAAAGTTTGACCTCTTCTGAGGCTCACTGCATGGAGCTGTGATGACAGTAATAATCAGATGGCCATCAGGCACACAGGCCATTCCGAAGGCTCTGAGTATCAGGATTTGCTTCATGGATTCCATGCAATTAATTTCTGTGGGTGGAATATCTTTGGAGTCCATCCAGCCAAATTTTACTCTTTTATGCCAAGGCAGGCACTCTTCAACCAAGGCAGGAATTCACCATTGTCCTGTATCTGTGGTACTCAAACGTTTTAGCACTGGGAGCCACTTTTTAGCATCTTATCTTCCCATACTTTCAATATGGCTGCCCTAGGTGCTTCACAACCCACCTGAAACTGGCTCTTGACCCACTGGTGGGACCTGACCCACAGTTTGGGAACCTATATATTGTCCTATATTGTCCTATATAATTCTCTATAATCCAAAAAGTGCCCCAGATTAGGATTTGCATGTATGCAACACATGAAGGCTGCTCTAAAGAATGTAAGATCTGCTGGATGATTTTGACTAATAGCCATGAAATACGAATATCGAATGTACAGAAATTCCTAGATAGGTAGACAGTGGTCCTGTAAGGCATGTGTGAAAACCAATGACTCTGTGTTCATAAATTCGGCATATGTCTGTGTTTTATGCCCTGCGTTGCAACATGGCCTTAGTATCAGTTCTTTCTGTAACTTTATTCAAGATGGAAATATTTTCAATTAATGCATTATTTTCAGGGTGCTAAGCCATGGCGATGCCAGTGCGTTCTCCCTCCAGGGTGGGTGTCACCCCCTGATGTGCAACGTTCCCCTGCTGCAAGACACCCCTGCTGAGCAATACCCCCTTATTCACCATGTGGAGGAGTGAAAGTAGCTGTGAAAGTTGTGTCCAACATTCAGTCACACCACACTTGGCCATGTTACTGGTTTGAGCCTTGCTCTTCTGGCAGGCACTTGACATCCAGCCTAAATATGTGTCTCCTGCAGACTTTGCAATAAAGACAAATAGAACATTCACCATGTAACTGTGGAGACAGGGTACTGAAACCCTTCGGCCCAAGCTGTGGTTTTGGCCTATTTTATCAAACACAGGGTGCAATCGTAACCTGGAGTTAGGCCAGCAAAGTTAGGCCAGCAAAGTTTGGACAGCACAAGGGCCATCGTAAAGCGTGTTTGGACCACTCTCGGAGTCAGGGAAGATGGCGCATGTCTATATGATGACGTACACACAGAGTGTCTTTGGAGAGTGGTCCAAACATACTTTACAGTGTGCCTTATGTCAGCCAAACTTTGCTGGCTTAACTGTGTCAGCCTACCTCCAAGTTAGGATTGTGCCCACAGTCTCTGCACGCTAGTCAAAAAAAGATAAAATAGAAAAGCTCCAACATGTTTAGAGACCAATCCTATCCGTGTTTCTTGTGCCGATGCAGCTGCAATACAGATAAATGTTCCCTTATCTTAAGGAGACGTCCCTGACTCCCCCCTCCACCACAGAATGCAGCACCCACACTCCACTGAGATGGCTACATCAGGGCTGGAAAACTGGATAGGATTTGGCCCTTAGTGTCACACCTACTATGCCCCTTATTGTTAGATAACAGGGAAAGGCAGCTGCAATTCAGTTGTCACCTTGTTGGCGGCAGCCCTGCGCCACGGCCCCTCCACCCGCCAAACACATTACCCCGGGAGGCCGGCCGGTAGCGGCGGCTGGGAGGGGCCACTGCCGGGCTCGCCCCCTGCCCTGCTGTCACCGCAGAACCCCTTGCCGGGGAGCTGCACCGAGGCCAGGTTCAAGACGCCCGGTGAGGGAGGTGCGTCAGCCAATGGCTACGCCACCAGCAAAGGAGCCGTGGCAGGAGCAGCCACCTCCGCAGTGCTGGACGCGGAGCCTTGGCTGCACAGGCACGGCCTCACTCTCATCCGGCTCAAAGCATTGCGAGATCTCGCATGCGAGATCTTGCTGGAAGGGGAGGGGCCTCATCTATCCCGGCCAGAGCTCATAAGGAGCTTGGTCGGGAAGCGAGCGGTCACTCCTTGGCACTGGGTGAAGGTCTGGTGGTCGAGGGCTCCACGGGAGTTGGCCACCCTCCTCCCTGGACGACCTCCTCGGGGGGACACCCCGGCAGGACAGCACCAGGGGACAAGACGCCCCAAGTAGCCGCCCCCCCAACCTTGGGTGGCGGGGGCTGGTGCCACCCTATCTGGTCATCACTCCCGGGCATAGAGCCCCCGCACCCGGGAGTGGAGGACCACCACACCACCGGGAGTGGAGCCCACCCCAACAGAGGGTCCCCAGGGGCACAACCCTAGCATGCCCCTGACTCCTCGGGTCTCCAGGCCTGACAGCCGGTTAGCCAGCACCCACGCTGACGGGGCCAGACCAGCCCATCCCGCGCCCAGAGCTCTCTCTCTCAATGCTAACATGTTAACCATCTGCTGGGCAGCTAGATCTATACAGAAATCCATTCACTCCAGCAGATGATGAACTGGTCATGCTGCTGCATCCCTGTATCTGGAGTGGGACACACCCCCCCCCATTTTTGATCAGAAGCCCCTGGGTGTTTCTTCTCCTTAACCAACAAGAGGGCTTTAAAATTAAACATCAGTGTCAAAGGTGGTTGCCTGAGGGATATTTTTTAAATGAACTCTTTAATGTACTTACACATCCAGGAAGAGAAGCTGACGCGATTGGCAATATATTATACATTAGCTCATAAAGCGACTGACTGACCTTATCTTCACAGGAGGGAGCTCCCTCCAGACTGACGCGATCGCTCAGAACCGTCTAATAGGGACAGCTGGAGGAGAGGTGAAGTCTCTCTCCTTTGATTTCACAACCTCTTCCACCAGGGTAAATCAAACGACCGAGGCACAAGTCCAAGGTTTGAAACCCCATATAAAAGGAAGGGTTATGATTTTCAACAGAGAGAAGCTTTGAGCTGCATTTTTAGAAGGTTACCAAGTAAAGAACTTGGAGGAATGCCAGCGCCAGGAGTTCTGACGCCGTCCCTGGCTTGGGCTGAGTTCTTTCATACGGCTGGTCCACGCTATCTCCTTTGTAATTGTGGATGCTGCCCCACACTGTGAATCATTTTCTACTGATGAAGAACCCCTGGAATGTACAGTTCAGGCACTGACATGAACTGAGTATACAACAAGACATTGGGTTGGAGAAAAGCTACTGAGAGGCCAGTATGGACACCTGTTCCCAGATCAGAGAGAGGTCCTCTAGCTGCAGTAGATGCCTTCAGGGACTGATGTAAGGACTACTCTATCACAGAAACTCTCTACACAGACATCCCAATTGGCTGGCCCAAGAGCCACCATAAAGCATGTTTGGACCACTCTCAGGGAAGATGATGCATGTCTGTGTGCTGGCCTTTCTGACTCCGAGAGTGGTCCAAACATACTTTACGGTGGCCCTTGTGCAGGCCAAACTTGGCTGACCTAACTGTGCTGGCCTAACTCCAGGTTAGGATTGCACTCTGGATCTGAATTGTAGAAAAAGAATTCACACCAACATTTTGTTTGAGGCAAAAATTAGAACTGCTCTGCTCTGCTCCAAATACCGCAATGACAAGTCTGGGAGTATTCGCCCGGGAAATTATTAAAGGTAATTTCAGCATTAAAAAACAAAACAAAACACCACAGCAGTTCATTTTTCACTTTCCTCCTTGGCATCGCTTGATGGATGCCACTCAAAAAACATATCAGTGTTTGGATTGGATGCAGTCTACATTTCATGTTTTCATTTGAATTTAGGTCTGTCACAACTGATAAAGAGTGATAAATGTGACATTACGACGTCGAAAGATCATTAAATGTCAAGCCAGGCACTGGCAGCAAAATGGCTGGCAGAAAGTCAATGAAGCAAGAACTGTATGGAGTGTGAGGAGCAGAGATGGATCTAGGGCAGCAGGGAGACGCGCAAGCTGTGAGCAATCAATCAATCATTTTGTATTGAGGAGGAATAAAGCCCAACGTAAAGGCAGTTGCCATGTGTATAGGTACAGAGGAAAACATCTTATTTGTAAAGTCCCTTTGATTTATGTCTGCGTGCGTCTTGCAGCCATGATCAGAAATAATAGGCCAGTAAAAGTACACATTGTGTGCCAGCCAATTCCTTTGTATGAAATCTTCAGCGTCAAAAATAAACCACCTTACTTACACAAAGGAGGGAGCCCTAAAGCACTGCATCGTGAACAATGTTCCCCTTAGAACCAAAGATTTGAGTAGTATGATGAAGGTGTAACTAAAAAGTAAAATGTGTGAAGTTTTTTTTTCTTGACCCTCGTACTGCAAAGGAACCATTAGAATGTATTCAAGTCTAGTTTGCCAACTATTTTCCAGTTCATATGATCCAGTTTTAAGTGATGCCAAATATAGTCTGTGTTTAAACTCTGCACAGTATTCTTTATTAAAATGTGAGTACAATCCTAACCTGGAGTTAGGCCAGCATAGTTAGGCCAGTAAAGTTTGGCCGGCACTAGGGCCACCCTAAAGCGAGTTTGGACCACTCTCAGAGTCAGGGAGGATGGTGCACATCTGTGTGCTGGTCTCTCTGACTCCGAGAGTGGTCCAAACATACTTTACTGTGGGTCCCTTTTGCTGGCCAAACTTTGCTGGCCTAACTCCAGGTTAGGATTGTGCTCTGTATCTCTAAAAGCTGTTTAAAAAATCACCAGCTATAATGCTTGCACAAGCACACCCACAGATTGACAGGGTTTCCTAATTAGCAGTGGGATAATCCAATTAACTGTTGACAGAAATAAAAATTATAAGAAAACTTTCCCTACCTTAACTGTACCAAATGCATCTATGTAAACTCTATACATTTACACCCCAATCCTATCATGGCTGGCCTCCGTAGGAGTAGTGATAGCAAAACAGCTACCACTGCACTTAACTCTACAGGTGCTGCAGCAGCCATAGGAGGCAACTTGGGAGAACGGTATTCATCTCCTCCCCCCAGGTAAGGGTGCTGGGACACCAATGGGCCTCTTTACGCCTGTGTGGCCTGACATGGAGGACCAGATCCCATCCCCTGCTTTGCCCCTCCCCTTGCTGAGTTCTGCGCTCTCCCTGCCCTAACTGAGCTCACAGGCGCTGAGGCCTAGTGCTAGAAGTGCCATATGGCACAGGCACTGGCCATATGACACTGGCATCGGCAGTAAGGGCTTACTGCCGGTGCTATTTTCATTAGTATCGGTCCCTTAGAGAGAAACGATCCAGTCCTAACTCCCACTTGTGCCAGTGGAGTGCATGTTCCACCTGCCTGTGCAGTCGCAAAATAGCTGCAAGGTGCTTTGTGACAGCACAGCTTCTAGCAGAGTTGGCAGGAAGGCTGAAACCTTCCTGATGGTGACAGCGTGAAGAGGGATGCACATAAGAGCAGGTAGGCCCAGTGCAGGGGCCGGAGGAAGGAGGGAGCTGGGTGGGGAGGGGGTGTAATGGGGTGATGGCAAAGGGGATGGAATGGGCACATTGGGTCCAAAGGTGGGCAGGACAGCAGGGCTGGTACATGCTGTATCCTATCCCCCACCTCCTGGCCCTGAACTGCCAACATGGATTAAAGCAGACTATAGAGATTTTGAGCTGGCACAGGTCTGAGTTGACTCACTGCTACAGCTGGGGCTTACCTCAGGGCAAGGGGCAAATGTCAACACCAAATCACTATCAATCAATCACTAGTATTTATATACCGCTTTTCAACATAAAGTTCACAAAGCGGTTTACAGGCAAATAATAACATTAAAGTTAAATGGCTCCCTGTCCCAAAAGGGCTCACAATCTAAAGGAATGGAGAACACCACCAGTAACAGCCACGAGAAAGACACTGTGCTGGGGTGAAGAGGGACAATTGCTCTCCCCCTGCTAAATATAAGAGGACACCACTTGAAAAAGTGCCTCTTGCCCAGTTAGCAGGGGTAAACCCACAGGATGCAGCGTAGTCCCCACTGGTGCCGCTGTGTTGCCTTGCAGGAGTTTAATGAGGATTTGGTTGTTAGGTTGTGGGCTTTTTTTATTCTCATCTTCCCTTTATTTTAGTTTGAGGTTAAAAAACTATCCATGCAATAATGTTTGCCAAGAACTGTGGGAGCATTTTGATCACCTTGTACTATGAACAGAGGCGGATCTAAGGGGGGGCAAATCTGTAAGTTTTGCAAGAAGCCTTACCCTGTCATGTAAATCCCTCCTCTCCCTTGCTGCTGTAGCCAGTAAGCAGCGCCAAGATGTTGCTGTTCCCTGTGAGGATTGGCTAGAACAGTGCAGGAGAGGAGTGTTTTCCACTGCAAGGTAAGTCTTCTTGCAAAACTTACAGATTTGCCCCCCTTAGATCCGCCTCTGACTATGAAATATCTATTAAAGTAGCAGCTTCAGTAACAAAAGTGGGGATGAAATATAATGCAAATGAAAAACTGATGACTGTCTATGAAGAATGAATATTCTTTCTCTCGTATATCTCTTAGGAGGAACATCTGTTAGGAAGAGAGTCATTCTCACATTTACAGTACACAGCATATTCATTATTCCAGTAACCATATTCATTTGAAGCAATGTCCCAGACCTCTGTGAGTTTGCCCGATTCTCTATCTCCTCCTCAAGGAATGTTCTGCCAGTGTAGAGGGGAAGGGAAGTAATGCATTGTGCTTAGGAACTTGGGATCCTTTATTCTGGAGTGTAGTCTCCCAAATGTCTCTTGCGTGACATTGTGTGATATTGTGTTTCCCAAACTGGTGAATCGTGACACACCAGGGGAATCAGAAAAGGGCAAGTCCCCTTTTAAAGGGGATGTCCCAGAAATCTACAACAATATGATCTCCATAATCATGTCCATGCTGGGCAGGGAGGGCTTTTTTTTAACTTACCTGGGGGTTGCTATGGCTCTCCGGAGCATCTGGGGAGCCTGTGGTCCCCTCTGCAGCCCTTCCTGAGGCTTGGAAATGTTGTAAAAAATAAACCACTTCTGGTGTTCAGCCCCAAACAGGAAGTTTTTTTATTTTATTTTGACATTTCCAAGCCTCAGGAAGGGCTGCAGAGGAAGTTGCAGGCTCCCCAGATCCTCCAGAGAGCCATAGTGACTCCCAGGTGAGTTAATAATAATAATAATAATAATAATAATAATAATAATAATAATAATAATAATAATAAAAAAAAAAACAACTTCCCTGCCCATCAGCAGCACAATAGTGTTGCTGGCCTCCCTCCCCAGCCACCCATGCTGTTGACTTACAGGGTTCCCAAAGTCCGAGTAAGACTTTAGGAACCACGGGTATAGAGAATCATACGAATTTCCACTTTTAGGAGAAAATGGTGCATTTGTCACATCAGCAGCCATTATATCCATCCCCGTCTTTGATGCAGAACTATCTGCATGATTGTTCACTCTGCGTTGATTGCTGAAACCTTTTCCTCTGGCCTTCCATTGTTAGTACTTGGTCTTCTTCTCACTTCTGCTACCAAAATCATTCCATTCTTTCATCAGTCTGAGTCCTCTCCTTCAAGCCTTCCACCATCCTTCTCTCCAGCATTAAGGCTGCAAACCTATCCACACTTAACTGAGAGTAAGCAAGTCCCAATGAACACAGTGCTGCACAGGATCATACTGCAAGTCTTTGTCTTTCTTTTCAAACCAATGCTCTGAACACATTGCTTTGCTAATCCTTCCTTCTCACCCTTCTCCTATATGCCAAGATATTTCTTCCTTCAGCTTCCACCGCTGGATCCTATGCCCTGCCTTGGCCCAGGCAGTCCGGCATGGGACTTCTGGAGTCTCCACCAGCAAAATAGTGGCAAAATAGCCATTTTGCTACTGCTGCTCCTACAGGAACCAAGCAGCTCCCCCCACCCCCACTGGTGCAGCTGAGCCAAAAATAGGTATGCTGCAACCAGCCCGAGGGTGGCGGATTTGAAATTCTCAGAGGCAAAAGGGGATTTAAATTCCCTTACAGTCCTGTAAACCTCCACCTCCATGATGGGTCTAGTGCCAGTCTGAGGAGAGAGGATGGAAAGGCTGCAGAAAGGAGGGATAGGGTCTGGTGCATGCAGTCTCCTCCTGATCTACCCCCCCCATAGCCACCTTGCTCCTTGCACTACTTAGCATGCTGACATGATGCCTTTCATGACTGGCACTGGTTGCTTTCTAATTAAATTTATTTTTTTGTGTATTTATTCATAACGTACAAACAAAAAAACCATGTACATACTGAAATTACAACACAAATGTATAGTGACCAAAAAAAAAAAAAAAAAAGGATGTGCAGGCTATCAAACAGTCAAGATTGGCAGAATGCTCCCCCACCCCGGCCCATTAGCGTTGCGTTGTTAAAGGATTACACACTCAAACTAGGCAGGTAGTGCAATCTGGAAGAAAGACTGTGGAAATGTTGAGTTTAATTTTTTTTAAAAAAAATGATATTCTAGTTGTTTTCACTTTGTTTAAAGAGAAATGCTATCACAGATCTGCTCATTTTAGCCATCTGAGAATTTTCAAGGAAAACAGGCAGTCCCTAGCATGAGTAAACTGTGAACTATATTAGTAAAATAAAGGTTTCAAAGCCAATTAGCATTAAAAACTTTATTTTCAAATGCACTTCACAGTTTGCTCATGCTGGGAATTGCTTCTTATCTTTGAAACTTTCAGGCTGATGGGCGCAATTTTATTTTAATTGGTTGGAACATCATGTGTGAGAGAACATGACGGAAGACAAATTGCTTATACAGATGTGTAATGTCACAAAGAAAGAAAGGTTGTGGTATTGCCTCAGAGAAACCAGTGCTCTTTGCAATGACGTTCACCCTAGTTTACAAGCAGATTTTTGAAGAATCTTTTGGGTGTTTATGTGGACAATCACCAGTTTATCCTACTGAAATCTAAGAAATGATACTGATGAATATTATTTCCCCTGATGTTCTGATTCTATTATTCTGAAAGTTCATCTACGTTGGGGTTCCTCACAATTTTTAGTTCATTAATTTAGGAATGACCCAGAAAGATGACCCAAAGAAACTATGGGCGCAATCCTAACCGACTATCCAACACTGAGGTAAGGGCAATGAAATTCTGAGATAAGGGAACAGAAGTTCCCTTACCTTGAGGAGGCCTCCATGACTACTACTCCACTGCAGAATGCAGCACATGCCCCATTGGCACAGCTAGATGAATTAATGGTCTAATTAAAGCAGCTTATAAAGCAGCAAAGCAGAACAGAAAAAAAACTTGCAAAAGATATGGATTTCACCAGGGCTGGCTCCTCTATGAGGCCAACTGGAGCAGTCACTTCAGTTGGCATGGAAGGTGGGACATCACCCATCTCTGTCAACTTACCTTCGCTGCTTGTACTCCAGAATGCCAGATGCGAAGGAGTGACAATAGGATGCATGTACCTGGTTATCTTGTGTGCTCCCTGAGGCATCTGTTGGGCCACTGAGATACCGGAAGCTGGACTAGGTATGGGCCTTTGGCCTGAGTTCTCCTTATGTTCCTATGCTCCTCCTTCTCTTTCCTTGAATGGATGAGAAGGGACAGAGGGAAAAGAGGAAATGTGAAGATGAGGAGAGTGCTGAGCTGAAACATTGGAGAGTGGGAAGAACAAAGGCTGGCATGTTATAAGGGCATTTGGGCAGTGTGGTGGTATGGGTAAGGAGTACACTGACAAGGGACAAACCAAGCTAGCATGCTCCTGTTCCCCCTTCTGCTTAGGTACAGTGTAAATAGTTTTCCAATGATTGAATAGAACTTATCTCTCTCACATCTTCCTTGTGAGATACTAGAGACACCTGGGTGGTTATAGTTGGAGAGATAATCCTGGTTTTGAGCTAAACAAGACTTATCTGGCAATCAAAAGAGATTTGTTGAGTCAGAAGCACTATAGAATTGGATGAGAGCAAATTGAGTGATATGATGCAAATATGTGATGTTGCTTCACAGAGTCACAGTAGAATTAAATAATTTGTTCTCTCTCTCTCTCTCTCTCTCTCTCTCTCTCTCTCTCTCTGTGTGTGTGTGTGTGTGTGTGTGTGTGTGTGTGTGTGTGTGTAGAATTTTCACCAATTCTCAGTTACTATTTCCAGTTTCAGGATTTTCCTTTTGACCAAAAAATGCCTTAAACCACACAATTCAGCGCAGGTCCATGAAGACTGATCCCAGTATCATTTTAAAGTGGTTTTTGACCTTTCAAGCAAATTCTGGAATCTGCTGCACTGTGCCACACAGCATAGCAGATACGTTTGGATTCAAATGCCTCTACTAAGCTAACAAAAATGTTCAATTGGATTCAAAATAGAAATCCCCTCTGGGCAATTTGGCATTGCGTTATTATTACGTTCATTTCTACAGATGTTCCCGAGCCAAGTTAATATGTGACAATCACAACGTGCTCTCAAGATCATCACAGAAGCGGCACTGTTGTTTCAAAAATATTTTTAATTACACATTACTCTTCTTTGGAATCCTTTTCTCACATAGCCACAGATGGGGTATTTCAAAATAGCTTTTCATTTGCATTTACACTGAAAGATTCATCTCTTTGTATGGGCCTGATTCTGCCAAGTGCAAGAAGACTTGAGCTCATGTCTCCCTCACTAGAGACCTTCAAGCAGAGGCTTGACAGGCACCTGCTGGAGATGCTCTAGGAGGATTTCCTGCCATAGGTAGGGGGTTGGACTAGATGACCTTGTAGGTCCCTTCCAACTCTTTGATTCTATGATTCCATGATCTCAAGAGCACCATTAAAAATCCCACATGCCATCATTTATCCAGTGCTTATTGTCAACATCAGGCCCTGAATACAGCAAATTCCTGCGATGGGTTTTGTTAATGATGATGTAATGAGCAGCCTCTGTGTGTCATAGGAGAAACCTCTTTTTCATACTCACAGGACTGATACACAGGATGCAGACAATGGCTAAGTTAACTAGAGAATTATAGGTCCAGCAAATTAATTCTACAGAGGTTACAAAAAAAGAGTTTTCTCTGCATTAGTTTTTTGGGGAGTTTAGCCATGAAGCTTGTCTGTCCAGAGGCAAGATACTCACATGAGAACCGCAATGATGCACTCCATAGCATCCCCATATTTGCCTGGCACCATTCCTGCACGTGAGGCAGTGGCAACCGTGTGGCAGCATCTGATTGGCTGCTGGGTCAGGGGGATCTAGGAGCGAGCTTTGCACTGTTGCTAGGGCTCTGACAGGGCTCAGTCGCTCTGTTTTTCGGCCCCCACCCTCCCTTGCCCTTGATTCAAACTGAGATTAGCTGGTCGCCCAATTGAAGGGGGCTGGGTAGAAATTTTTTGCTATCAGCCAGATTGGTGGTTTTTTCAGCTACCCTGGACTAATCAGAGTGTGGGGAGGCATTGTGTTTTCATTTTTGGGTCACTGGGCAGGTAACATGCTGGCCGGGTGGGTGATAAACTGGTGTCCATCTGAGGTTGGTGTAGTCCAGGGACTGGCCACCTGCCACCCACATACGATTCCTACTGGGTCGGTGGGTAGCCTGGCCTTTCCCCTGGCTGGATTGCCTGGGTTCCCTCCTGCTGCACTGGGGGGACGGGACTTAGTGGGTCCTGCTGCCTCGACCCGGATGGGTTGGTGGAGATGGGTCCCCTTGGGCTTTGCCCAGGAATGGCTTGGAGTCAGATGGCTACGCCCTTTGACGTCAGGGAATTGTCAGCTTCCCTTTAGGGGCCAGCACGTTTTACGTGTTTGAATTTACAACTTGCTGCAATTCGTTTTATTAATAAAGTGACCCCTTTATGTCATGCCATTGTCTTGTGTGTGTTTTGAGATGGGTGCTTGGGTAAACAGGGAGAGGTGCCTTAGTTGTACATCATTGTGTAATGTCCCATTGACTGAGTTTTTCTTGTGTCTATTCTGTACACTTTACAATCTGAAACTAGTTTTCAACAATTGTCAAGAATAACTGTGAAGTCCTGGACAACCTGAATTTTCCAGCACTGCACCATTTGCAAGATTTAGTTATTTGAAAATGCATATCAATCAATCAATCAATCAATCAATCAATCAATCAATCAATCAATCAATC
>JAJKFI010000019.1:703088-713098 GCA_029204185.1 Lerista edwardsae
ATCAATCAATCAATCAATCAATCAATCAATCAATCAATCAATCAATCGCTAGTATTTATATACCACTTTTCAACCCGAAGTTCACAAAGCGGTTTACAGGCAAATAATAACATTAAAGTTAAATGGCTCCCTGTCCCAAAAGGGCTCACCATCTTAAAAAAAATGCAGAACACCACCAGCAACAGCTACTTAGAAAGACACTAAGCCAGTGTAGAAAGCCAGGGTAGAAAGACACTGTGCTGGGGTGAAGTGGGACAGTTACGCTCCCCCTGCTAAATATAAGAGGAACACCACTTGAAAAATGCCTCTTGCCCAGTTAGCAGGGTTTAGCAGTGAGCAGTTAGCATATATCTGGAGGTTGAGCTGTTGCTGTGCCTGAAGAAGCTAAGCAAGTTTTGCTGCCTTGAATGGGAGACTAGCATTCAGGGAATGAGACAGTGGGACGGAGAGGCGTGTGAAGAAATGCGACTGGCAGGAAACAGATAATGGACTGGCAGGAAATGGATAATCGAATCCAGTGGCAGTCGTATAGTTGTGGAAGGGGGGGGAATGCCCAGAGTTCCGCACTGGTGGAGTAGAGCGGGGAGCAGCAATGAGACGGCTCACCTTTCACAGCAGTAAGCTGCTGGCAGGGAAATTGGCCCTCTTGCCCGCCCTTGCTCTCAAACAACTCCAAAAATAGAGCCTGGCGTGGTATGGGGCATGCTGGAGGTGGGGCAGGGGGCAGGGGGCTGGTGCAGGGGCGGTGCTAGACAGACTTTGCCCCAGGTGGAGCCTCAGCTAGGTCCATGACTGACAGAGTCAACTGGTAGGAAAAAGGATAACATCTCAAGAATTGGTCAGAAACTTGATTTACAGCTACCTGCAAAAGCTTGAAAACACAAGGCTGGCAAGCCAGGATTAGACTGCACTATGAATGGGGAACATCCCCAGAAATGGAGGATTCTACATAGAACAGTACTTGTAAGGAAAAGAAAAACATTGAAAAACGGGGTTTAAAATCACCCTGCCTATGTAAAGCACCTTGAATCTATGAGAAAGCTGGCATATAAATACAGTAATATATTAACATACAGTATCATGCTTTTCTGTCTTGACCAAGGGACTACCAAGGTGGCTCACAACATGTGGTAAAATGACTGAACACCTTTAACAATTTAGAATTATTGAAAAGAATGGGAGGAACTGGGATAAAAATATACTGAAAAAACATTGAGAAGCTGAGGTACCTGTGGTGTCATGCTAAAAATCTGTTCTGATAAAAAGGTGCATTTCCTCACTTTCAGGCTGACAAACACCAACAGAAGTGTGGGCAGCTTGCCTGCAAATTATATGTTTTGGAGCGCAATCCTAACCTGGAGTTAGGCCGGCATAAACTAAGCCAGCAAAGTTTGGCCAGCTGGCTTAGTTTATGCCACCATAAAGTGTGTTTGGCCCACTCTCTGAGTCAAGTAGGATGGCTCACGTCTGTGTGCTGGCCTCTCTGAGAATGGTCCAAACATACTTTATGGTGTCCCTTGTGCTGGCCAAACTTTGCTGACTTAGTTTATGCCGGCCTAACTCAAGTTTAGGATTGCGCCCTTAATTACTAACGGCTCAGGGGGTGCTATTACACATAGTTTAGGAGTTCAGCAGTTAACTAGCTGTGTTAAAAAAGAACTAACATGTTTGAGTGTGTGCATGTCCAAGGGGTGCCAATCGTCCTAGAATGCACTTTTTTCAAGTAGCACATGTAACTAGCTACCGGGATAAATGAATGTGTCAGATGAATTATGGATCTGTTATTCTTTACTGTCCTACTTATAGGAAGTTTGAACATTTGAAAGTGTTTTGTGCTACGTCAGGCTGCTGGCTTGTCTACAGGGTGGTCTATGCAGGCTCAAGTGGCTTGAATCCCAAATCCACATAAGGCACAAATCGTAACCTGGAGTTAGGCAGGCACAGTTAGGCCAGCAACGTTTGGCCGGCAAAAGGGCCGCTGTTAAATGCGTTTTGATCACTCTCAAGAGTCAGGGAGGATGGCATCTGTCTGTGAGCTGGCCTCTCTGATTCTGAGAGTGGTCCAAACATACCTTACAGTGGCCCTTGTGCTGGCCAAACTTTGCTGGTCTAACTGTGCCTGTCTAACTCCAGGTTAAGACTGAGCGCATAATCTCACATAGGGCCTTTGTGGACCCTCCTAATTGTCTACAACAAGGATTGGCCATGTATTTCCAGGGTTTGAGACATGGTTCTGTCATGGTTCTCCAGCCCTAGCTGGAGATGTATGGGAAATTTATTCTATACAAACAGCCTATCTTACAGGCAGTCACATCTATACAAACAGAAGACTACTAAGGAGGACAAAACAGCTCAAAAGCCTCCATTGATGCTAGCAGGTTTAATATAACTATACTAGGAAATTATCTCAGATTATTGTCACTCGGTGTAGCCAAATGGAAGTCAATAAGACTGCAACAAGGTAAGCGCTGCTGTTATTGAATCACCTTTCAGGAACGAAGCAGGTCTCCAGTGTTCTGTAAATTAAATCAGAACAATGCACACTGATGGTTGGCTTAATCCCAAGTTTGAAGGATTCGATTGCACTGAAGCAAATGTGTTTTGCTTCAGGTTTTTAAGTGCTTCCTTCTATCTTTGATGAGCTATGATAAAAGTGGCAGCTTTGCAGAAATGAGTATTCCATTAACTCATTCATTACTGGACAACAGAACCCAAGGAGGTCAATGAGTACATGCAGTTTATTACCGCACTCTGAAAAAAAAATGGTTGTAAGAAATATAACAACCAAGTTAACTTCATTGTCTACAATTTCACATATCTAGCAATTTATATAGCAAGGAAACAGACATGTAAAAGTAACACTTTTCCTAGAATACTCTGGATCAGCACAAAATCTGGGTTTTTTGGATTAAGTTTCACTTCACTATCAATAGTAACAAATAAAAAAGAAGCACACACAACTACAAAAAGCTCAAACCAAATGAAAGAACGATGAAATTAGTTTGGATGATCTGAATAAATGAATAACACACACACACACACACACACACACACACACACACAGAGAGAGAGAGAGAGAGAGAGAGGGGGGGGATGCCTTGTATATACCTTGTTAATAAGAGTACACACTCTTATTAACTACTTTGTCTTCTCTATCAAGGGACGTGGTGGCACAGCGGGTTAAACTGCTGCTGGGCTTTCTGACCGGAAGGTTGGGAGTTCAAGTCTGCGCGACAGAGTGAGCTCCCGTTGCCTGTCCCAGCTCCTGCCAACCTAGCAGTTCAAAAGTACCTAAATGCAAGTAGATAAATAGGGACCACTTCGGTGGGAAGGGAACGGCGTTCCATGCGCTACGGTGTAGAGTCATGCCGGCCACATGACCACGGAAGCTTGTTCTTGGACAAAACGGCGGCTCTACAGGCTTTGAAATGGAGATGAGCACCGCCCCCTACAGTCGGTCACGACTAGACCATTCAGTCGTGGGGAAACCTTTACCTTTACCTTCTCTATCAGACAGAGAATAATGTGTTCCCATTTCCATACTAACATGGCAGTCACAGCTCTGGCCCCATAGCCGCCCAGGGACCAGGTCCGCTTACTGCTGCCCCTCCTAGACTGCCACCCCCTGATCTACCTGACAGTTATGGAGGCTCGTGCGATGCTCTGCTGCTGCCTGAAAGCGTTGTAATGCCTTTGGACAGCATTTACTCTATATTCTGGTTCCCCCAAAAGAAGGAGTGACGGTGGCAGAGGTGGCTGCACTGCCCTTAAAGGACTCGGTGGCAGTGGTGCCCAAGGCATTTCCCCCCCCCCAGACAATAGCAGGACCACCACCATAACATGGACAGAGTTCTGTGGAAGTGGGTTAACCAGAGCAGATAGGACAGTGTTTCCCAAACTCCTACAAGGGAGTTGGGAACACTATAAGGAACGCACCACTGCTGGGGACAAAAGGGGGATTCCCCCCCCAGACAATAGCAGGACCACCACCATAATATGGACAGAGTTCTGTGGAAGTGGGTTAACCAGAGCAGATAGGACAGTGTTTCCCAAACTCCTACAAGGGAGTTGGGAACACTATAAGGAACGCACCACTGCTGGGGACAAAAGGGGGATTCTACTTACAGGAGCCAGTGCCATCTTCCAGGGGTGTGTGGGGAGCCCTGCAGATATCTTGGCAGGGTTCTCCAAGCCTAAGAATAACAAATAATTGTGATGAAAAGCTATTTCCAGTTTCACAATTGAAAACTGATAGTAGTTTCCAACTGAGATTTTTTTTGTGCTCTGGGGCTTGGGGAGCCCTGCAGAAGTGTCCATGAGGCTCCCCACATCCACCTGGAGGTCAGCACTGGCTCCTGTAAGTAGAATGCCTTTTCCTGGCAGCCATGCGAAGCTGGGGTTCTTGTCATTGCCTTCCCTTATCTCCACCTCTTAAAGGGGCATGGGCCAGTGCTACCCAGGGTGGTGGGCCATGACCCACCACTTTGGGAAGCACTGAGGTAGGACATTAGACCTTATCCCTGAGAATGATGGGATTTTATCTTCCAATTATCCTCCATTTCTTTTGCTGCATTTCATTACAATTTTTTTACTGGGAAGAGATACTAATCCATTCAAAGTGCAGCAAAAATCTATGCAAAGCTACATTTTCCACATATTTACAATATTAATGCTGCAAATATGTGGAAAATGTAGCTTTGCATAGATTTAAAGATGGTTTTGCTGATGACATGACATTTTGTCTTTGAGAGAGCAATCCTAACCTGCAGTTAGGCTGGCACAGTTAGGCCAGCAATCTGGCTGGCACAAGGGACACCGTAAAGTATGTTTGGACCACGCTCGGAGTCAGAGAGGCCAGCACATTGACGGGTGCCATCCTCCCTGACTCCAAGAGTGGTCCAAACATGCTTTATGGTGTCCCTTGTGCCAGCCAAACTTTGCTGGCTTAATTGTTCCAGCCTTAACTCCAGGTTGTGATTGGGCCCTGGTCAGATTTCAGGTGATTGATATGCTGTTGAACACATTTACCACTCTTCCACCTCTTTAAACATTCATCCATATTCCAAAATGCCCAAGTTCAATCCTTCATAAAATATCTGAATTTTAGCATCTGAGAAGACACAGATGAGAAAAAATAATGCACTATTTATTTCCTGCTACTTCCAATGCACCACTTTGATTTTTCACATCAGAAAGAATTATTAGGGGGCGGGACACATTTTACATTCTGGCAAAGTGCATGCTGCAAATATTATAATGTGCTTTGTTTGTACATGATTAATCTAAATGCTATTCCAATTTTCATGAAATTATCCAATGAGGAGTCCAAAGAATGGCTTCTAACTTAACTAATTTACTGTTACATTCTGACCGAGAGCCAGGGTTTGCCATCCATTATGCGGAAAAAAATGTTCTTGAGTCCAAAAGGATTGTTGCCCAGTTTGCAATAATAGGGTGTTAAATATAGAACATGAAGGCAAAAA
Source organism: Lerista edwardsae (assembly GCA_029204185.1). NCBI lineage: Eukaryota > Metazoa > Chordata > Lepidosauria > Squamata > Scincidae > Lerista > Lerista edwardsae. The sequence continues at coordinate 708,572 of JAJKFI010000019.1, forward strand.
TAGCCCATTTAGTATTCTTTTGAAAAGTGTGTGCGTTTGTGTGTGTGAGAGAGATTAGCAACTTGTCTGGATAGATAGATAAAATCTATTTACTAGCATTTCTCACCCTCTGTTCCCAAAAACCAAATATTCAATGTAGATAACAAAATCCATACATCATCTAAACATGGGTTTAAATGTGTATGTGTGTGCATATTTCCAATTTTGTCATCCAGATTTTTTGAATTTTAAAAAAGCAGCTTTTAAATTTGCACTTTGAATATGAATTTTCAAACTCAGCATTGCAGTGCAAATACTTTATTACCCAATCCCAATGGGGCTGCCCATGCCACAATACAGCGGTGCAAAACAGCTGCTGCTATATCCAATCCCACATTAGAGAGCTAGAGGCACTTGGAGGTCTCCTTGAGGTAAAGGAGAAGTTTTTTCCTTTACCTTTTGCTGACCTCTGATATCTCCTCTGGATCTGAACCAGCTCAGTAGCTGGTACAGATTCAAGTAGCCTTTGTAGGGCTTTCAGGCAGGGGATGTGGGATAGGATCTGGTGGCAGCTTTCTTCACCATTCCACCCCACTCCTGGGTCTCTCCCCCCCCCCCACTCAGTTTTGTTTCTGCTCCACCTTCCCTTCACCCTCTCCCTTCCCTGGCACACTTCTGACAATTGCTCATGGCAGTCCTCTGATCAGTGCAGAGACCCAGTGCACTCTGGTGTTGGCCTCTGCACCCGCGCCTTCATCCTTCAGGTTGCCATGACGATGATCTCCCAGGCAGCATGTGATAGACCAGCACAGGCCCAGGCTAGGATCAGACTATTAGAGTTATGGTCTAATGATTAATTTCTTTTAAACGTTGACAGACTTTGAGTTTGGAAACTCACTTTCAATAGTTATTTCAACAGGCAAATACTATTGCCTGTTAGTTAACAAATGTTTTATGATGATAAACATCATTACATGTCAACTAAGAAATATTACCTAGTATTAATTAAAAAGAGTCCTGCTGGATCAGGCTAAGGGCCCAACTAGTCCAGTTTCCTATATCACACAGTGATCCACCAGTTGCCTCTGGGCACACTGAAGACAACTGCTTTTCTGGCAGTTTCCTTCTTCTAAAGCACCTGGAAAAAAATGTGTTTATTATTACGTACTCTTCATAGCAACCATAAAATTTTGTCCAATACGACAAATTAGATTCCAATTTAGGTAGAAGCATTTCTAGAGTATTTTCTGAAGGGATTGGATATCGGAAGATCATTGTCAATATCCGGAGTTAGTGAGCTTTGCAATTCATCTTGTCCGCTTACTCAGTGCAGCTGGAATTCTGATAAACCCCAGTTGACCTGTCTGCTTGCTTATTTAGCAACACATGGGAACAGCAGGTTCACAGCTGTTTCTGCCATTCCGCTGGTGGAGGCTGCCAGGAAGACCAGAGAATTCCTGTTCATGCTGGCAGAACGACAGTTATCCACCAGCAGAGATGAGCCCTTACAGAGGGTGGGACGGGGAAGGGAAAGATAGGGTGGGGCAGAATGGGGTGGTGATGGAACAGGGAAAAGGGGATGGCAGATTGGGCCCAGAGCCAAATCCTGACACACACACACCATCCTGGGCATGATTTGCCAGCACAGATCGACTCAAACTTGCACCAGTGATATTGGTCCATAGTGGCTGCTGGGAACATACATCCTGTTACGCCAAGGAGACCTCCAGCAGTCCAATATGCCCTGCAAGATGCAGCTGAAGCTGCAACACCCCATGAGGAGTTAGGTTTGATCAGGCTGTTAATTACATTAGGAGGAAGATTTAATAGTCAGGAAGAAGTTTTGAAAATCCGGCAGGGTATCATATGCACCTTAACTATTGAGTAGCTGCCAGCTACTTATTAATAATACCTACAGTGACTGCTTGTTACAATATATATTTTATAAAATAGAATGTAGCTTCCTTGTTAACATGTTCTGATGTCTCCAGCACATACTGAAACCTTTTTTGGCAAATCAAATATTAATGCTTAATGAGAAAAGGGAATATGGAAAGTTACGAAGTTTAATTTAAAAAAAATGAATGTAAAGCATTGCTACTATTAAATATTCATAGTTGAATTATTTTAAAAAAAGATCCTGCTCCTAAATGTTCAAGTCATTGTTTCACAGCCCTTGCACAATAAGGAGATATTTAAGCAAGTTAACCTTTTCCCTATGGAGCACATAGGCAGTTTTAAGAGCATGCCGTAAGTGCAATTACTGTGGGGTCTCTTTCTGGCCCAGGTCCTATTCCCTGTTGTCTCCCACCCACTGTGTTGTACTTTTTCCAGAGAAAAGGCATGGTTCCCCATATGTTCCTTGAAGCACTCAACACTAGCAGAGTGATCTGAATATCCTGACTGAGTTTTTAGCACTAACAATTTTAGTACTATTTAGAGTACACTTCTTAAGAGGCATTAAAGTAATGGAAATGTTGGTATAAATTGCCCAGCAAGAACACATAGGCATATCTACAATGTGACCCAGCATAATCTCATTATCAGCTTCCCCATCACCAACTGCTTCTGCAATGAACAGAGCACACACACAAAACTCACAATGTGACAAAAGTGTATCATGTCCTACAGCAGCTTCTACTTCTTTCTACAGGAAAGATTACTCTGGGAATGCACTGTGATAGCATCTGTGTGCTCCATGATATGCGTAATCAGATCTAAGATTAGGTGAGATGTGAGAACAAGACTTGATAAGCACATATGAGGACAGAGTTACCTTTGACAAGAAAGCACAGAGAAAGGGAGAAGTATCTGGCAGGCCAGCTGGCCTGTGCCATATCCAGCACAGAGTAGGAGGTGGCTGCCACACAACTTGGAATAAGGGGAATTATTTCCCCTCATCCCTTCTCGTGCAGCAGCCACCCTGAGAGGGCTACACAGTGATTGTGAAATCACTGTGCAAATCCGAGTGGTTTGGGTAGGGCCATTCAGGCCAGGGACAAGGAGTTGGATCTGGCCTAGGTCACCCAGTCTGGTTCCACCATCCCCACCCCCTGGGCTGATCTGCCCACTGGGCCTTCCCCGTGCCCCTATCTGCCTCCTTTCTACCCTCCCCACCAGTGCCAGATGCCCTCAGCTGGTGCTTCCTTACCTTGTTTGGGAGATGGATCCAGCCTCGCTAAGCTCAGCCTCCTCCTGAGTAATCAGAGATGTGCCTTACGGCATACTTGCAACACTCCCAGGCTGGTGCAAGGGTCTTGCATGGGCCGATTGAACGCTCAGGATTGTGCTCTCAGTAAGCAACTGTATGCTTGCAGGGTGCTGGCTGCAAAAACACCTGGTATAAGAATATTGCCAAATCATCAGTCCGTCTCATGCAATATCATCTACACTGACTAGTAGGTCAGCCAGTCCTACTGGAGATGCCATAGATGGAACCTTCTGCAGTATCTTCTGCATGGAAAGCATGATAAGCTTGATCACTGAACTATGACACTTGCTCCAAGACTTCTAAAGCTACCTGCTCAACTGTGAAGCTCTTATCTGGGAAGTCCTGGCCTTCAACTTGTGAAATCACCATACTAGCCTGGAGTTGCTGCACAGGTAAAAGTGTACTTTCACCATTCCTCTTGCACTTGAAGGTATGAGTAGGCACTTTCCTCCTCTATAGTCACAGGTTTGCCTAGTGAACTGCCTCATTGGCCAAGGCTGGCTGGTTCTCAATATAAATGGTCCTCAATGGTTCTCAATGTAAAGAGAGGCTGCCCCCATTTCTTTGTATTGAAAAGGGGCTAAATGTAGGGTAGGAGGGGGCATAATTAGACTCCTCTACCACTCATATAAAATCCTCAGCAAATGGACATTTCAATCAGACTTTTATTTTTACACAAACTTACATATTATTTCATATTACATATTAACAGTATTATTTTCGTATTACCATATTACACAAGATGCTGATTGCTAATTGCTACTGAGTGCAACAACATGTTCAACATTGCGGATGCCAACCGAATCATCAGGTGATGATATTCTTGGCTTCCACTGAAATACATAATTCACAATATCACTCAGAGGCGAAAGACACGTGAGTTATTAATACCTAAAGACACACATGGAAGTAGGTGCGCTTGCTTTCTGCTTATAGCTGACGTACATGACAAGTCCTTATTGTACGTGAAAGGGGGCCACCAATTAGGCTTACATTTCAGCTTTTGTATTGTAGCAAAACCAAAGTTTCTTATCATTAGGAAAGCATTACTTCAAAGTGACTCCATCTGCTCATTTAAATGTCATTAGACAACTTACCACATTAAAGCAATTAATTCTGAATATTTTCCATATACCTCCACAATTAGCACAAACAGGACCCAAACAAAAAATGTACCCATATCTTAATTATTTCTATGTATTCAGATTAATAGTCACTTTTCTTGCTAAGGTTCACAGGGGTAAGCTGCAGAGGCCGTGAAACAAATTAAGCAAAAGTCAGGGCGCAATTCTAAACAGCGCTGGACTGGCGAGGCCAATGGGCCAGTACCATATCCA
>JAJKFI010000019.1:713108-726384 GCA_029204185.1 Lerista edwardsae
CGGCAAGGGAGTGTGCGCTCCCTTACCATAGGGGAGGCTTCAGCCTCCACTATGGGATCCTCCTATGTGCTAAAGAGCGGGCGCAGATCCGAGGAGACCATGCGACCCGAATTGGGGCCACGTAGCCTCATTGACAGGCTTAGGATGTAGCCATTCGGCCACCTCCCAAGCCTGCCCAGGTCCTGCCCAAGTCCTGCCTCCCCCCTCCCACCAATCCCCGTCCCAATATGGGACAGAGAATCCCTCGTGCCGGCTGGCTTCAGCCAATGCAAGGGAAGTGCTTCACGGGCAAAACAGGACCGACGTTGCCAGCTGCGCCAGTCCTGTTGCTTTAGCACCAATGTGGGGGTGCTGCTAGGTGCTTCAGTGTCGGCGTTAATGGTGGAGCGCCGATGCAACAATGTTGCATCAGCACTCTGTCCCGTCTAGGATTGCGCTGCTTGGAAACTATGAAACTTGGCACAGACAGGCCCGGGGTTTTGGTGGTGGAGTCAGCATCCAGCACTTAGGTTGGATCCTATCTCATGTCCCGGCCAGCCCTACATGGGCTGCTCGAAATTGCACCAGTGATTTTGTAGGTACAACTCCAAGTAGCCCTGTTGGGACTACTGAGGCTTACCCCAGGGTAAGGGGAAAACCTGCACTGGATACAGTCAGTGGCATTCCTAGGAGGAGGCAAAATGCTAAGTATTGCAGGACACTGAGCTCTTGTGTAATGCAGCCCCTCGCCCTCACCTCCAGATCCATTTACACCTCGGAGAGCAAAGCTGAGAGCCTCCATGAATGGTTCTGAAGGTAAGGGAGAAGGGCCGCGTTCCAAAGGAGCACAGGGTCCTGCAACACTTAGCATTTTGCCCCCTCCCAGATAGGAATGCCACCGGATACAGTGCAGGCCTCCTGGACTGCCTGTTCTGGCACAGGTTAGGATTGGGCTGTTAATAAATTATATGAGTGCATGAGTGATATTATGTTGTAGTTTGGGCTTGATGTTTGCCAAAAAGAGTGGCCATGGCTAATATCCAGTTTTCCAAGTTATTTTTTTCATATCTAGTTAATTAATTAATTCAGGTTTAGACTCAGTGGCACATTTCACCTTTCCTAGCCACTCTCAGAAGATCACAGGCAGCATGGTGCTACAACAATATGCCATAGCTCAGCCAGCACCATTTCTTTGTGTCCAACTGGAAATGAACAGCAGGAATTAAAAAGCCAAAGTAAGCACTGAATCTAAAAATCCAGCATGCATTCATTATAAGTAGTATTAACCATTTTTCTGTGCAAAATGTTCAGTGTTGTGAGAAAAGACACGAGGCCAGGGTGCATGCGCAATCCTTCAGCTCCTGTCGGGCTGGTGCACTAGTGCAGTGCCAGGCTTGCTCGCTCATGTAACAGCCGCAGGTAAACCCAGCTTGGTGGAAAACAGGTCTCACTGAATGTATGATGTGCACGGCAGGGACTATTTTTCTCCCTTCCGTTCTTCTGAGTTCAGCTGTGATGTGAATGGTGGTGGGGGGCAGGTTTTGTAAGGGCGGCCAGTTAGGAATGAAGCACTGTCAGCAGCGCATTGCTGCCACACTGGAACATTAACATTAAGTGTGAAAACAACTCCAACTGTACCCCCTGCATCTCCCATTTTGGCCATTTGAAGCGCATGCGCACCTGACCCGCCCCACAGCTTGCCACGAAAAGACTTGTGAAAATGACTCATGAGATTCCAGGGTCGAGTCGCCATGGGTGCTCACTAGGACTTGTGCATGAGTTGATTAACAAGAGGGCGGAGACTCCTGAGTTGATTTGAAATCTGAGACTCATGAACAACACTGGTTCAAAACAATATTTACATGCAATGGCTTTTCTTGCTTTTTTGCCTAGGAACCAGAAACTTTTTGTAGGGCATGAAAAGCAAGAGAGGGTAAATCTAATATGCACCAATTTGGTACAAAACTCACTGAAAGTAATAGCTCTGTGTGGGAGCAATTTTTGGTGCAGTGCACATAAATAGCATGCTCAGTACTATAGAAATATCGCCTCTTGCTTTATCCATGATAAATCACATCATTTTGTATTCTTTGAAAAAACCAAAAACCAAAAACAATAAAATACATTATTGTGTTGGCTGCTAACAGCATGCAACCGTATTTCTTCATGACTCCGAGCATATACCTGAATATAGCTTCATGGGTGCATATCAGTTTTCAGCTTATTCAGACAATATCAACATTTTGAATTACTGTCTCAAATACCATGCATGTACAGTATATTGCAGTGTTAATTACACTGCAGAATTCTCTAGGTCACAATGATTTCTACAAAGTGTTTCATAAACATCTATGATCAGCTATCTTGAAAAAGGCATCAATATGGAGACTTTCAAATCCTGCCTTTTTTTAAAAAAGGTTGAGGTTTGTAATCTGATTATTTAATGCTCTGTGAAATACTGAGACCATCTATTTAGTTACAAGAACACTGAATTTACCCTTCTTTTATGTTATTTTCACTTACCATCCACCTGACATGTTAGTAACAACTTTTTACATTTTCCAGAAACGTTTAGTCTTTTAGTCTTTATTCAATGGTGCTGACACCAATGCAAGTACATTTTGTATTTATTTGTACATCAATACTGCATTTATTTAAAAAAAAAAGATTTGAAGGCCCACCAACTTGAGGATAGCTTCAATTTCCTTACTGTATAGAAAAGACAACCTTTTAAATTCAGCTCTCTGAACCATACCGCTGACAACATTCTAATTTCTGCTTCGCATTAAGCTTTGCATTGAAAAAACTGTTGGGGAAAGAAATGCATTTCTTAAGAAACATTTTTCAAAGGGGAAGAATAAGTCAGCTCCCCCCTCCCCCCACCAACCACAGAGTCGACAGCTTGACTTTTATCTCAGCGGAGACAGGAAGGTGTACCCTGATGTTAGAGCCCCCTTGTTCTGCCCCCTGTAGTGGCAAAACAAACTATTACAGTGCTTCATTCAACCTCACAAAAAGGTTTGGATGGATGAGTTATAAAGGAGATCAGAATAAAGATGACTGAAAAATCCACCACCTCCAACCCTGCTGTCAATATAATGGAAAGTGAACTTACTGCAATGTTAGTTGTTGTTTTGACAAGTGCAGTAACAAGTGTGGAAGTGTGGAAGTGTGTACAGAGGTGGATCTATAGGGTGGGCAAAGCTGTAAGTGTTGCAAGAAGCCTTACCCTGTCATGTAAATCCCTCCTCTCCCTTGCTGCTGTAGCCAGTAAGCAACACCAAGATGTTGCTTTTCCCTGTGCGGATTGGCTAAACCGGTGCAGGAGAGGAGTGATTTCCACTGCAAGGTAAGGCTTCTTGCAAAACTTAGAGCTTTGCCCTCCCTTAGATCTGCCTCTGAGTGTGTAAGAGCCACAGTAGTGTCTAAATCCTTAGCACAAGGTCCTTTATGGCTGTCACAAGGTGGCATGCTGTTTCGAGCAGCCAGGCTCCCACTGTCACAAGCAACATGTGGCTGCACACCAGCAGCCTTGCAATGACTCCGATGTCAATAAGTAATTGCAGGAGGCTGGGAGGCAGGTGGAACAGGGCAGAGAGAAGGAAGAATGGGGCAGAGACTGGGGGGGCACAATCCTAACCTGGAGTTAGGCCGGCACAATTAGGCCAGCAGAGTTTGGCTGGCACAAGGGCCACCGTAAAATATGTTTGGACTACTCTCAGAGTCAGGGAGGATGGCGCATGTCTGTGTACTGTCCTCTCTGACTCGGAGAGTGGTCCAAATATACTTTAGGGTGTCCCTTGTGCCAGACATACTGCCCTAACTGTGCCGGCCTAACTCCTAGCCCTCTTGTTGATTAACAAGAGGGCAAGGAGTAGGACATACAGAGGCTGGGAAGGGGACCCGTATTAGTGGCAGCAGAACTACCGATACCCTAGCCCTCTTCCCAGCCTTGATCCATCTTCCTGGGTCCACTTGGACTTGCAGTAGCTAAATCCCTAGCACTGGTTTGAGTAGGCCCAATGGTGCAGCAATTGTTCACACCTGGGCAAGGGAACAAATGATCCCTTACTCAAAAGAGACCTGGACGCCTCCCCCCCCATAAGATATAGTATACTTTTCAGTGGAGCAGCTGTATGAGGGGTTAATAGAATTGGGCTGTAAGAAATATTGTGCATTATCTTTTCCCTTTCTGGTGGCACCACTCTATGGAATGTTCTTCTGATGCTCTGAAACAGCAGGAGACAATATAGCTTCTAGTGCTACAGGGAGTGGTCAAGCAACAGATAGAAGCCTCAAAGCGGGAGAGAGTTGGGTGAGATGGAATCCGGTGAAGAAGAAAAAGGCATGTGTGGAAAAGACACCTAATTAGGCAGAATTCAATGACAGGCATGGCAAGCTGGAGAAGCTGAGTAAGGCATGAAGTAAGAACTTGTCAGTTTGTAGTAAGCCCTTGTGTCAGGTGGAGTCAAGGTCAGCCATATCATGAAATAGGGTGAAGTGAGCCACTGCAGGTAGTTTGTTGGCCAATCTGACAAGGCTCCTTGGCTCCATGGAAGAGGCTCCTTGGAAGTCCACTCTGTTGCTGGCTTGCAAAGGAGGAAAAGTGAAATGGCAGAAGCTTGCTTTTCCTAATATTAAAAGAAGGTGAGAGAGATTTGAAAGGAAAAGAAATTGGGAGTGTAATTTTTCTTTAAAAAACAAAAGGAGGGGAATCATCACAATGTTATGGTTGATGCTACGTGGAATAGCTGAAGCAAAACTGCCAAATACAATTGTCTCTGGGAGACAATTTAAGGGAAGCAGTTCATATTCGATGAGTAGAATAGATTTTCTAATGGGCCAATCCAATCCAGGTAAGTCCTGAGCCTGGGTCAGAAAAGCCGTGCTGCTGTCATGTACCGAGGGTCTGCCAGTCGGAGGGAGGCCCTGTGCGAATATCAGAGGTTCACCCAGCCTATGCCAGAGCAGGTAAAGTGGCAATCAATCAACAATTTTTATATACTGCTTCTCAACGCAAAGTTCACAAAGCAGTTTACAGGCAAATAGTAATAATGAAGTTAAATGGCTCCAACCAACCAACCAACCAACAGGTCCCAAAAGAGCTCACAATCTAAAAACGTGCAGAACACCATCAGCAGCAGCTACTGGAAAAGACACTGTGCAGGGATGAAGAGGGACAATTACTCTCCCCCTGCTACATTTGAGAGGACACCACTTGAAAAAGTGCCTCTTGCCCAATTAACAGGGGTATGGGGCAATAGGGATAGTTTGGGGGAGGACTGAGGCAGGACACAGGCCAAACTGGGAGCAGTTGGGGTGGTGGAGGAGATCAAAGATACATGATTTCAATCCCATTTTTGCACATACATTCATCCAAGAAACTGTAATCTGTGAACTTTCATCCTAGAAAAATTAAATAAACGTTAAAATAATTATAAACAGTGTACTGGTTTTCTTGGGGCACATGTCTCGAAGGAAATTAAACTACCATTTTCACTGAATGTTTGATCTAGGCTGTAAAAGTAGCATTTTTAGTGCACCAAAATAGACATTTAAATTGACAAATAAAAATACGATGCAAATATTTTCATGATCTCGTTAGCTTAGGAGAATAAAAATGCACCTGCTTTGCATAACTTGAAGCATAATGGAGGAGAGGGTAAAGAATAAAGCTGTCCAGGTCTAAAGTCCCACTTGCAATTTAAAATGCCTAACAGAAATGAAGAAAACATTTCATACAGATGTCCTTTATTCTATTTCAGATAAACCGTTAAAAAATGTAGATTCCAATTAAGTCAGGGAATAATATCCGCAGCGATGGCAAGAGCAATCTGACATAAAGCTTGTCTTGTCAAGCTTTGAACACAAGTCTTCGCAGTGAAGAGACTCAGCAGGCTAAACCGACATCAACAACACATTGCATATGGTTAGGAAAAAAAGCTACAGCGCACAGGTACATCACAGATTGACAGAGCTCTGTTCTTAGAAGTATAAAGGAAGAAATGGATATGAAGAATCAGCAGGGTAGCTGTTGTGCAACAGCGACGGTTTTGAGGAGACATTTTGTGAAACAGATTCCGGCGCCCACATTTTAAAGCACATCTTGAGAGCTGTACGGAACTTTCACTTGACTGCTCAGTTGATGGAAATAGATCCGGGAGCCCATTGGGGCAAGAAAGCAATGGCTGAAATACACCTGTTGCTTCTGATGTCGGATTGTTCCATTTCTAGGCTCATCCTCCAAAAAAGGCTCGAGGTGGCTTAAAACATCCAGCCTGCAACTCCCACCTCATCATCACAAAAGCAATGTCTTCTCCATGCAATAAAAGCAGTGACAATTTCATAAACTGAACTTGTTGCTTTTTGCGGTTGTTTTTTTTCCCCCAATACGCACTTGTTTGTTCGCACAACAGCGGGAAATGCAAATGAATGGATGGAAAAGAAAGGTGTGGCAAATGGAGCACGCTCTAATTCAGGACTTAATTTTAGGAATTATCCAGGTTACGCTGGAAGTCAAGAGTAGGATCACTGGAATGCAGAGCAAAGGGACTCGCTAAGCAAGGCGTATAATGGAGGGAACTCGCCTGAACTGTAGCATGGAGAAAATAAACACACCAAGAAGCTGTTTAGAGATTCCATTTGAAGAAAAGAGTACCATACACCAAGGAGCTGTAAAGAAGGAGCTGCTGCATCCACTCACTGTTCCCACCTTTTAAATAATAGAGGAGTTGGTAGGGTTGAAAACCAGGAGAACCTTGAAGGGGAAAAACTGGTGACCATCAGAGGAGGTCTGGCTGGTGCTCCTTGTCCCTTTGCTACCCATCCCAGAAAAATGGTTTGTTATTATTAACATAATAAGTGTAAAAAAACTAATGTTAAATATCAAGCTTCAGTTTAAAGCCATTAAAAGAACAGGCAGGCCAAGGCTGCTTCATCAGCAAAAAACAAAATAAAAATAAAAATAAATGTTCAAAGCTGCAACAAGCAAAGCTTAAGATACAGAATTGGCTAAATGCCTAAATTAAATGAATACTTTTTTTTTGCTAAGAATCATTATTGACAGCTCTGCTAATAGAATACAAATTATAATAAATATACTGTAACTTGTAAAACATTTAACAATAGAAGCTTGTAAAGAACTCAAAAACTGATGCTGATAACTGAATGCTTGGCAAGTGTAAGCGAAACCTACTCCTCATAACAAGATAACACAGCAACGTTTTGTAGCTAGCAGGACATAGCCTTGAGCAAACTGAGCATGTGTGAATAGCTTCATAACATGTTTGGAGTTTTGTGTGAAGTGGGTGTATCTTTAAATGTTTTGATTGACTTGCTTTAGACCAATGAGCATAAAGTAAGGGCAAACCTTTTAGAGGGTATCAGTTGCTAAACTCTGTAGTTAAAAGGTGTGGCTTACTGCTTGCTGGAAGTTCACCTACCCTTTGCAAACGGTATTGAATTAAGACCTTTACCTTGCATCGCCGCAATCGAAATTAGGTATCTATTTCTGACACCAGTGTGAAAAGCTGTAGCTTCGGAATTGGTAGCTGCTGAGCAAGTCATAAGAATACAGGAGAAGGCTTTTAAGGTCATGAGATGAAAGCTCCCCATACAGAGCATAAGAAAAACCTCACTGGATCAGGCCAAGGGCCCATCTAGTTCAGCTTCCTGTATCTCACAGCTTCACAGTATCTCACAATATTCCCTGAAATTATTGCCCATTTGGCTTAAGGAGAAGGGGTGTGTGTGTCATACTGCACATTAGACTGATGAGAGGAATAGAAGACAGAGTGAGAGAGGTCATGTATACCTACCCTAAGTAATATCTTGGAAGCTGGGCTGGGGTAGAGAAGTTGGGAGCCTCCAGAATCAGACGTATTTCATTTGTGGTAGTAGGGCACAGAACAGGGCTTGGGTGTGGGCTCTGATGGACTCTGATGGGCTCTGATGGCCTCCAGCCAGAACCCCCGTTTCCAACACCTGATGATAGTTGTGATTACATATACAAGGCAAGAGTAGTTCCACCAGGGACGAATGGAGCCCTGAGTGCGCCTATGGCAGGGCGACGAAACCACGCCCCCAGCACGTCGCCCCACCCCCGTGCGTTGCCAAGCCACGCCTCCCTGCGCCCAGAATAGCTCCATTTTGGAGCTGAATGGATGCGAAGGAGGGCGGCTGGGCCAGAGAGCGTGCGGGTTAGTCCGCGGACTCCGTGCAATGATGCCCCGCCGCTGCCTGCGCCCATGGTTCGCGCCACCCCAGGCTACACCCTTCCTCCACATCTGAGTTCCACGCTTTCACTTTCCCAGGGTGTCAAGCTTCCCTCTCAATCAAGGATCTAACAATAGACAGGTATTCAGTTGGTCTCAGGGCCTGACTATTCCTTTTCATAGCATATCAATCCATCCATCCATCCATATTTATATACCGCTTTTCAGCACAAGTTCACAAAGCGGTTCACAGGCAAATAATTATAAAGTTAAATGGCTCCCTGTCCCAAAAGGGCTCACAATCTAAAAAAAATGCAGACCACCACCAGCAACATACACTAGAGAAGACACTGCGCAGGGGCAAAGAGGGACAATTTGTCTCCCCCTGCTAGATATAAGAGGAACACAACTTGAAAAAGTGCCTCTTGCCCAGTTAGCATGGAACCAGGTAGTAAGCTAAAAGAGCAGGTTGCAGCATGTGTATTTCATTAACAGAGGCCATTTTTAATTATTATATGGTCATATGAGTTGGCTGAAAGAGTTCAGGGAGGCAAACACTATATGAGTTACGTCTCTAAAGAAAATTTCATTAAAACCTGTCTACCACACCGTCCCTCCAACACATTCATCTTCTTCCCAAGATAATGCAAAACCTTAATTAGACCATCAAGAGTATTTACTGCATTTGTGGGATATGGTGTGCTGTCATCGTTATGTTTTCGAGTTATATTACAAGATTAATATACGGGGCATACTTTACTAGGGTTTCATATCAGCGGGAAACCAAAGGAAGTTCAGCTTGATTCTTTAGAGATTAAAATTCTTTACCAGACATGACAATAATGCTGTGCCATGTGCAGGGGTTTTATGGCATAATTAAAGAATAATCTTGAAATGGTAGGATTTTTGATGGCTAATTGGAACTGGCAATGATTAGATATAATGTTATACGCCTGCTTTAAAGAGCGCTTGGAGGCTGTATCAGCCTTCAAAAGGGGCAACTGATCCAGCTGGAAAAACAGGAAGTTGAGAAAGAAAAGGTAAGAAATATGAAGCTTACACATTCCCTAAAAACACAACATTCCCACCTGGCTTTGGATGCATTTTAGGGCGCAATCTTAACCTGGAGTTAGGCCAGCAAAGTTTGGCCGGCACAAGGGCCACCACAAAGCGCATTTGGATCACTCACTGAGTCTGGGAGGATGGCACAGGTCTGTGTGCTGGCCTCTCTGACTTTGAGAGTGGTCCAAATATACTTTATGGTAGCCCTTGTGCCAGCCAAACTTTGCTGGCCTAACTGTGCCGGCCTAATTCCAGGTTAGGCTTGCGCCCTTAGTCTGGTTGTTTGTTTGTAGACATAGCTTTTATTGCTGACCAGGGTTTTAGTTGCTAAATTCATTCTACCTGTCATTTTAGATTATTTTGTTGTGCTTGATTTTATATTGCTATATGTTTTTATTGTAAATGGCATTGTGCACCTGAAAAGTGGCATATAGGCAACCCTCGGTTCCCACAGATGCCAAAATCCACAGGTTTAAATCTGCAGATTTAGGTCCCTTTGAACTTCTGAACCTGACCAGAGCTATGCTCCAGTCACATCCAGAGGTTATTTTGAGGCCCGCAGAGGCCCTAAATGCCTGCACAAAGCCTCTGCGGGCCTCAGAATGAAGCCTGGAGCTGTTTTCAGGGAACGTCCAGTTTTCGGGCTTCATTCTGAGACCTGCAAATGCTCTGAAACTGTGGATACCAAACCCATGGATAAAGCGGACCCACTGTATAAATATGTTAAACATACAATGTTTGTAAATACACACCATGTAAGCTTTTCAAGGTTTATTGGTCCAACCACAAGTCTTTCAGACCTCAACAAGCTACTAAAACAGCTTTCTAGGGAGGAAGATACTGAGACATAAAAACGAGATTGGCTTTATCCAGTAAGCTACACCTGATGCATTTGCCCTGTAAATGGGGAAAAAAACCTTCTTTTGCAGTATGCAAACTTCTCAAAATCCCCTTGAGGCAAGAGAATGCAAGAACCTGACTCCAGAAGGCTTTTCATGCTGCTTTCACAATGCTATGAAGCCACACACAGTAGGAAAGATAATGCTGTAATTATTGATTAAAGTCTTTTAAAACCATTCTCTTCTAACCACAAGTCTTTCCAAATACATCTTTATTAATGTAATGAAAGCCTAGAAGCCAATTTTCTGCGTTGTAAAGATATGTTCGTGGTTTTTTTTAATTATGAAAATGCAATAGTGTTTGCATGAATTAACTGTGAAATTTTTTTCTGTTCCTTTAGTTCAAAAATGGGCTTTGCAGGTCTGGCTGGCTGGCTCGGCAGTAGGGTTGGCCGTGGCTCCTTAGAGATCCCTTTGCCTCTTTCCAGATACCATTAGGTCACACACGCGCAGGGATGAAGTCCTGGGCACAGACAAACCCTCCTGGCTGACTCTCACAGAGCCCTCATACCTGTGATGTAGTCGTTGTGCCAACGCATGTGCTGCTCCGTCTCTGCGCCAGCCAAACCCAATATGGGCCGATACAGGCCTTATGGCCTCCTCAGTTCTGCGTCCGCAATTTTGCGGGCACAGATCCGAGGAGCCCATATTGGATCCAGTCCTTAATCTGCAAGAACACTGTAGCATCCCTAATTTCACCCATGAAATGAGCTCCGTCCGTCATGCAGCCTCTCCTTAGGAATGGCATTTAGATACTACAGTACTGTGAACCTTTGCCACATCTTGTCTGATCTAAAGATCAATGGAGTAGCATAGAGAAAACATGTCTGTCTTTTCTTTAAAGTGATTCTCTCATTTAATTGGATGCCTTTTGCTTCTAGTGGGGTCCCTTGAAAGCAGTGAAACAGTAAATAAATGTTCTGTATCTGCTGTTTCCAACCCATTTACACCAACACAGCTCACTTCCCAAACATTTTGCTAGACTGAAAAGACCTGATCTTTAACCTCCTCTCCTATGGAAGACTTTTTATACTTTTTGAAAAATTCTGCTACACTTCTCAGTACTTTTTCCAGATCTACGATACCCTTTTGAAAATGGAGCCGCCAGAATTGTATATAGTTCTCAAAGTACGGGTGATCGGGTTATTTCTATAGGGTGTTGCAATAGTGCATGAATAATGTAACAATCATTGTTAATGGGCTGTTGACTGATTAAAGAATTAGTTGATGATTGATCATCTGCTTTGTAATGATTTAACCAAATCAAGCAATTAATGAATCAATCAGTTCAAGCATACTGTTTTGCAAAACAACTATATATTATCAAACTATACAGCTCTGTTTAGTCATGGGGAAACCTAGCAAGCCACAAATATTTGTTACTAACATCTTAACATATCGAAGAAAGAAAGTGTGAAGGAGCATACAATATGATACACAAAAAGGTTGATATAAGCAAAAAAGTATCTGAAATGAACTCACGGCCCAATCCTAAACTATATTAGAGCAGGCAGGCTGGCAGTAGCAAGGGGATATTTTCCTCTTGTCCGAGGTTAAGTCCCTCTATGCCAGCTCTATGGGCTGCTCAGATCTGCACCTGCTAAATCTGAGCAACCAGGAGCAACTTGGATTGGGGCCACCCAGCCCAGGGAAGGCTGTGTCCTGTCTTTTCCCCCTTCCCTGGGCTGGCCTGCTCACAGACCTGTCCCCACTCCAGCCCGTTAAGCTTCTCACCCGCCTCCAGCATGCCCTCGGTGCAGGCCCGCGCCAGCAGAACTTGGCCTGCACTCATCCAGCACAGCTGACAGGAAGTGCGGTGTCTGTGGGCCGCTGCTGCTGTCTGTGCCGGTCCAGTGCACATGTTTGTGACAGGTTTGGGCTGGTGCAAGGGTAATCACATATTGAGGCTGCAATCCTATGCTCGCTTACCTGGGAGTAAGTTCTTGCTTTCTTTTCTGATTTGGAGGCATCATAGTTCTGTGGAACAACACATGCTTTTTGTGCACAAGTTCTCAAGTTGGAATTTTTTTGGCCTGATATTGGCCAGAGAACTGCTACCGGACAGAACAGGCAGTACTGGGCTAAGTGGACCAAGCTCTTAAGGCCAATTCTCATAGTCTCTGACAATGTCTTTCTATCAGCACTGTTGCCATGTTCCTGGTGGCCCTGAACTGGGCCACTGTTGCAGTGCATGTCTCCTGGCCTACTTGCAGGACTGATGCCACTGGTATATGGATGGAGGGATTCAGGGGTCAGCCCAGCTCAGGGAGCCTTTTTATGGGTGTGGACCCTTGGGTGGGAGGTCCCCAACCTGCCTGATCTGATGCTGTCTCTGCTGTCTAATCATTTTAAATATACAATAATAACTCCAGTAATACTGGAGAAATCTCTCCCTGGAAAGCCTAGTGCTTTTCAAAATGGTGCTATATTACTGAAGGTAGCATTGGTCAGAATGCACTGCCCTCAATGGCTACAATAGCTGTTGATCGACCCATGATGAAGAGCATGATCATCAAACAGTGCTAAAGGAAGTGGCATTATGGAACGTATGACAAAACTATGAAGTATGTGTCTGCCAGTTTAGATTCACTTACCTTGCCCTGTCTAGGATTTTCTTCTTTGTACAGAATACATTTTGTAGAATGAAATCCACAGTTGTCAGTTACTAGGAAAGGGAACCAACATTTTCAATCTGCAGTTGCATAAATTACTTGCTTGAAGACAGAGCCCTAAGGCACTACAAAATGTAAAGTGGTAGATGCTGTTATAATTTGTAACAGGGAGATGCCCTCTTGTTTCTTTCCACACTCTCCTAGTTTTAACACAAGAGCTTATCTGTAAGACATACCAAAGGAAAACGAGCTTTTAAAGTAAATGCCAGCCCAGGCCCTCACCCCCTCCTCCACACAAGCACCTACTATCTGCTTGCTACATTGGTACCCAGCTCAATACGAATCTCAAACATATGAAAGCTGGAATCTTATAAAGGGTTTCAGGATTCTGTCTGTACAGGGTTACCTGGAAGTAAATCCAGTGGTGTCAGCCTACCGGTTCGCTGGGCGGAGTTTCTTCGCTCGCTGGGAGGGTTTCCGTGGTGATCGGCAGCGAGCACGCTGCCGATCA
>JAJKFI010000019.1:726784-759177 GCA_029204185.1 Lerista edwardsae
TCGCTGCCGATCACCACGGAAACCCTCCCAGCGAGCGAAGAAACTCCGCCCAGCGAACCGGTAGGCTGACACCACTGAGTAAATCCCATTGAACTCAGTGGGCTGTGCTGCTGAGTAAATGTGCCTAAGATTGTGCTGTTAGATTACCTTATGTTTTCTGTACAAGGATACAGTTTTAGTACAGTGGCTCTCAAACATTTTAGCATGGGACCCACTTTTTAGAATGACAATCTGTTCGGGACCCACCAGAAGTGATGTCATGGCCGCAAGTGCCATCATTGTGATGCCAGGGACTGCTACTTTCCTGAGAATGCAGCAGTAAGTTGGGTTATTTCTCAGTCATTTTCCAAGTGAATCAGAAAGAAAAAGCCTGTTTAGAACCTTAACACAAGCAAACTAACCACATAGCCCTTCCCCTTTCCAGTGCCCCATCTTCCCATATTTTCAATATGGCTGCTTTAGGTGCTTCACGACCCACCTGAAATTGGCTCACAACCCACTAGTGGGTCCCTGCTGTCTCTTTTCAAAGGAACTCTGTTCAAGAGAATTTCCCAATGGACATTACTCAATGTGTTGTGCATGCCAACATTTGAAAAAAAAATACGTCAGTCTTTTAATATCATTGCATTTATTACATGCTTCTCTGCTAAACTTATCAAAATAAAATAAAGCACCAGGCACTCGCCTCATCACAAATGCATATATATATATATATATATATAGAGAGAGAGAGAGAGAGAGAGAGAGAGAGAGAGAGAGAGAGAGAGAGAGAGAGAGAGAGAGAACTTCACTGGAACAGCTTTGCAGGGAAAGTTTGAGTCAGTATGATTTATAGATTCAAAGTTTTGCCATGGTTTTCTCCAGTGTGGGAGGAACATGACAATCTAAACATATTCTTCCCTTTTGGAATTTAATCTGAATTAATACTGCATTCCAGTATGTTTATCATCACCGGCTTCCAAGTCCCTTCTTTACCCCCTTACCTTTATTGTTGCAGCTGCAAGGCGATAGACCCACCCATTTCCATCCCGTCCCTGTTGGCTGGGACACAGCTATTGTAACATGCCAAATACAATGCATCCTGGGAACTGTAGTTTTTCCTATGACAACCAACTCTGGCAGAAATGCTGGGAAGATTTCCTGCATGCCTTCCATCTGGCTGTATACACAGCTATGGTGACTGTATACACAGTGGGGAAGATTTGAAAGGGGAGAGAATTTGTCTCATTATTCAGTTGCCATAATGATAAATATTGGACCAGTGGTGTTCCTAGAGGGTGGCAAAATATTGGTTTTCAGGAGTCTGAGCTCCTGTGTAAAGCTCCTCTAGAAAAGCCACTGGTAAGGGCTTTGGGGGGCAGGGAAAATCAGGAACTTAAAGCCAGTGGTGGAAGGGATCAGGATATCATTGTAATGGGAATGATGAACAGACTTAGAATTAGAGATGTTTTTGTTTGTGTTTCGTTTCAGCAATAGTCCATTCTTTCATTCCTTACTCATAAGCGTAACATGTCCATCACTATTTTTAACAAACTTTAGTCAATATTTATTTATTTATTTATTTATTTATTTATTTGAAGTATTTATACCCCGCCTTTCCCATGCTGAAGCAAATGCCCAAGGCGGCTTACAGAGAACAAAAAAGTACAATGTAACCACAATAAGTAAAACATTAAGAAAAAAAATTGCCGTAATAGTTGCAGAAACTTGCATAGCTGGTAAAGTGAAACTTTTTTTAGGTGGGTCCCGATGCTAAAAAATTCAGGAACCACTGGTCTAAGATGTTACAAGCAAAATCGCTACTGGAGAAGTTAGAGATGCTTATTACCCTGCACCCCCCAGAAATAATGACACGAGACCAGAGCTTGGTCTAACAGGGCCACTTTATTAAAGTTAACAATTAAAGGACTTGCAGCTGAATAACTAACAAGAAAGCGTGTGGGCCTGTGGGGAAACGGCTCTAGCCATCTACCTCCCCGGTTGATCAGGATGATCACGGGCGTAACACCATCTGACTCCGGACCTCAGCTCGTTACTCCAAGCTGAAGTCAATCCTCGCCGACCCGAAGGTCGAGGCAACGTGTCCAAGACAGGCTCACCCCGGCACACACCATAAGGGTAGCCATTATGAATCCGATCAGGGTACGACCCACCACTCAACGAGCCGGAAGAGCAACTTATGAGCGGCCCGGCCGATCCCCAACCGTGTTGCCTCCGATGGACGCCGAAGGCCTACCTTCCTACCCCCCGCCCCGCACGCTACCTGCCAGGAAAGTGACCGTTAACTACGACACCCAGACTTACCCGCCTCAGACTGGGGTAGGCGAAAAAACCAACAGCTACAGCCAATCAAGCTGTAGGCAAAAAATTCCTACCCGGCCCCGAAGCGACCAGCTATCTCAGCCTGATGACGGGAGGGTGGGAGGGAATCATTGATCGCCGCCAGAATGAGGCGGGGGCAGGGTGAGCATGCAACAACTAGGCTCCCCCGCCCCCTGATCGAATCCCTATTGGCCCGATCAAGCCGTGGCCCCGTGCCCTTGGGGGGGCAGGGCAAACAGGGCTGCGTGCAAGCACGCAACCACCATTACTTATTTGTAACATAAAATTAAACTAAAGTCAAGCTTGCAGAACTTTAACAAACAATTACATCCAAGTGATTAAGTAGAGAAACTTTTCGTAAACCACAGCTGAATATTTTTCGTTGTCAGCTAATACAATACAATTAGTATACTAATTCTGGAGCTGCCATAGTAAAATGGTTGTGGGTTCATGTGGCCAGTGGCCTCTCATGCGCTGTTCCTCTCTGGCCAGCAGGAGGCAGACAAGCTGGAGCAGTGGGTATGCCAGTGAATAAAAACCTTCCGAACAGAAACACTGTACGGATTATTATGGGTTATTAGATGCTCTGAAAATATTCATTCAAAATAAGGTAGATCAAGAAGCTTGAGACTTAATACAATTAGTGACAGTTGCTTCCAAAACATCTATAGCCAGTCTGTGGGAAGACTGCAATTTACCTACAGGAGCGCAGTAGGAGTTAGTTGATTAAAATGTGGGAAGCAGCTGTAATGAAGAAAATAACTAATTATGCTACATTATTATATTCAGCAGTTCCAAATGATTCTTCTCAAAGGAAATGGATCATGTTCATCATATTCCAGAAATTTCATGGTCATATATATGACTTTGGTAATGCTGTACTTGATGTGGTAAATTTATTTCAGATGTAAAAATATAAATGTATGGACTTGTATTGGCTGTAATGAATGTTTCTTGTTAAAAATAATACACTGGATTCTGGAAAATACAGACCTGACCACTCTTGTGAATTTATAAAATTAATATATGTATGATCTGTAGATGTAAAAGATTGCTGTGATGGAGCCAACCTTGAATATGGTACAAAACAAATTGGTACATTCCTCAGTTGCCTGCCTGCTCTCAGACATAGGCTGATGTGAACTTGTAATGCCTGTTTTGAAACCATTGGCTATCAGTTTGTTTCTCAACCCAGTTCAAGGGACTTTAAACCCGAAATTGTATGGGTCTTGAATATCTTGACAGTAAACACCTTCACTTTAATGATTCTTCGCAGATACTGTGTGCCAGTAGTTCCCAAATGTTATAGCACTGGGACCCACTTTTTAAAGTGATATGGTATCAGGAGCCACCTAACTTTACAAGGCTTTAAAAAAATTTCACTTCACCAGCTACTCAAGCCTCTGTTTTTATCCTTTTTACTATGGTAGGGGGACTGCTTTTGTTGAGTTCATCAGATTGGGACCATTCTGGTAGTCTTGTGTTCCCCTTCACCTGATCTTCAATAACAGCCAAGACATGGTCATGCGTAAATTACATGTGTGGCTCGGTTTCACTTCTCATACTGTTCAATACATTGTCCTTGTCAGCTATCAGCTTGTTAGTTTCACGACTCACCAAAAATTGGGTTCTGGCCCACTGGTGGGAACCACACTTTGGGAACCACTGCCTTATGCCCAACTGATCAAAACTTGAATCTCCCTGTGATGTGCAGTGGACACTGCCATAGTTACTGAGGATTCAGGGTTTAACCTGGTCAGATAGCCTTTCTGGTATCACATTAGCTTTCTGTGACTTGTTTCAAATGTTATGCAGGAGCATGCCCAGTGAAATCTTTGACTTTTTTTTTTGAGTGATAGATCCCCATAGGTTCTATCACAAACTGTCCTTGAACTTTGAAAAGCAATTTGTGACATTGCATGGGGTTCTACCACTCACCAGGAAGAAATCAAAGATTCTACTAGCCAGGCACATCTTTGAATGCAGGCCAAGGTCAGGTTGCAACCTCGTATGAATTGCTTGGAGCATGAAGTTTGAAGAAAGCAGCAAATGTGTACAGAAGGATTCACAATTAATGATGGGAAAGACATGTAACAGTATCTTCTTTGGAAAATTCCAATGTATGGTAAAATTCCATATATGGTGAAATTCCATGTATGCAGCGGCGGCATTCAGCCGGTACGCTGGGCGGGACTTACCTTTGAGCGGCAGTCCGCCCGTTGTGTCACGGCGCATTCTGCCGCTTTCCCGCCCACCAGGTAAGTCCCACCTAGCGTACCGGCTGAATGCCGCCGCTGCATGTATGGCCAATAAAATTCTATTCTATTCTATTCTATTCTATTCTGTTATAATAGAATGAGTTTATCTGGGAAAGTTTATTATTCAAGAGCAACTTGTGGTGATGAGAATAATGGAATATTATTCACCATAAGAAATGAAGATGCTTTTCAAAACTGCATTTGGAGATCTGGTGCTAAGCAATGAGAAACATTCAGTGGTTATACTGTATAGCCAAACTGCTCTAAAATTCAAAAATACAAAGTATGTCAATAAGTAAACCAATTTCCATGTTAAGAGAACTATGCAACGTTGTTATTTAACAACCTATGCCACTTTAAGTAATTTTGAACATTTAATACCCATGCAGACATATGTGTAAAGAATAAAACAGATGGTCACTTCCTTGTTTCACTCACATTGGAGTGAATTCTCAAATGTAACATAGACTCAAAATCAAAATCAATTTGAACTACCCAAAAACACACAATCTGACATTGCCCACATATTATGACTCCACTTCAATGGAGGCAGAACTGCATGAAATAATGTTATGTGGTGGGGAGCGGAATCCTCGAGGAGTCATTATAAAATGGTGAAACTTGCGAGTGAATTATAAAACCTTCATTTAGTTGCTGCCGTCTTAACTTGCAGTTCAGCATATATAGTCACAAAGCATATTTGAACACTGCTTTTTGTTATGTTAGGTTTTGGAAGCCACCTAGAGAGCCTGCTGCAGGCAATGTATAAGCAGACCAAAAGTAATTTAAAATAAGATACTGCAGGCTGGAGGATGGTTTATTAAATAGACACATTCCTCTAGCTGTTTTCCTTCTTGTTATATCCTTAGGATACCAGATGGCAACATCAGTGAATGGGTTAGCACAGTGGTTCCAAAACTGTGGGTCGGGACCCACCAGCATGTCGCGAGCCAATTTCAGGTGGGTCACGAAGCACCAAGGCAGCCATATTGAAAATACGGGAAGGTGGGATGCTGGAAAGAGGGAGGGCTGTGTGATTGTTTTGCTTGTGTCAAGGTTGTAAATAGGCTTTTTTTTTCCTTTCTGGTTCACTTTGCTATTGGAAAATGGCTGAGAAGTAATGCACTAACGTATTGCTGCATTCTCAGGAAAGCAGCAGGCTCTGGCATCACAATGGTGGCACTTCCGGCCATGACATCACTTCCAGTGGGTCTTGGACAGATTGTCATTCTAAAAAGTGGGTCCTGGTACTAAGGACTTTGAGAGCCACTGGGTTAGCATATATCTACAAAGACGATGGACCATCAGGTTTGTGTTTTATAGAAAACCAGAGGATGACTTTGGGTATTCTTTAATACATACGGTACTTTAAACTTCAACTTGTACCAAACATGTCATGTTCTTGAGTATTAGTGGATGAGCACTTCATGTACAGCTCAATCCTATTGCAGCCACAAAAAGCCTTCTGGCTGTGCACAGAGCTACACTCTTCTGGCTGACACCCACTGGAGTTGCCCTGAACATGGTGGGAGGGGCCTGGAGATCTGCCCACCAGGGTAGGCTGCTGGGAGAGGGAGAACAGGTTGAGGGGTGGAATGGGGCGGGGAGAACATAGAACAGGATGGTGATGGGAGCAGCAGGAGAGGGAAGATTGGGTCCTGGAAGGAAGTGGTTTTGGAGGTCATGACAGGTGAAGCCGGCTGAAGGAGACATCACTTCTACTTACAGTGCAATCTTATGTATGCCTACCCAGCCCTGTTGAGTTTTATGGGACATTCCTAGGTATGGGACTTATTCATAGGACTGCAGCCTTGGGGCCCAATCCTATCCAACGTTCCAGGGCTGATGCAGTCACAATGCAGTCCCAAGGTAAAGAAACAAATGTTCCTTGAGGACTCCTCCCTGACTGCCCCCCACCCATCTCAGTATACAGTATATGGCTGCATCAGCCCTGGAAAATGGGATAGGATTTAGGTAAAGCATCGTTTATCCCACTTTATACACACAAAAATAAAGTTGGGTAAACAGTTACATACACATGTGCGCGCGCACACACGCACACCACTGTGTTCAATGGGGAACACCTACTAAAAGTTTAGGATTGCAGCCTAAAACAAAGTTAAACAATGTTAAAAACATAATGCAGTATGCGCTACACCCCTAAGACACCACACATCCACCACAAATCCACCCTGGGCCACTACGTGTCACCCCCATGTCTGTGCATCACCTCTACACGTTGTGACAGCACCCATCCCACTTCTGGAATTGCTCCACGACCTTGCCTCAAGAGAGGCAAAGCCCCCTCCGTGCTGTGTTTTCTGCTCTTAACACTTGGACTGCAAGTGCAGTGCATATACACACCCTGAGGAGGCCACAGCAAACTACTTCAGGGAGCCGCTTCGCCCACACAATCCCGGTGTGCAGTGTTAAAACAGCAAAGCTGGGTAAATAATTAAATCAGGAATCAGCAAGTAGCTGCAGCATCATAACAGGTTTGGAAAGAACTTTGTGCCCCCCAGTGCCTAAAGGAAATTCAATTGGACATTAGGCAAATGAACCTCTGTGGAGGTAGAGTATTCCATAAGTGTGGGGAGGAGAGTGACAGAGTGAAAAGGCCCATTTCCCTGTTCCTACTCACATAATTTCTGATGGAAGTGGATGGCAGGAACAACCAGAAAAGGGCCTCAGGTGATGACTTAAGCAGACTTATCTGAGACCAGGTAGTCCTTTACATATCAAGATTCTGATTCAGCTCTAGTGCCTGTGTGCCCCAAGCAATGAATTTCATAGGATAATAATCTGACTGCCAATTTAGATTCTAGCCAATTCCACCGACAATGGGGACAGGGCCGCACAGCAGGCTATTATGTGCCACTTAATGGCAGGGATCCATTCGGCAAACCCCTTCATTAGGCGCTTCAGTCGTTTCCTGGACAACCGCTAATAGCTTCCAGGTAGTCCCCCAGAATGCCATGTGGCAGCCCTTTAGCATCCCAGGACACCTTGCAGGACTAGAGAAAGAAGGAAGAAGGCAGCTAGTTTCCAAAAGCGCAGCAAAAACGTGCACAAAGCGCTGGTTAGCCAGCTCACAAAAGGGAAGCAGCTAACCTGGTGGGTTCAGTAGGACCACCATCATATGAACTTATGGTCATGTATGCAGTCGGTTGTCCCGTGGACTCTGTGACACATACCTGTATCCCCTTCCACACATTTGGTATACACATGGAGTAGCAACGAATGAATGCTGAACTGCCTCACCATATGCCCTTCTGTGGATGCAGTCCTCTTCCTTCTTTTCTTCCCTATCCTTTTGTTGTCTATAATCCTGTTGTCTATAATACTTGTTCTGGGCAAGTATTTGATTTGATTGTGTATTAATCATCACTTCTTCAAACCAGAAAGAACAAGTAAACATGAGTAATTGTTGACTATGAATGGCTAGAGATTAACCTAAGAACATAAGAAGAGCCCTGCTGGTTCAGGCCAAAGGCCCATCTAGTCCAGCTTCCTATATCTCACAGCGGCCCACCAGGTGCCCCAGGGAGGCACAAGACAACAAGATGCTTGCATCCTGTTGCCACGACAGGCAACAGACAGATTGACATCCCCAGTAGCACAATTCCAGTAACAGAGCACTATTAAAGATTATGCTAATCCGGTCTCTTTTCGTAGGATGCTGTGCTTCAAGAAATGTGTGGGGCGTTTTGGCCTTTGGCTGTTTGGGCACCTTTTTTCTGCCTATATGTCACCAACCTTTCCCACCATCCTTGAACTGTTGGCCAGAGCTCCCTCCATTACATATGCTGAAATACGGCTATTTTGCTCCTTCCTTTCCAGCTCCTCTGTTTCGGTCTCTTGTCTAATTATCGTATTCCGAAGTCATTGGGGCAGCATCAATTTGCAAGGCAGGAAGGAAAGAACAAGTCAGGACATCAGATAGGAGAATTCTAACAGGTCAGAATATTGGAAATCTGTCAAAAGAAGATGTCAGGTCATAGGATGGGGAAAGAGGTGACAGTCCCAGAAAGGAGCCTACATACCATCCATATCAAACTGGCTCATTTAGCCTCCTGGCAAAGTATTACCTTTGAAAGCTAAACTGCTGATTCTGGAATACAGCAGACGGAGTACTGATACAGCTTTAGCCAAAGTTACAGAACTCCTTAGAGCTTTGGAATAGATCTAAGCAAAGCGACCTAGTAAGCATAACTATTTTTGTGGGTTCCACGAAACTCTTTTCAGGTTAGACAGGTTTCTGCTTTTATTCCTCATTTATTTCTCACCCCCCCCCCACACACACACCTGCTTTCAGGGATGGATGCTTCCAAGTCAGTGGCTATCCCATGTACTGTATAAAGTTTCTATCAGTTTGCTGTGAGGGGCATGGATCACAGTGTGCTTGAAGGTCCTTTCCAAATCTGGATTTCAAATGCTTGACTTAAGAAACCGCATACCTCCCTTTATAGCCCATTTATAGTCATATAGCATTTTCAGAAATGGTCAATATTGTCAGAACAAAAGGCTTACCACCTTGCCAAAAATGGACACAGAGTTTAGTACAACAGTGGCTCCAAAGTTTTACTCGGACTGTGGGAACCTTGTATGTCTTTGCTTGGGTGGGATGCGGGGGATGGGGGGGGGCAACGCAATCTACATGATTGCTCTGCTGCTGGGCCAGAAAGGCTTTTTTTCAATTTACTTGGGGGTCACTATGGTTCTGGAGGGTCTGGGGAGCCCCAATGTTTGGAAATGTTGTAAAAAGAAAAAGAAAGAGAAAAAGAGTTGGAAGGTACCCTACAAAGTCATCTTGTCCAACCTCCCCTAAATTCCCCTGCTAACTAGGCAAAGAGACACCTTTTAAAGTTGTGTCCCTTTATATTTAGCAGGGGGAGAGCAACTGTCTTTTTACACACCACCAGCATGTCATCTTTTCCAGTGGCTGTTGCTGGTGTTGTATGACATTATGATTCCCATCCCGATCCTTCCCCAGAATGTCCCTCTGACAAGTTACCTGCTCTGGAAGGGGATGAATGCTCCGTTGGTGCATTCCCAGTGATGCCAGCCATTTGTGTTGGTGGCCCAGTTTCCACATCACTGGTGTGGCTGTGGCACCAGCAGCTTGGGTCTTGTGCTGACAGAAAGCGAATTCCATCAGCCCAAGGCCCAGGTAGGTCATTAGCGAGCTAGTCAATCTTTGTTGGCAATTTTCCAATATTAAGAAACCTATTGCCTATCATAAAATGCACATTATTCCAGAACAATTTTCTCTAATGACCAGTAGAATTTAGTAGATCTCTAAGCATCTTTGCAATGGAACAGTCCATAAAATTATATAGGATCTTTAAGCAATTGGCAATGTATTAGAATCACATTACTGGAAGCTCGCAATGACATGGGGTTAATTATTACAAGGAAGGGAAACAGAAGAGGGTGACAATGATGAAATCGACTGAATATGAAGATCTGAATCGGCAGAAGTTGCAGGGCCCAATGCAGCAATGTTATTCTTTTCCTCCTTCAGGAGCTGCCAAATTCCCCACTATTTTCTCCCATAGTTTTGTACCCTGTGGTGACAAAGACTGATAGGAGAATTAGAAGAAGAGGACATTTGAGCACATGGAAGTTGGCCTAGAGCTAGAGAAGGTAAACTTTTAATTCTTTAATTTGGATGGAAATGACACCTCAGTTAACCCAGGAGCACAACTTTTCATGATGGATGTGTGCTGTTACTAGGCTGTGCTACAAGCACAGGAGAGAGCAGTTGGGGATTTTGTGCTTGTAATTTGCAATGGCAAACTACAAGTACAGCTTGCTTAGGGTTGCGGATTATTAATACTACTGGTTGTAGCATCATTACTGCTATTTTCTGGAGGCACAGAGGTTTAAAGTCTTCGTAGGATGACCTGAATTTCATACACATTAAAAAGAAAATTACAACTGGGGTTATAGATATTGTTTTTCTAGTCTCCTGGTCGGTGGTTGTTTCTTTTCTTAAACAGTGCATACAGCTGACTCTGGTCCTATAATGTAAGCTGGTTCATACCATGGGGAGAGAATCATATGTCAAAAATGCACACAAAGACCACACATTTCTGTTTATAATGGTACAAATGAGAGCCAAGTTTGTTGCAGAAGTGTTGAATTTGGCTTTTGGGGGATCAGTAAAATATCCTACTACAAATCTCTGCCTGGAACCGTTTTATGGAAGATGCTATTTAATACAAGCATCACAAAAGCAATGCCTTCCATGATCAATAGGGTTGTAAGAGGGAATAGAAAGCCATATATCTTCTCAAATAGTCCTTCGCTGAAGGTATTAGAATGGGTGAAGCAAGCAGGTGAGCTAGACCTGTTTTTCCCATCTTGGCATTGCCAAACTTATCCTAGTCTCCATGCCCTTAGAAGAACATAGTATACTTCCTACTCACCAAGTCAAAAGCTGTGTTTGGGATAGGGAAAGAGCTTTCCTGTCTTCTCCTTACTAAACCTGCCTGGGTATTTCATGGAGAGTAGCAACGTATTTTCCCCATCTTAACAGCTCTGGGGCTTGCCCCATGGTGCTTTCAGTAGGGGATGTACTCCTTTGATGGAAGCAAGATCTGCAAGTATAACATATGTTTATACGTGTGTGTGTGTGCGTGCGCGCGCGTGTGTGTGCGTGTGTGTGCACGTGGTCTTATATATGCAGATAGATGCACCAGTGCGCTAAAAAACAGAAGGGATAAGTACATGAAGGCATAGTGGAAATATACTTTGTGAGTTCTGTGAGTGTCAGGAAATTCACTAGCTATTTTTCAGTGCAAGACCATAAAGACAAGGGAAATGACAACATGATATGAACATATAGGTATATTGTAGCGGTGGAAAAATTGCTTGTTTTATTGATTTGTTGAACTATATATCTTTGTCATATTTTTCACCCTCGGGGATTTTGATATCATTTGTATATCTGGTATATTTTCAAATGGTTTTCATTTTGTATGTGCTAGTAGAGCTATATTAGTCATTCATTTAGTGTTAGATATTGCTTTCCTATAACATATGAAGTAATCGTTTGATGCAAGAAGTATCATTAGAAAAAGGATGACATTTTGGACAAGATAAAGTAAATATCTTAGGAGAACGATTTTCACAAAACCCAAACAATCACTGAATGAAACATAATTAAATCTGAATAAACCTGGGAAATGTGATGCACAATGACTTAGGGCACAATCCTATGCATATCTACTCAGAAGTAAGTCCTACTGCATTCAATAGGGCTTACTCCCAGGAAAGTGTACATAGGTTTGTAGCCTTATGATTGTTTCTCCTAATTAGTCTCTACTTTTCCTTAATAGAGGAGTTATTGGTAATCTGTGTCATAGTATATGTAATATCCTATGTATATATCCTATCCTATGTAATATCCTATAGTATATGTAATAGTATATGTAGTATATGTAATATACTATGAATATGTATACGAACCCCCCCCCCCTCTATATATATATACTAGCCTTTTGTTACCCGGCGTTGCCTGGGGGACAAAGTATCCCCAGCTTCTATTAGGAGAAGGAATGAATACAGGGACAGAATCAAGCAAAGGAGCGTAATGAAATTGTCACACTCACTGAACCATGTCTGCAGGTCCTGTGGTAGGGCAGTCAGCCCTCTGGAAACAGGTAGCTCTCAGATCCGACTGGGTGTTGGAACTCTCTGGATCCTGCTCTTTCCAGCCTGGGCAAGGCAGGCAGTGCAAAGCAGTTTCACTTTCATTTTGGATTAGTCTCTGTGTATCACATAACCTGCAGAATCGCTTGTGACCACAGGGTGGCAGCAGACCTCTAGTCCAATGCAATCCCCTTGGTCTGGACGTTCTAGCCCCCCTCCCCAAAAAAACCGGGGGCTGTAGGGGGGTCTGACCCCCGCAGTGTTTCCTTCCAGGCTGCAAGGTACGTGTGTGCCAAGTTTCGTGGCACTTGGTCAAGGCGTGGGGAAGCCTATGCATAACATACATACATACATACATACATACATACATACACACATACAGACATACACAGACACCCACCCACATACCCACGTCCATTTTTATATATATAGATATATGGGTACGTGTGTGTGTGTGTGTGTGTGTGTGTGTGTGCGCGCGCGCGCGCGCACTTAGAGCTGTCCCATTTGACAGATCTGCAGATTTGACACCATCAATTATCTGTGTCTGCACTCCTTGTCTTTCCATTCTCTGGATTCAAAAAGGGTAATATAGTGGAAGAGAAAGTGTGGAGGAGAAGAGCATGGTGAAGAGGATAGTGATGGGTTAGAGCAGGGGTGTAAACATAAGGCCTGCATGCTGGATACAGCCCACAGAATCACTTTATTGATCCCACATGATAATTGGGCTCTCCCGGTGCTGCCTTTTCAACCGCAGTGAGGCTCTGGGAGGGAAAGACAGAAGGATGCCTCAGAAGTCAAGGAATGCTACTGGTCTCAGTGCAGATGGGCAGCCCAATCCTATCTGGAGGAACAGTGGTTCCAAAATGGGTGCCGCTATATCCTATGGGCCTGAGACAGTGACCAGAGACTCCTTTAGATTAGGGTACATTTGTTGCCTTATCCTATTTGTTCCTTTACCCTGTGTAAACCCCTGGTGGCCCCTATGGGTCTCCTCAGACCTGTGCCCGCTGTTTAGTGGGTGCAGAACTGAGGAGGCATGTGTAAGGGCTGTAGCCTGGGAAGGGGTGTAGGATTCAGCAGCTGACTCTGCCGTTGTGCCTGTCCCCATGTCTGACCCAATCCTACTATCGGGCTATCCTTCCCACACCCAATTCTGCCCCCTCTCCACCACCCCTACTCCAGAAGGCCTTACAGCTGACTGCCAGTTATATTTACCCTCAACTTCTCCAATGGTGGATCATCCTAGCTCTGAGGCCCAGCATCACAGCACCGGTGGTACGACCCGACTGCCAGCAGGAAAATGTGTTATAGCCCTTTCACAGAACTGCATGTCGGCAGAAGGACATACTGCTGGCGCAGAAGGCCCATAGGATTGGGCTGCAAGAAGGGTGAGTGAGGTAGATGCTATTCTGTCACTCCCCATTAATGAGTTCTTCCACGAGAACAAAGTGCTTATTTCTGGCCATTATCTGCTTAATCACTTCACTCCCTGCTTCATGACATCACTTCTGGCCATCAGCAGGCACCAAGAATGCTATTAGGCCTGCTATATGAAATGAGTCGACACCCTTGGGTTTTAGAATGCCTGTGGCATTCCATCCCACCCTTCTTCTCTCCTCCACACTTCCTCTTCTGGCTCAATCCCTCTTTCCTTTTAATCAAGGAAGTGAAAGGAAGAGGAGGAACATCAGAGGCATCATAGCTTAGCGGGCAGCATTCAGTGCACTCAGGTACTGGAAACTCTTGTACTGGCTCTGTATATAGCTGCCATAAAAGATATAACATGAAGAATAGAAGAGCCTCCCTCAGTCATCCCAGCCTGTTTGGGGATGAATGACAGCCCAATCCAGAACTGCCCAGGAACACAGCAGTAGCCAAGTGGCTGCCACTGCATCCTGCGGCAGTCAGGTGGCTACTGCTGCATCCTCCTACAGCCAGGCAGCCCTGGGAGGCTTCATGGGGGAAGTGGATGCTCGACCGCTTTGCCCGCATTAAGGGCGCAGGGTGGACAACAGGTCTACTTGCTCCCGCGCCAGCTTTTTAGCCGGTGCAGAAGTGATGGCCTCTGAGTAAGGCCACGTGAGAGTCACCGCCAGTCCTGTCCCCCGCCCTGGAATGCCCTCCCATCCCGCTCAGAATTGACATGAGCGGGCCTCCCATAGGGGCCCCCATGGCCGGTGTCACCAGCTTACTGGCAGCATTGGAGACGCTTTATGGCACCTTGTACAACATTTGCCCAGGCGGCATGAGTGTACTGCCTGCAGGAAGGCCCATCAGCTTGGGCCTTGAAGGAGGTTTTTGCATTATACCATTATGTTATGGGCAATGGCGGATCTAGGGGGCAGGGGGGGCAAGAGCCCTGGGCGCTGTCTTGGGGCCGTCTAGGGGGGCGCCAGTGGCCCCCACAACATTGTGCGGGTAGACCTGGGCTCGCGAGCCCAGGTCTACCCATTGGAACCAGCCGCGAGTAGACCTGGGCTCCCTCGAGGGGATCCCAGGTCTACCCGCAGTCGTTTCTAATGGGTAGATGGGGCTGCTTCTGGTGGGTAGACCTGGGCTCCCATGGGGGCGCACTTCTATTGGGTGCCCCGGGCACCATTTTGACTAGGTCCGCCCCTGGTTATGGGGGCAAAATATATATGCATTACATAGTAGCTTATAAGGGTATAGTATATGTGTAAGCTGAAAACATATTTGGAATATAAAAGGAGTTGAATTAGCGACATTCTGATCAAACAGAGTCTTTCTTATTTGTAGAAAAATGAAAATTCTACGTATCAATTATAATGAGCATAATGAAGCTTAAGAAACAAATCTGTGAAAGCCAAGTCTTGTAAGGCAAAATATTTTAAGAGAGGATGCAGTACAATATGCTTCATTTGAGGGAAGCTGTACAGAAGCAATGAAGGAAAGCAAAAGATATTAAGCTTTCATCTAATTCTTATCAAAACCACAATAGCAGGACAGATATAAAAGTGTTCAATTCCAGATTGATTGAAGGGGGGAAAAATCCCATTGAAGACACTCAACAATGGCTCTGCCACAAAACAGAGAAGTTTTGTTCATAACAATGCTGGCAGCACCAAAGACTTGATCAAAGCACATATTGAAAGAAAGGCTACTCGACTGGAAATGAACATTCAAATTTCCCCTGACCCTCACACATTAAACTGCTCTTTCCCTAATGGGATCTTTGGTATTTTGCAATACATACAGTACAGGCATCTCATAATAGCGAGAGATTTATTCAGATCTTATAAAATTGAGCATTGGCAATTACAATGGAGCAGATACCTGGTTCCAAGGTAGGCAGGCAAGTAGGCAAGGAAGACCATGCAAGGAATGGATGAAGCAGGGCTGTGACAAGTGACACATTTTGCTACACAGCCATTGGAAGGCAGTGATTTATATCCTATTCTCTCAGAAGGGGTAATTAGACGGTCAAGTAAACCTCAGGTACTAACAGGAACCTATAAAACGTCATAATGTCCCATTTAATAGACCCATCTGTCAGATTATTTTCTTCACACGTCTTCCAATATTTGCTTCTAAAATTAATTTTTCCCACTAATTAGTGTGTTAATTGTATTAGTACAGTATGTTTGTGCAGTATGGCCACCTAGTGTGAGTTGGAGTGGTGTCAGAAGCCTCTTTAGAGAACTGTGTTTTTTCTGATTATTAAATTAAGCATTTCAAAATTAATTTTCTGAGACTGGAAGATTACAGGGGGGAAAAATCACAAAAACATTTGCAGCTGTAGTCGCTTCAAGCCCACAACTCTCTGCTAATACCTGATAGTAGTAATTGTTGTTGTCACCATTGTCGTCATCATCAGCATTGATATGCCACTCCATCAACAAACATTAGCAACAAACAGAAATTACTGAAAAGATGCTGGTTGATAGCAGGCCCTGAGGGCACAACTGTAACCTGGAATAAGGCTGGCACAGATGGGCCAGCAAAGTTTGGCCAGCACAAGGGCCACCGTGAAGTATGTTCGGACCACTTTTGTAGTAAGACAGGCCAGCACACAGATGTGCGCTGTCTTCCCTGACTCCGGGTGTGGGCCAAACATGCTTTACGGTGGCCCTTATGCTGGTCAAGTTTTGCTGGCCTAATTCTAGGTTTGGATTATGCTCTGCGTTTCCTTGGATATATGGTGGGCCTGGTTTTTTGACAAAGCAGAAGTGCAAAGTCACTTTCCATATGCCTCCAAAAGCCCTCTGGATGCTTCAGAGAGGCAAATCCAGTTGCCTGTGTTCCCTTCCCCATGGATTTCATCATCTGCAGAATTTAGTATCTGCAAGAGGTCTGGCAATGGATCCTCAACGTCTGGGGCAGGGCAGCATCATGATGTCGTCCCTTGTGTCACTGCGCCCCTAGCGCCACCGCACCACCCTTTGCACTGCACTGCCATCCCCCTCCCCACTGTTTGTGAATGCTCTGTTTCAGAACCAAATAGATGCAGAGGAAGGTAGCTGGACAAATGCAAGCTACAGGCAGCAGCATTAGCACACATCTACAAATGGCATCCTGGGCAAGCACCACGAGTCATCCCACAGAAGATCTCCTCTATCCCCTTACAGATGCTGAAGGCCCACTGTACATTTTTCCCCTTTTTGTTTATTTGATTAGTTTGGTCCAAATGTTTGCTAAAATATTCAGAGTGAATTTTGTTTTTTAATGCTAGACCTGTCTAGTGCATAAAATCTTCTCATAAGGCTTGCAGTTCTGTGTAAACTTCTGCCTCAGCATTATTGAGATATTTATCTACTGTGTTTGACAGATAAAATATATTACTTATGGAACAAAGTTACATTTGTAGTGACATGTGCATCTTTCTAGCAGTAAGAAATCATAATTCTCAACCTCAAACAATGAAATGTCTTGAGAGACCCCTTATCAAAAGAAAGCCAACCACTGAGACAACTCTAGTGTCCACAGAAATTAAAGTGAGCCATTTGATGTTGCACAAGTGAGAAAACAAAAATCTGAAGATTGAAACATCCCAAAGATCACAGACAGATACACAGGGCTGAGAAATTCCAATGTGCCTAAAAGGTATGCATAGATTTCACACTGACATACTTTCTCAGAGGATATCTATGTGTTCTTCAGTTATAAAGCTGAGACCATGGCAGCTTGCATAGATTTTGCTCCTAAACTAAGAGCGCAATCCTAAACTGGAGTTAGGCCAGCATAAACTAAGCCAGCAAAATTTGGCCAGCACAAGGGCTACCATAAAGCATGTTTGGACTATTCTCAGAGTCAGGGAGGAGGGCTCACATCTGTGTGCTGACCTCTCTGACTCCAAGAGTGGTCCAAACATACTTTACGGTGTCCCTTGTGCTGGCCAAACTTCGCTGGCTTATTTTTGGCGGCCCTGACTCCAGGTTAGGATTGCGCTCTAAAACATATAATTTGCCCTCAGTCTGCAATCCTATACTCACTTATTTTATAACCTCTTCAGTCCAGGTCTCCCAGCTCAGATATGCTCCCCCACTAAACTCAATAGGGGCACTAGCCCACAAAGCCACAGATGGCCCAATCATATCTAATCTGCAATCCTACCATCACTTGTCTTACTTGGTGGGCACCAACGCAGTCACAATGCAGGCTTGAAGTCAGGTTCCCTTACCTTGAGGAGGCCTCCTTGATTGCCCTTCCCCAGAACAGGAGTCAGCATATGCCCCATTGGCCTGGCATCAGAACTGGAAAATATGATAAGATTGGGCCCTCAATTATTCATTGGCATAGGTTTGGTGGATATAAGAATGCACTTATATATGCATAAGTGTGTGCCAACATCCTTCCTCACTTATTCAGGATGCTAGAAAATCAAAGAAGAGTTGTCCTTCATGCTGCGGCTCATGGTGGGAGTGTGAAGGAGAGTGCCTCTATCTTGGGCCTTGGCTGCGTAGATGCTGAGCAGCCAAAGTTCAAGGTGGAGAGCAAAGCATTCTCCCTTGTGCTGTGGCTCACAGTGGCAGCAGGAACATTCGTGCCGCTGTGGTCATTGCCACTGCTACCATCCCCTTGCCCAGTAGGTATCCTGTGGTTTATCAGATGACAAGAAGAGGAACTTCCTCTGCAGGAGTTGTTCTTTACCAGGTCAGTCATTTTAAAATGCTAGGGGTAGGGGATCCGGGAATTTCAAAATGACTGGTCCCAAAAAGGAAGAGGTCTGCTGCAGCTGCTATTCTCTTCCCTACCACCAGGAACATTGACTAGACAATGGGGTGGCCAAATGGGGAGTGGGGGAGCACAGCAGGAGTTGGCAGCAACATAGACCCGGGGCGCATGCTTGACCAAGACCAATTTGTGATATTAGCCCTGATTCTCTTGCATGTGTGGAATCCCAAATAGATAAATGAAGATCTGTAGACATGCAAGAAGTCCTCAAGGACACATCTGTATGCATGCAGACGTCTCAAGGAGCGTAATGTTGTAACTCCATTGTGTTAAGCAATAAATAGGTGAATTATTAGAAAGAGTCTTGCATGTGCTGCTTTTCTCACATTTCCCTTACCCAATACTGCCATGTGTTCAAATTAATTTTTTTTCCCCACATACTAAATACCGTTGCATTTTCCTCCCCTGGGATATTGAAAAAGAATGCATGGAAAAGGCGTATCATAGGACTGCTTCATTTACTCTGGGATGCAGGATCGCTCTAATGGCTTACCTACTGTTGCTCCTTTTGTAGCATCAGACTGTAGATCTGTTGGAATGATTTTCTGGAAAACAATGCCGAACGCATCAGTGTGCAACAGTGATGTCGCTAACAGCTTGATACAAGCACACAGAATGAGTTAGAGAGGGACTATTAAATCAGGAGAAAAAGGATTAGCAATATTCGTGTTCATCGACAATTATGAAGTCTCAGGACCACGAGTGTATCGGGCTGCAGACAGAATTCTCCAGAGCTGTGGAAGACGGGGGGAGGCAGCGAAGGCTTATTAACAGGCTTCAGCAGCCTCTTCACTCCACACTGTGGAATTTGATCAGTATTGACAGAAGGAAAAGTGCCACCTACTGAATTGCAGGCAGCATTTTCTGCAGAGGCTCTTATTAAACCAATTTGCCTTATGAAATTTGATGCGGTCCCTGTTCATATTCAAACTAAATCCTATTATTTATTGAGTGCAATATTTCGGTGTGTAAACCCTTGTTGATTTGTGATGAACACATTACATAATAGAATTCCATGTGATTTGGCAAATGTAAAAGCTATAAACGATTCATTTATAGGAAAAGGCTGTCGAATGTAAAGCACACGGCACAGAATAGAGGGAAGAGAGTCAGAGGAGGCAAAAGGATACAGTGTAAAACCCCACAACATTGGCAGCCCAATCCCATCTGGGCCAGCTGACAGTGGACTGTGCATTTTGCTACCAGTTACTACCATATGACAGTCGTAGCACACAGAAAGAGCACCAGAGGGGTCCAGCCTCTGGCACACGGAGGAATCTCGCGCTCCTGCAACCTCTGTGTAGTGGAGGGCAGCAGTGGTTTTGCTCAGCGGGGGCGACCAGTGTCCCTGCCCCCCCCCAGGCCAGCGCCCGGGGCATTTGCCCCCTTGCTCCCCCTCAGCTCCGGCAATGTCTTGAGCCATACTGTTGACTCCTGTTGTTTGGTATTGGTTTCAATGACTGGCAGCAGCAATTCAGGGTTTCAGGCAAGGTCACCGAGGAAGCTTCACAGCTGAGCAGGGATTTGAAACAGAGTCTTTCAGGTCTATGTCCAGCTCCTGATCCACTACACCATCCTTGCTGTCATGAAGTCTACAGTAGGCGAGTAATATCAGTACGCCAGCACATGCCAATAGGTGCCATAATCAGTGTGTGTTTGGACAGGGCTGGAACAACATCAGCGGTTTTCAAAGCAGGATGAGACCAGGAGGAATCCAGCAAGTAAACAAAATGTAGCCCTATGGCTTGTGTGATACTGTTCATGCCCTAAACCTCCTTTAACTGTGCATGAGTCATCTACAGCTAAATTGAGACAGCTCTGTGTTCCTCTAGGACATCTGTCTCCAAATACATGGAGACAACAAGCCCTAAGTAAAACGCTTGAGCCGTAGGGCTTAATCCTAATCCTATTCAGGCCTTGCACTGATGGAACTTGTGTACCATCAGCACAAGACCAGAGGTGCTGGTTTGACAGCTGCTGTGTCAGCACGTGAGCCAGGGCCACCAGCACAAAGCGTTGGCAGTTCCAGGTGTGCACCACTAATTTCCGGAGCCCCACCAGAGCAGGTAAGTTGGTGGAGGGGGCATTCCAGGGGATGACTGGAGCAGGGATCAGAACAGATAAGTAAACAACTTTTTAACTTGCCTCTCTGTTTCTGCATGGTCCCCAGCTAACCCATAGCATTCAGCAGATGCTGTGCATTCAGCTTTGGGTGGCCAAAGATAAAACTGGGCTACTACTATTGTATATCCAACAGTGAGGTCTTTGCTTTAAGACATGGTTGCGGCTTACACAAGCCTGTTGATTTCCACTCCTCTTCACTTAGTTTCATTTTCAACTGTTACACCCCTGAGGTGAATCCTGTTCTAGAAATGTAATATCCAGAAACTGCTGATTGGCTTCTGTTGTTTCTCCCTCAGAGGCAGAGAAATAACTCGGCCAGGTATCACAGCTTAGTGCATACAAATTCCTTGAAGTTTATTACATTTCAGAGTACTTGTTTCTGTTCCTGAACAAGAGCAGAACACTGGCTTGTGACAACCCTGACGTCTTCAGCTGCCTCTCTCTCTCAGTCTCTCTCTCTCTTTTTTTTTTAAAGGAGAAGGGAAGTGAATGAAAATGAATGGTGATGTGTTCCTTCATTTTTGTCACTCAGTTAAAAGGGAAGCATGAACTATATTTGCATTAAATATCTGCTGTTGGAGAGGTAGAAATGAGGTAGAAATTCAGACAGCTTTCTGAATCTGAAAGCTGTCAAAAGAATGTTTTGTTGAAGGGGAAAGTCTTTTGATTTAGGTATGTTTCTCTAACAATTTTAACGGATTCTCACCCACCCCCAGCCCCCAAGCATTTTTCTTAAGTTTTGAGTGTCCTGTGAATTGGGTTTTAAATCTTCCATATTATTACCCTGCAGCCCTCAAATAAGCACACAAGACCAGGGCTTGGACTTAAAGGGCCACTTTATTAATATACTTAACAAACATATTTAACTTGCAGCTGAGCCACTAACCACTAAGCATGCAGGATCTTTAGGGAAGTGGTCCTAGCCGTCTGCCTCCCCAGGGTGATCTGGATGATCAACGGGTGTACCACTTGACTCCAGGCTCCAGCTCGACATGCCAAGCTAAGTCCATCATTGCCAACATGAAGGCCGAGGCAATGTAACTGCTCTGGCTCACCCTGGCCAGAGCCCAAGGGTAGCATTGCTAAATCCGGTCAGGGGACAGCCCACCTGCCTCACCGGGCCGGGCAAGCAATGTATGAGTGGCCCTGGCCGATCCGCAACCGTTTGGCCTCAGAATGGATGCCAATACACAAAAACCTACCTACCCCCCTGCATGCTACCTGCCATTCAGAATGACCAATATAGCACCCAACCACCACCCAAACCCGCCACAGGCTGGGGTAGGTGAAAAAATGACCCGCTAAAGGCCAATTGAAGCTGGTAGTCAAAAATTCCTACACAGCCCCGAAGCAACCAGCTAATCTCAGCCTGTAGAATGGGAGGGCGGGCAGGAGGTTGCCAGCTGGAGCCTGAATGAGGCGGGGTGGAGTGAGCGCCAATAATGTAGGTGCTTGCCCCACTCCCCCGGCCGGCGTTCCAGCTTATGGCCCGCAAGCCCTGCTCCCTCGCTCCATGAGGGGGTAGGGGCAAACTGCAGTCACTATGGTAGTTTTATCTATGTGAACTACAGTCCAAACCTCCATAACCCCCCACGCGGCAATGCAGCAATGATAATGTGGTGCGTGCCGCATCCTGTGGGGGAGTATTGGCCTCTGAAATAAGGGAGGATTTGTTTCCTTGTCACAGAGAGGTGTGGAGTAAATTTTGAAATGTAGGACCTCATCACAACACTTCTTGTAGCCACACCCATAAGGGGGAGGGGCATGTTTGTTGTGGGGAAGATTGAGCTCGGGAGAGAGGCAGGATCTACGTTGGCAGCACAGACCATATCCTAATCCGTCTCTCAGCTAGCCCAGTGTTACATGGCGCTACACCTTGGATGTGCTTCAGCTAAATAGCTGGCACAAAATCAAGAAGCCCTATTGGAACGGCTGGAGTGTTACATGGGAAAGGGGAAAAATATCCCCTTACCTCCAAGGTGACCTCCAGCCGCAGGCAATGCAGCCTAT
The DNA here is from genome assembly GCA_029204185.1 of Lerista edwardsae. Taxonomy (NCBI): domain Eukaryota; kingdom Metazoa; phylum Chordata; class Lepidosauria; order Squamata; family Scincidae; genus Lerista; species Lerista edwardsae. Next base: position 749,350 of record JAJKFI010000019.1, read on the forward strand.
CTGTACTGTTGCAGGGTTAGGATTGTTCTGTTAATTTATTATGTATTCATTTTAATTCAAACATACCAGTCATTACTAAGTGGTTTAAAAACAACTGAAATCCCTACATTTATCATCAAATTGGTTGCACGTGATATGCATTTGTATCTGTAAAGAGTGTCAAACTCACATCTAAAGTTAATAAATCCCTACCTACCGCCCTCAGGCACACACTAGATGTGGACTTTTAGTCCATTTGCGTTCGTTCACTGATGAATCAGATATAGTTTGTCCTATGCTTTGGCAAGTCCTTGAAACCCTAAAATGAAATCCTTAACTGTCAGGTGGAGGTTTCGTGACTGACTAGATGACAGGGACAGATCAACCTGCCTTCCCATTTTTATCCTCTCACCTCAAAAAAGTTTATGTAGAAGGTCATTCATTTGCATCTGATTGTGATGCTGGGAGAACAACACTTGCTTTCCTCAGAAGAACTTGGAACAGAAGCTCCAAGCAAAGCATGCAGAATATTTTTTTCCCCAAGCAGGTAAGTGTGCTATACTTCTAGTTCTTTCATGAACAGATTTTTTTTTTTTTGCAAAGCCCTCTTGTTTTTCCCCCTAACTTCTCCTGACAAAAAATATTACATATTGATTTCCTTTGGAACAATGCCTAGTAATTTCACCTTTTGAGGAACTGACAACTTCCAAATGAAAACATATTTCATTGAAGAAATACACAGGTCCTCACAGCAGGTAAAATGTAATTTAAAGTGCACCATTTGTAAGATAGCATTCTTCACAAGAATGAATGAAAATGCCACCGGCAGGCTGCTTCATTCTCTTTGAGACTTAGCTAGTGAAATCAAGCTGACCTCTTCATTCTGCATCAAGGAAAAGTGAGTGTGTGTGTGTGGGGGGCGCTTTTTTTTGGTAGAGCTGCGAAATACTTCACCCAAAACAGAAAAGATGCTTGAAATCTCTGTGTTCATAATAGCCAGAGCTCCTCAGGGATTTTAACAAACAAGCCCAAAAAAATCGATGTTGTTTAAGCTCTCATTGTGTGTGTACCTAATACGTTTTGCAGTGACGGTGAGGTAACAAGGTCCTCTCGCATGTTAAATGGCTGCATTTGAAGCTGGTTAGGACTCGCACTATGGAAGCAAGTGGGCTTGGAAATCGTCATGCACTTCAGCACTCAGTATATTTTCATAGCAGGTGGACTTCAGCAAAGGATACCTGTAGAGAGAGTGCTGTTTGGTCTCTGCTGGTGTTTGATGTTAAACATAGCTGTCCATCAAATTATGGTGTCTGCTCAATTAAGAGTCAGACTAGGCCAGCCTCATGACCAGTTGCAGACCCAGCCAACTGCAGGCCCAGGGACAGAGCAGGAGGTCTTCCCCCTCCACTATTGCCCCGCCCTGTGTGCTGCTCCTCGCCACCCCCACGCCACGCCATTTCGGAGCTGTATGATGGCGAGGGAGGGCCAAAACCACTTGCTTCTCTGAGAAGCGAACTGCCTCATCGCTGCCTGCCTTCCTCCTGTCCCAGGAACTCCACGCATGGGGCTTTTGCCTCTCCTCACTTAATGGTAGGTCTGCGACTGCTCATGTTTTATAAGATAAATGGATTCTGCCATTGTGATGGCCAAATGCAGACCATGTGGCAAACTTTGCTTCCCTACCTTCTCTTGAAAGGAAACTGAGTGCGCTAAACCGCCTCACACAAGAGCGAAATTATTTGCTTTCTTTTTCTAAATCAGTGGCATAGGACCATACATTTTTAACATCCCCATACACCACCACCACCACCCAGCCTTAGAAGGCCTCTGGGGGCTTAGAAAGGCACTTCCAGTTTTCTCCAAAACCCACAAGCTTTTTTTCCCCTAAGGCTTCCAAAAGACACTCACTTGAAACCCCCTCAATGCATGCAATGTCACCCCCCAGTCCTTCTTAGGACTGCCACTGCTCCAAATGAAATGTCTATCATCATGATTATGATTGTGATTATTTTTTAGCATTCATTTTCCACCTTCCTTCCATCATGGAGCTCACAGTGGTGTACAGGGCATTCCTAAGTGGGTTCCCTTTCAGGCATTGACCAGATCAACACGTGCTTAGCTTCGGCCAGGTTGCAGCAAGAACCAGCCATAGCAAATATCTCTAAGAAAACAAACAAACCATTTTGTGAATGTCTTCAGAAGGCACAGAAGAAAGCCTTAATTGCCCTTAACCCTCACTAAATAATAAGTTGCTTGGAATGTGAATTGATCCACCTTTATTGAATAAAGCCAATCATAAATAAGAAAATAATTTGGCAGTGGATTACAACTCCAACCCCTTCAGTGCTGACCTCTAGGCTCTTCCTCTTACAGGTGTTTCCACCTTGATTCCAAGGTGCGGGTCATCAGTTCACAGCCTGATCAAAGCCAACCACAAGAAGTTGAGGAAGCTAAACAGCTTTTCCTCCCCCCAATCTGGAAAACATCTGAGGTTGATTTTGTAATCCAAGTCCAAGGGACTACCAACCAGCCTCCCTGAGCCAGACAGCATCTTGAGATTGGTAGAAAATCCCCTTTCTAAGTCCACCCTTACCTGAGGTAAGTCCACCCTTACCTAAGTGTGCACACTGAAATCCTTGATCCTACTTCCCAGCTCATACTGTATCTACCAGATGTAACAAGCAAATCAAGCAAATAACCCAACCCAAGAAATAGTCTGTGGTGGATGAAAAAAAACCCACCCATCAGCACCAATAGGGAAGATGGGAAAACATTCCTACCCAGTTCCAAATTACAACCAGCTAATCTCCAAATGCCTGAGATGGGTTAGTCGAGGCTGAGGCACACTGGGAGGACAAAGGAGCACATGGCAAACAATCAATCAAGCCATGTCCCTCCTCTCAAAATCACCCAATAGGGTGCCAGCATTAGCCCACCCTTGCCCCATTTAATGGTAAGAAAGGGCAAGAACTCCACCACCTCCAAATGGACAGAGATGTGCTGAAGGCACTAATCTCAAGTCATGAGTCCAGTCATGAGTCAGTGACCCCAGGACTTGCCTCACCTCACCCGTCACAGTGTGTGCCTGTTGCGACTTGACTCATGGAAATTTTAAGTCATTTTGACTCAAGTCCCAAATCATATTGAGAAACAAAAAGGCCTCTTAAGCTTTCCTACTCCCCTCAAACCCCGCCCCAGCCCTGCCTCCTGGAACCACCTACCCTCCTCCCACCATGTCTACTGATGCCATCGGTCTGAAAGACAGTTTCCAGATTACCCACAAAGTCTTTTGGGGTGAAACAGAAGAGACAGAAAAAAGTAAGTAAGCAAGCAAGCCATTAAGCAAAAATACACCCACCCACCCACCCACCCACATGAAAGTCAGGACTCAAGTGAAATTTGACTCTTTCCTGAGTCACTGGTTTCAAGACACAAGTCATGTTCAAGTCAGTGATGTCCATGACTCGAGTTAACACAAGTCTAAAAAACCCATCATTTTCGCTACTGGAGTTGAGTCACAATGACTCGAGTGTCCATCCTTCCAAATGGATAAGCACCATTTTCACCATTTGGAAAGGAAGCATGGTGTCAGATTTCATGCCCTTCTCAACTATTGTCTGTAGTACAAATCAGTGATTGGGATCACGAATTGCATTTCCCACATGGTATGATCAGCAATTGAGTTTCCCACATTATCTCAATTTGAGTGGCAGTGTGAAAGGCCTTGTTCTGTCATTATTTCTTTACAGCAGACTGTAGGGAAATTCTAAAGGCAAGTCAACTTCCTGTAGAGATATATAGAATCAAGCAACAAGAGGGAAGATGGAATTGACAATATTTTTTTCTGGGGCTGGCTGAGAATGAATGACTTAAAGCCCCTTCTCTCAACTCCATTGCTTCACAGAAGTTTGTCAAATGCTCCAGGACCCCCGGAGTTTTTAAACCTAATTAAAAGAATCAGCTTGAAAAGAAATGTGTCAAAACCAGCAAAACACTGAGTTGTGCTGTGGCTTCCCCTGTAGTATTTGCTTGGGCCCTCGCTTGCTTCTTCAAGACTAATAATGTGGTCTCACACATGCAGTCAAGCTACAGCAATTTGGCAGTGCTATGCATCTGTAACTTTTAATTATCTGTTTAATAAGGCTGTGAATAAACTAAATAGGTTAATTCAGAAAAGCCTACTTGGTTCAAGTGTTCTGGCTGCATTTGAAACTCAGCCAACACCTGGTGAGATTAGAAGAAGACACATTATCTGCAAAAGAAGGTTCCTGTATTTCATGTCACTTGCCTTAGTGACACTGACTGCAATTATCATGGAATACGGCCACCCAATCCAAGCTTGGTCAATATTTATTTATTTATCTGAAAAATGTAGGACTTGCCTTTTCCCCTCTCCATCAGGATGTGCCCAAGGTGGTTTACAGTACAGGCATGCCCAAGTATCCGCTGGTCCAAGTATTGGGACCCCACCGTGGATACCTGAAACCGTGGCTGCTGGGTACACCTTTTTTAAAGATAGGTGAACATCAGTGGTTTTGTTGCAACAAGGTAAAAAGAGAGTTTTGCTTAATGTTCCCCTATCTTTTTAATAGGCATCCCAGTATTTATGGTATCCGTGGATAACTAAAACCGTGGATACCGTATCAATGGATGCCAAGGCACACCTGTAATTTTCTAGATATTCGTAAATACAAAAGAAAAGGGGAAGGGTATACCTCTCTTTTTCATGCATCAGGTGGTGTTTCTTTGTGAGGGGATAGAAGCACAGTTGAATTTAATACTAAGGTAAGATTGATAGTGGTTTGTGCCTGCATCCTTTCACACTGAATAGCCAATCTTTTGTGCATTGGCATGTGGGATAAGCAAGCATATTTCAATGCACCATATTTGAAAAAAAAGCATGCTTAGAGTTTGGAGGCGATGGTAACTGCAGTGTCTCTGTCAATGGCTCGAGAATAATCAGTCTGCATAACATTAAGGCATAATTGCAGCAGGTATTTCTTTATGTGCTTGGTTAACCTTGATGTTCATTGTCTCTACTGGAAGGCTCCTGCATCGTTGTTTACATTGCTAATTTGTTGCTATGTTCAGGGTGTCAGCAACTGGCCTCTTGTCTCTTCAAAGGCATTATCCCATGCTATTGTCTTAGAATAGTGTTAGGCTGCTGTCTCAAAGAGCAAACTGAAATTATTTAAATGCTGATATCTACCCAATGCGGAGAATTTGCTACACTACAAAAACACAGAGAAATCTAGCTTAATGCCAGAGCATAGAGATGGATATGCCAGATCCACTATTGCAGTGTTATTGAAACTGTGGGTCAGGACCCAGTTGGTGGGTCACGACCTGATGTCAGATAGGTCACAGAAAGCTAGGACCAGCCATCTTGGAAACTGCAGACCTTACTCTTACTCCTTTTGTAAGTGTTAACAGTTTGAATTTTCAAGGGAAGTTTTTTTTTAAAAAAATTGTTTTGAGTTCACCACTTTTGCATAATATTTTGTCCTAATCTTGCTTTCTGTCATGCTTGTACAATTGCTGCAGTCCAAGAATGCCAATTTCCATTTCAGGAGTGTCATTATATTATGTTACAACGACAGCACTTCCTGCTTAATGATATTACTTCCTGCCACAATATCACTTCCAGGTGATGTTAATAACATCTAACTTCTAGTGGGTCCCTACATGAGTGCCATTCCAAAAAGTGGTCCCGGTCTAAAAAAATTGAATACCTCTGCACTATTGCATAAAAGCATCCAGGAAATTTTCTGTGAACAAGATATCTAATGGCTTTCAAACTCTGAGCTAGAATATGCTCATTCAGAGCCAAGTCTTTTCAGAATAAAGGCCCAATTCAAATATGATGATCCTCAACAAATAGTGTTCCAATATCTTAAACTTTCTCTGATTGTGACCAGTGTATCTAAACCTAATAGTCTGGAATATTTTGCAGTTACTGCAAGAGGCATTTCAGTTGCAAAATGAATTAGCATATCACCAATGCTCTATCAATAATTTGATGCTGGTGTCAATTTTACTTTATATAGAATGCTGTATCCATTTAAATGTCTATTTCGTTCAGGATTCTCAATTATAAAAATAGGTCTCCACAGATGGTCTGTCCAGCATTTTTTAAAAAAATTAAATCATTTTAAGGTGTTGCAGTGAACAGTAAAGATCTTGTGTCTTGTTCTGCATTCAGTTAGCCTTTTGACAACTAAGGAAGCAAGTAGTTCCAGTACCAGAGACAAATGCCTTGTTGCATGTTTTTCTCTAACGAAACTGTTGTCTGTGATCCATAAATATGTGTGTGTGTGCACGCGTGCACGCGTGTGCGCACATGCGCGCAGTGACCATTTTCTTAGCATGACACTGAGAATCACAGAAGTAGCTCAGAACCCAATCCTAAAGATCTCTAGCACGGGTGCCGGAGCCTAGCATCAGCTCTAGGTGTCATAAATGTGCCATAAAGCAAGTTTATGGCACTGTTCAAGTAGGGACTGCCAGCACTGCGTAAGTGCTAGTAAGTGCTGGGCCTCAACACATGAAGAGGATGCTGCCTCATCGCCAGGGGTAAGCAACACTGCCAGGTGGCAGTGCAGATTTTTGGTGCAGGGAGAAAGCATGGAGAGGATGTGAGGACTGGGCAGGGGGGGGGGAGAAGATCAGGCCCAGGCGGGACATGGGACTGGTGGAGGCCTCCTCCGCTGGATCCTATGACCGATTTTGGGCTGAGAATCCCAACACGGGGCTTCTCAAGTCTGCACCAGTCAAATAGCTGGTGCAGACACAAGTGGCCCCATTGTGGGGCCTGGCGTTTTACTCAAGGAAAGGGGATAGATGTTTCCAAGGAGATTCTGGAGGCTGCTCTATCCATTTTGATGCTGCTCCTCCTCTGAGCACTGGGCAATCAATCAATCAATCAATCAATCAGCAGTATTTATATACCACTTTTCAACAAGAGTTCACAGAGTGGCCTAGGATTCGGCTTTCATTTTCTCATGTCAGTGCTCGACATGTTCAATTCTATCTAGAGGGAAGGGGCTTCATTTCCCAGGCTTAACACCAATAAAAATCATGCCTTTTCTCTAATTTGATCATCATTCATGTTCAGAAACACTTTATTTTTCCTTTGTATTGAATAACACAGTTTTATGCACTTCAAAATTCCAGTGCCTACATTTTAAAAGTAACCAAAACATCTCAGGAAAGAAACTTTAATGGATATCTTCTTCTTCTTCTTCTTCTTCTTCTTCTTCTTCTTCTTCTTCAACGTCAACGTCAACGTCAACGTCAACGTCAACGTCAACGTCAACGTCAACATTCAGACACAGAATATGGCCCTTCATCTAGTGGTTTTGAAGACTAAGTTAGCACAGCTCTTCAGAGCCTGAAACACTTTCTACCCATTCATGTTCCCACACAAAGATTCTGTTTGCAAATGAAATTAAATAGTCAAAACAGAAACCCAAGCAAAAACATGTGCTGAAACCAAAGGAAATTTTGCCATATTGATCCAATCTACCTGACTGAGATCTTATGGATTCTGCTGTCCACGGAAAAATCACAAGAGCAAGTTGCAGACAGGCTTGCTGTCCTCCTAATGCACATATACAGAAATGACAGTGATGACATTTGTCCATTCACCCATTCTGACAAGCAAGAGTATGATAGTGGTTAAGATAGTGGTTAAGAGATTGCAATTTCCAGTGAGACTTGCATTCTCGATCACAATCAACAAGTCACAGGGGCAGTCTATTAAGTACGGCGGAGTGGATTTGAGATCGCCATGTTTCTCCCACAGACAACTTTATGTTGCTTGCTCAAGGGTGGGTTTACCCAAGAACTTATTTGTTCTTGCTCCTGGAGGTGAAACTAAAAATGTTGTTTATAATCAAGTTTTGAGTTACATTAATATTATAGTGAATTTGTAAAAGATTTTACTTCAAATTTTTATACTGTACTTATACTTTTAATTTCCTGTACATAAAATTACTTCGATTTTACACTATAGATAGAATTCATTCCTTTTCCTGGCTAATAGAAGATTGGGATAAATAAATACCCGGGCAACGCTGGGTAAGGACAAGCTAGTAGTAAATAAATAAGCATTGTGTTGTGGCCATTGTTGTTGCCATGGCTTTGGTGCAAGTAATAATTCATAAGAACCAGTAAAAACAATCATGTTTTGCTCCCAAATGCCATGAATTTTAATATACTCAGACATGTGTTACAGAGAAATGCTTCATAACCTTCAAAGTAAATGTGAACACCAACTGGGTGCTCCAAAAATAGTGCATTGAAAATTTACAGACTACATTATCTTGTCACAATATAGCAACCCCCCCAGTGCTGATTTCCCAATGGAAGGGTCAATTATCTTAATTTCAGTCTGCACATAATGCTATGGGACGAATAGCGCTTACACAAAATAACGGGTGGTTTTCTGCATATTGATCCAAGGGCAAGTATGAAATCTGCCTTCTTAAGAATTAAGCAGATGTCTTGATTTGGAGTAGTCCCAATTTACCTGTCTTCCATTGTGTGAATATTACAGGTATATTGGGTTTTTTGAACTGATCTCAGGGTGAAACAGTTTGGTCTTGTCAACTAAGATCTGGAAAACATAATTCAAAGAAGTTCCATGTAAGTTCCTGACCATCTCTAGGGCCACAATCACATAGGGCAGTGGTTCCCAAACTGTGGGACAGGACCCATGAGTGGGTCATGTGCCAATTTCAGGTGGGTTGCGAAGCAGCCATATTGAAAATATGGGAAGCTGGGACGCTGGAAAACAGGACGGCTGTGTGGTTGTTTTGTCCGGGACCCACTAGAAGTAATGTCATGCCTGGAAATGCCATCAATGTGACGCCAGAGCCTGCTGCTTTCCTGAAAATGCAGCAAGAAGTTGGGTTATTTCTCAGTCATTTTCCAATAGCAAAGTGAATCAGAAAGGAAAAAAAAGACTTTTTTACAATTTTGACAGATGCAAAACAACCACACAGCTCCTTTCCCTTTCCAGCATCCCATCTTCCCATAGTTTCAATATGGTTGCTCTAGGTGTTTCGGGACCCACCTGAAATTGGCTTATGACCCACTCGTAGGTCTTGACCCACAGTCTGGGAACCATTGCAGTAAGGCCTTACTATCCTATTTTTTTTTTAAAAAAGCAAACTGCACATGCAGACATTGTGGCAGCCAATGACAGTAACAGTGGCAAACGTAATGCACTCCTCAGATATCCTTAGCTGCCACGTCTTTCCTTCTGTGGTCACCTTGTACCTCCCAGGGAAGTAAAAAAGACATGGGAGGCAGGGAACAAAGGCACCAGGCTGTGATTGGGGTCTAGACTTTGAAAGACCGTCGATGTGTGCTTGGGCAACAAAGTGTAAGAATGTTGATTCTTACCTCTGTTCAGCTTTGTTTTGCTAGGAAAAGTTATTGACAAAGAGAGACATCTAATGCTATGTTTTCTATATAATACTTACTGGCACCTTATCAGCAGATCTTGCACTCAGATTGCACTGGCTGAAGAGAAATCAATCAATCAATCAATCAATCAATCAATCAATCAATCAATCAATCACTAGTATTTATATACAGCTTTTCAACACAAAGTTCACAAAGCGGTTTACAGGCAAATAACATTAAAGTTAAATGGCTCCCTGTCCCAGAAGGACTCACAATCTAAAAGAATGGAGAACACCACCAGCAACAGTCAAATAGGAGATCAAATCAAATAGAAGATCTGTGACATAGGCAAGATATAAAATAAATTGAATCTCTTTCTTGGGTACCCACTTAATGGAACAAAGGCAGATAAATAAAATTATTATTTGTGGCACAGTC
>JAJKFI010000019.1:759187-769678 GCA_029204185.1 Lerista edwardsae
TCATGTACATGCAGAGATTCCCATTGGCAATGAGAAATGCATGCTAAGGCCCATAAAATCTCAAAGAGCCAGGACACAAGGAAACCAAATGGGGCAGTAGGAAAACAAATTGACATTTCTAAAGCAGAGCCATCATTCCACTGGAGCCTGTTGTTCATGATGCCGCACTCCAAGGGGCTTTGCAACCTAGCCCTGGCATCACATGGCAAAATAAATAATGTTTTTATTGCTTAAACTTCCATGTCCTGTTACCATGCAATTAAAATGGTGATGAATTTTTCCTCCTGTCCACATCTCCTTTATCTTCTGGGAACTTTACTACTGCTAATAGTTTCCTTTTCTTCGAGTTCATTATATTTTATATTTCATGAGAAGTTTGTGTATCTGGGCAGATTGTAGGACCCATATTAGAATACCCACCATCCCAAACCTCAGGGTGCAATCCTAACGTGGAGTTCAGCCAGCACAGTTAGGCCAGCAAAGTTTGGCTGGCACAAAGGCCACTGTAAAGCGCGTTTGGACCACTCTCGGAGTCAGGGAGGATGGCGCATGTCTGAGTGCTGGCCTCTCTGACTTCGAGAGTGGTCCAAACATACTTTACAGTGTCCCTTCAGCCAGCCAAACTTTGCTGGCCTAACTGTGTTAATCTTTAGGTTAGGACTGCACCCTCAATTGCTGAGCCATTTTCAAAAGCACTTTAACAGGGAGAGATTGGATGAATGCTGAATTGCTTAATCTATTTAAAAACGAGCAATCAAAATTAGCCATATGAGTTATCCTAAAACAGTGGCTATACATAATCCAGGAATTTTATTTATTTATTTATTTATTTATTTATTTATTTATTTATTTATGCAAAGCGAATTTGCTTGGGAACGTCCGATTTGACACCCACCAGCCTAATCCTGACTTACTTGTGTCTTACCCAAAGTGATGGGCACATGAAAGAACTCTAGCCCCTGATCAGCATTATTCCTCTGGCTTTTGGGGTTACTAATTAAAAGCCTCACGCTGAAGACTTATGTGATATTCTTGTACAAGAGTTGTGGGATCAGGTATACAAGTCCTGAATTCTGTAAGACAGAGAGAGGTGTCTCTTGCGCAGACAGGCAATTGTAACAGGGCAGGAAACTGATGGCAAGTTTTCCCAGCCGTAGGCCACCATTTCTGACTTGTGTGTCCTGACTCTGCTTTGCATCTGTCATTGGGACAAAAACAAGTCTCCATCCTCTAGTATATGGTACCCAAGAGAGAAAGTAATAGGCCCCTTGAGATTGCTTCCAGTGCAGAGACAGCCATTACAAGAGAATTCCTGTCTTTACTAACCTCCTTGTAACTCCATAAGTGAGCTGCAAATTGACAAGGTTCGCTATGCACAAGTGTGTGTGTGTGTGTGTGTGTGTGTGTGTGTGTGTGTGTGTGTGTGAATATTTCCTCATGGATTTCATAAATAGAGGGTAGTTTAAGCACATCAGCACACTGTGAACTCTGGCAGGATTCCATTTAGGAAAATTAATAAGACTTTATGGCCAGCTCTAACAATTCTCACAATTATACAGTGTTATTCCTCTCAAACTTCCTCTTAACCATTATGGTAACACATTAGGTGTGACTTGTTTTTAGACAGGTTTGAACATCCATGACCTTTCTTTCAAACATGAAAATTCACTTTGGTTTCCGTAACAGTTAAAACACCTTGCAGTGCTGAGCTTGTTTCTCTCAGGGCGCAATCCTAACCCTGTGCTGAATCCAATGCAGGTTAGGAGCAGGCTGGCACGCAACTTGGAGTAAAGGGATTATGTTAGAGTTACCAGATACAAACGGGGACCGAGTGCCTATACCAGTGGTGGCGAACCTATGGCATGCGTGCCACATCTGGCACGCCACACCCTCACGGGTGGCACGCGAGAGGTTGCCTGATTCTGGAATGCGGGGCCGGGGAGGGTGGACGTGGTTGTGCGCTTCCCCGCGGGTGAGCAGGAAGAGTCTGCTGGAGCCGGAGCCACATGGCTGGCCAGCTCTCTCACTCGCTCTTCACCCGGTGTTGTTGCCACTTCCCTGTGGGCAGGCGGGAGGGCAGAGCCTGCTGGAGCCGGAGCCACGTGGTTGGCAGGCTGTCTCACACTCACTCACTCACTCACCAGGTGCCGCTGCCGCTTCCTTCCCTCTCCCTCCCTCCCTCCCTCCCTCCCTCCCTCCACAGCTGCATCTGCTCCAACCAGCACTGGCTATCTGATTTATCAAGGTGAGCCATGGGGGTTATGCAGCAAGCTTTAAATTTCTCTGAAGGAAAGACTTGCAATCTTTCCTATATCAAAAGGTGCTGCTGCTGCTTCCCCGTCCCCCCCTCCCTCCCTCCCTCCCCCCAGCCGCATCTGCTCCAATCAGCATTGTCAAGTACTTGGCTATATGATGATGATGATGATGATGATGATGATGATGATGATTGATTGATTGATTGATTGATTGATTTCTATCCTGCCTTTTCTGCCCCATGGGCACCCAAGGCAGCCCACAACATTAAAACCATCACTTTAGAAACAATAGGTTTTTATCAACCCAAGGTGCTGCTGCTGCTTCCGTGTCCTCCTGTCCCCTTCTTCAACTGTATGAATTGTTTTTTGTTTTTTTTTTTCTAAACTAAAACCTCAGTTTTCAGGTTCAATTGCTGTATTGGCACTTTGCAAAAAATAAAATAAAATTGGTTTTGTTTTGCAGTTTGGGCACTCGGGCTCAAAAAGGTTCACCATCACCGGCCTGTACCTTTAACCATAGTACAGAAGAGGGAATTTGGGCAGGTGCAGCTCAACGTGGAAGGATTTAAAACTCTGCACCTGCAAAAAATTCCCTCTTCTATACAACAGTTAAAGGTTTAGGCACTCTGTCCCAGTTTGTATCTGCTAACCCTAATTATATTCCCAGTATCCAATGCCAGCACTAGCCAGCCATATGGGGAAGGTTACCAGATGCAAACTGGGACAGAGCACCTATACCTTTAACCACTGTATATAGAAGAAGGAATTTGGGCAGGTTCAGTTCATCATGGAAGGGCTTCAAAAGCTACACCTGCCCAAATTTCCTCTTCTATACAGTGATTAAAGGTATAGGTGCTCTGTCCCAGTTTGAATCTAGTAAGCCTACATATGGGGCTACATGGATCTGCACCTGCAATTTTGTGAGCACAAATCCGATTGGCCGTGTAATACTGTTTGGGCCAGGTACAGGGTAGGATCGGGCCTAGGTCACCCAGGCTGATCCAACTCTCCTCTAGGGCCTGATCCACCTCCCAGACCACCCTGCCCTGCCCTGTCCCGCCCAAAACTGCCTCCATACTATCCTCCTACCTGCTCTGGGTACGGCTCCAGCGCTGTTAGTTTCCTTCCAAGTAGCCCCAATTTAGCTATACAGTCACAACAATTGGGAGCTGGCACAAGGGACATGTGTCAGCTTTTTTTGGGGGGGGGGTTGATTGTGCTGTTTATTGCCTTATTTACAAACTTTAAGACAGAAAGTGGTATATGTAATAAAGACTTTTGCTAGTAATATACAGTGATTGCTAATGTGAGAGGAAACACATTTGATCAAAGTTAACGCTTCCTAACACCACCATGAGAATTGCCCAAGAATTGCTTCTGGAGTCTGGCTAGGCTATATTGCTGTGTATGTAGCATCTGAGTTGTTGGACTATGCAGCAATGCTTATGGTCACACCTGTACCAGTGGAGGACTATAAGGTTGGCTAGACTGTGGTGGGGGACAAGCTGTTCTCTCTTCCTGTTCTCAGACCATGCAAGTTCTTCGGTTACTCTTAAAGAACTACTTATTGTAGTGAAAACAGATAGCTAGACACTTCCATCTTTCTCTGCAAAGATGCATTTTCTTTAAATAAAGCTATACTTGATTTACATACAAGCCTCCTGGAAAGCTTCCTATCTGGGTTTTCCTGTGCAGTGAGCTTTTGGTGTTTTGTTTTGGCCTGAATCTCGCCAATTCAAACCTAAATCGAAATGTGGAGTTTGAAATTCCGCCGGTCCTGAATTGCCCCTCCCTTCATACCTGTCAATGGTAGTAAGGATATAGCAGTGGTTAAGCCTGCATTTTTTATGAGTTAAGTAGGCAGCAGTGGTTGGTTGGAAGGGGGGCAGAGGCAACATGCAGGGACATTCCATGCTTGGGGTCATTAAAAAAGGGGTTGAGAATAAAACAGCCAATATTATCATGCCATTGTACAAATCGATGGTAAGGCCACACCTGGAATACTGTGTCCAGTTCTGGTCGCCGCATCTCAAAAAGGACATAGTGGAGTTGGAAAAGGTGCAGAAGAGAGCGACAAAAATGATTACGGGGCTGGGGCACCTCCCTTATGAAGAAAGACTGCAGCGTTTGGGGCTCTTCAGTCTAGAAAAAAGGCGCCTGAGGGGGGACATGATTGAGACATACAAAATTATGCATGGAAGGGATAAAGTCGATAGAGGGATGTTCTTTTCCCTCTCTCAAAACACCAGAACCAGGGGGCATCCACTAAAACTGAGGGTTGGGAGAGTTAAAACAGATAAAAGGAAGTACTTTTTTACCCACCGGGGTAGTTAATCTGTGGAACTCCTTGCCACAGGAGGTGGTGATGGCATCTGGTCTTGATGCCCTTAAGAGGGGATTGGATAGATTTCTGGAGGAAAGGTCCATCGTGGGCTATAGGCAATGATGGATTGTGCAACCTCCTTACAAAGGTGGTGGGCTACTGGTACCGGGTGCAAGGGAGTGGCAACAGGATGCAACAGGATCTTGTTTCATGCCTCCCTGGGGCACCTGGTGGGCCGCTGTGAGATACAGGAAGCTGGACTAGATGGGCCTTTGGCCTGATCCAGCAGGGCTCTTCTTATGTTCTTATGACAAGTGCAAGCAAGTCACCCCATCTGTATCCCTAAACATTTGAACCTTATGAGCCTGACTATGTCTGCTGTGCACATGCCTGCATAATCCCGCAGCTTCTGTTTTGCATCCACTAACCAACATTCTGCGCAAAACCATAAACAGCACAAACATAACCTTGCCCCTAAACCAGAGAGTCTGCAATCTCAGGCTGAGCATTTAGTATCAACAGCCTCTTTTCCACTTGGGACATAGGAAGAGGGATGATAAAATGTATCTATTACCTACAAGAAATTTAACAGCCCAGTCCTATGCTGGGGTTACAGGAGTGGATCATGCGATTTGCCACTAAGTCCTGGGCAGGTGGTGTAGCGGCAGTGGTGTCATTCAAATGATTTAGGAACAGGAATTCACTTTTGATTGGCACTTGTCGGGAACCCGGAACCAGCCACGGAGCCCATTAGGATCCGGAACGCCCGTTCTGGTCCGTTCCCCCTGAATGACATCACTGTGTAGCGGTCTCTCTGCTGCTTCAGGAGCCATGGCTGCAAATTAGCTTACGCTAATAATAGGAAATAGTGACCGCTAAATTTCTGCCAGTCTCTGCTGCTGCCAGTAAACTGGCAGTGAGGAAAGTTCAGGGGAGGGTTGTGGGCAGAATGGAGTGGGCAGCAGGACAGGACAGGGTGGTTCAGGGGCAGGTAGATCTTGGGGGCTATATGGTGCATTGCTGAGATACTACCTGGCTTGGATCTACCCCCAGGAGTCTCCTCAGATGTAACACCAGCAAAAGAGCAAGCCTACTTATAAAGAGACCCATTGGCAGCCAGGCAGCCTACAGGGAGAGAGGGGAAAATGATTTTTACGTGGTCATCTGGTTTTACACCACGCACACACACACACACACACACACACACACACTATAGTATGCACTAGCATGCAGTCCATGCTGTGGGCTGATGGGGGGGGGGTAAGATTGGACTACAAGAGGCATAATGTTTGAAATCCACTTGCTTCGTCTTGTCATTTTTCAGGAGAAATGTCCGTGCTAGCAGCTCCCTGGTATAAATAGCTGGAGTCTGACCCAGAGATGTCTCTTCATGTGATCAAGCTGACCCATGTGGGAGGCTGCTTTAAAAATATTGCAGTGTCCATGTGGAGCTGCTATCGTGGGCAGGCATGAGCAGCAGTGTCCATATGTCCTGTAGGCCAAGTTCCACATCTAAGTCTTTGAAAATGCAGTACATGGCAGGTCTGTTTCTAGAGGACAAGCTTATGCACTTTGAAAAGCACAGAGCAATTCTATGCCTCCCATATTTTAACCCAAGTCAAGTAGCTTACAGGCTTTTGAGCCACTGGACCACTATTCACACATTGTCCTTGGTACATCCATGCAAGCACGACTAGGGCTATGTGCTCTGATTTATGGACAGTAGTTGACAGAGTATAGAGGGACTGACTTCAGGATGTGTTATCATTCCAGGTCTAATGTAAGACATGGTGGGAAAGGAGTTGCTACTAAGGTATGTAGGTATGAGTCCCTCTGGCCCCATCATTAGTAACCTTAACCAGCCTCCACATTCTAGGATGTTCCAAGCTGGAGATTGCAGAATTGCAGCCCAATCCTATTGTGCCTGGCCCCCATAGGAACAATGGTACCAAAATGGCTCAGAATGGCTCATATTTTGCCAATGCAGACTTGAGAACCTCTGTGTTGGACCACATGGCCCAACACGGAGAATAGGACCAGCAGTGGAGTCCTCCACCAGTCCCATCCCGTTGCTCCCTTCCCCTTGCCCAGTTCCACCCTTCCGATCCCCTCCCTACACCCAAACAAAGCTCACCACTAACGGTGGACTTACCCCTAACTGGCTCCTTGCTGGGACCTCCTGGCGCTAGATCCTGGTGTTGGTCCAGCACCGGTGGTAAGCCATTACTGCCTGTACTAGAAGTGACTTATGGCACTTTTGCTACACTGGTAACAGGGCTTACCACTGGCTCTGGGCCACATAGGATAGGCCCTTGATGATGGCCTAGATGCCTTTAAGAGGGGATTGGACGGATTTCTGGAAGAAAAGTCCATCGTGGGCCATGATGGATTGTGCAACCTCCTTACGTTAGTAGTAGGCTACTTCAGAGTACCGGGTGCAAGGGAGTGGCAACAGGATGCAAGCATCTTGTAGTCTCATGCCTCCCTGGGGCACCTGGTGGGCCGCTGTGAGATACAGGAAGCTGGACTAGATGGGCCTTTGGCCTGATCCAGCAGGGCTCTTCTTATGTTCTTATGATCTATACCTTTCCATTTAGAAAGTAGTCAATGAATACAATCCCAGAAAGTAGAACAAGAGTTGATGATTACATGAATATATTTGAATCAATACATAAAGGGAAGGAAAAAACATTAATATAGGATAAATACTGTATATATTTTGAAGCTGGCCAGAGTTTTTTTTTTTGATATGTACATTGTTTTTGCATCACTTTCCTGCTTTTACTGATTTGTGGGGTGTGATAAATTATATTGCAGGCTACTTTCAGAAGGAAGCTAAGCAGAATGCAATGCATCTTAGATTCATGTTTAGAATCGTATGGGTTCCTCCTCTTCCTTGGCCTAGCCAGAGCTGTCAATTTTGCATCCTGCTTTCTCTGACTCGTCACTGGCAGAGGCTTGCATTATAAACCCTCCTGGGCTTTGTGGGCAGAGCTCTCCAGGGCCTCTAGCTGGCCTCTTAAAGACACTTCCTTGGTGGTGGGCCCTGAGTCTGCAAGCTGAAAGACATACTGTACCTAGAGTGCAAAGGGGGCCAGGAAGGCCACTGCTGGACAGGTCTATCTAGTAGATTCAGATTCAGAAATCTTTATTGGCATTCCAGGTTCCAATATCTAGTATCGTTGGCAGTAGCTCTCCAGGTTTTTAGGCAGGAGGCTTTGAACCTGAGACCTGCCTATAAAGCATGAGCTCCACTTGTGTGGTATAGGCCCACCCCAAGGAAGTATAATAAAGCAAGGCCATGAAAATAGAAGAAATAATTGATGGGGGGGGGAGGGAATTGATAAAAAGCCTTTTTTCTGGCTGCAATATTGTAAGGAGGAAACAGGCCTCCTGCCTCACAGTTCATCATAACCTCTCCCGGACTGGCAGGACAGTGTTTAAACATTCATGATCTGATGGCCTTCTGGGACCAGAGTTAAGTGCTTTACGGAAGAGATAATGCATTCT
Organism: Lerista edwardsae; assembly: GCA_029204185.1. Classification (NCBI taxonomy): domain Eukaryota; kingdom Metazoa; phylum Chordata; class Lepidosauria; order Squamata; family Scincidae; genus Lerista; species Lerista edwardsae. Next base: position 767,276 of record JAJKFI010000019.1, read on the forward strand.
GTAGAGAGGCGGATGAGCCGGGAATTCATCTAGACAGAGCGCGAGTCTCCTGGATCATCTTACAGATCGCAATATTTCCTAGTCCTGGGACAAAATAAATATGTATTAAAGTTTGTGATTATATCCTGGGGAAGTAATAATATTAACCATACCCTTGACATACAAGCTCCCCATCTGCCTTTCTGTGCCTGCGTGACACGCATTTTGATAATAATGCTATCTGGACAAAGGTAATGAAAATGTCATAAAACTAGATGAAAGAGCGGGGAAGTTTATTCAAGACTTTGACCTTTGATTTCTCCACTGAGGTTGTCTTGCCAAAAGAAAAATAGGATTTTTTTCTTCCTCCCCTTCAGTTAAAAACTGTAGGGATTCAGAGGTGATTAAAAGGGGGGCGAGAAGCAGTGAAAATCTTGTTCGGCGGAGGAGGCCTAGGGAATTCAGTTCAATTATAAACCATATCATATCAGAGTCGACATTCAATACACAGCTGTGCTCCAGTTCAAATTTCCCATTCACTCTTCCCTTCCCCCTAAAAATAATCTTGATTTAAATTAATTCTGATTTGTCAAACATTTCATGGCCTGGATTAAATCAAGGCCCATTTCCAGTTCGTTGCAGTGTGCTTCACAGTGAACAAATGCCACACGCTTCTGGTGTCATCAGTGCTGGAATTTGTTTCCAATGATGTATCGCTGTAAAGCTTTCGAGACAGTTTTCAAATATCTTTTGCTTCATCCACCAGGCATCTGCATTTCCCTACGGAATGGGGGAAACAAAGTTCCTGTCTCACCATTACGTGGAGTGTCTTGAAGTATTCATTACTGACAAATGGTAAGAGCCGGGCCTCCCCCGCGGCCTGTGTGGCAGAGCAAAGCACTTTAGTGACCTTTTTATGTTTTGATGTAATAAAAGTTTGGGTTTATAACACTGTTACTCCACAGCCACCTGGCAATTGGAATGCATTGCTGCGAGTGAAAGGTGGTTAAGAAATAACTCCAGAGGAAAGGAATGTTCCGGGGCTTTTATGCGGTTTTCAGTCATTTTGCCTTCTCTTGAGTTTGTCTTGGGGAAACACAAACGTGCGCGCACCACTGCCATTCAGTCATATACCTGTTCAAAATTAAAGTTTGTCTGTAGGGATTGGCCTCTCTCATATTGTCTTGATAGCCGCAGTTTTTGAAGATCCCTCTGGCATCCTGGCAGGAGATAATGAGGAAAGAGTGTTATTCATTCTGAACTAGAAAAGCATGGAAATGGAACACACTCACATCATCCAGCAGGAACTGGGCTTCTCGAGTTTCTCTCAAGGATTCATTGAGAGCATAAGTAGCAAGGAAGGTGCGGGGGGGCGCCTCTGTTTACTTGCCCTTACGTCCTAATCATCTTCTCAACCATCAGAAGTTGCTTCTCAAAGGAAATATGCCTCCCAGACAAATTGATTGGACTTTCGACCTTAGTTTACGGCAGGTTTCCTTTTGTACATAATGTGGAGGATCAGTGATGAAAACAGCAGCTGATCAGCCTGTGGTTGTATGAAATTACTGCTCCTGTCCGCCAGCCACAGATTTCTTCACATTGCTGCTTTGGTTCCAGGAGCACAATTCTCTTTTCTGTCCAACATGGAAAGAAAATGTTCCATTCATTCATTCATTCATTCATTCATTCATTCATTCATTCATTCATTCATTCAAATAGTATTTATATACCGCTTTTCAACACAAAGTTCACAAAGCAGTTTACAGGCAAATAGTAATAATAAAGCTCCCTGTCTCAAAGGGCTCACAATATAAACAATATGCAAAACACCACCAGCAACAGCCACTAGAAAAGACACTGCACAGGGGTGCCTTTTTTAAAGGCATTTTATCACATTGGCAACAGAAGTCGCAATATTGCAACTTGTCTCTTAAAAAGATAGCATGTAAATTTATTTAAAAATTTTGATACTATTCTCCCCCCCTGTCCTGCTGGTTCAGCCATGCCAAAAATAGGCATGCTGTATCCAGTGGCGGGAGGGGAGGGTCAGGAGGCTTCAGCACAAAATAGCACCCCTGTTCCTCAGTGGGTCTCCTCTGATCTGCACTAGTGATTTCGCTAGCACATATTCAAGGACAAAAAGGAGGCAGGGAGGCTGCAGGAAGGGTGTTAGGATCCGGCATGTGCAATCGCAACTGGATCACACACACCCTGCAGTCTCCCAGTCCCCCATTATGTCCCCTCCTGCCCCATTCGCAACCCACTGGTGGGTCCCACTCCCAACCCACAGTTTGAGAACTATTGCACTAGTGCTTTCATACATTCTGCACCAGTATACTTACACTTATGCTAGGAAATGCAAATAAAATTTGAAGTATGCTAAGTTAGTATTCATGGGTATTGATCTGACAGCACAATCCTATA
>JAJKFI010000019.1:776621-802148 GCA_029204185.1 Lerista edwardsae
CACACACACACACTTGCCAGAGTCAGACTTTGCAAACTGGGTCTCATTCAAATATATAAGAAGCCTGACTTCATACAGTCCTGGCAGTGGAAATAATGAGCATGATCCACTCAAGCACACTGAAATCTAATTCATTTCAATGCATGAGTAATGCAGGGCCTACCTTTCTTCCATTGAAATCAGGGTTTTTTACCCCAGCTTAATTTTCATTGGCTCATACCTCAAGATCATCTGTATGAACTCCTGGATCATTATGAGTAAAGGTGGGAAAAAACAGTTTTAGTTTTTTGGTTGGTTTTGGTGTTTTCCAAAGTTAGAAATGCACAATGCAGTACTGTATTAAGGGTTTTTATTCAAAATTTATTGTAATTATAAATTATAATAGCTTTAAATGTACATTAGGTAGGTGATATAGGTGGTATAATGTCAGCAATCCACAGTCACTACTGTTGCACCCCATTACATAAATAAAAAATATATAAAACTCTTTTCGGATTTGTTTACAAAAATAAGACATGTAGAAAGAGGTGTTGTGCATTTTTATGTTGTTACCACCATTTTTTCTCAGCTCTAATTATGAAGCCAATCATGAGTGCTTGACATGATTGGCCCTTTGCCGCATCCTCACATGGTGCTTGGACAACTAAAGGGAAAGCAGCCCATTGGTGCTGCCATGGGAACAAGGGCAGAGCTTAGGTGGCATTAAAGCTGCTTCACCTTCAGCCATTTAATTGGTGAATTATTGTTGCAGATGGCAGTTCTGGAGAGGGGAGGGCAAGTATATCCCTATTGGGGTGAAGGTGTGGGACACAGGATAGGCAGCCTCAGGCATTTTGGCCCCTTGTCTGCTCCAGGCTTCAGCCAGGCATCGCCCAGCTTGACAAGATTTCTCCTTGGCTATCACCTTACCAAGCTTGTGCTCAGGTGTAGCAGGCAGCACCTGGAGAGGAGAAGTCACAGTTGCCCTGTAGCACAGGCACCCAGGCTATGTTAGGGGTCCAGTATGTGCCCAATGGAACCCAAAATCAGCTCTGTGTGGAGATTGATTTGAATCTGGGTGGTGGGCATCTTTTGCCTGCTGTGAAGGAAAGAAGTGAATATATGCATTGGTTTAGCCTTTTTGACTTATTGTGCCTTATTGGGATGTGGACAAAAAAAAAATCACTCTAACTTTACTGAGGGAGCAATCCTAACCTGGAGTTAGGCCAGCAAAGTTTTGCCAGCACAAGAGCCACCGTAAAGCACGTTTGGACCACTCTCAGGGCGCTCTCCTAAGGACTGGTGAGGCCGACAGGCCAGCTCCAAATCCAGCTTAGGATGCTTATGCATATCCTGCTTAGGATGGGCTGGAGCCTCCCTGCGGCAAGGGAGCGTGTGCTCCCTTACCACAGGGGAGGCTCCAGCCTCCCCTATGTGCCCCTTGGATCTGTGCCCGCTAAAGAGCAGGCGCAGATTCGAGGAGACCGCACAGCCTGAATTGGGGCTGCGCGGCCTCCCGAATGGGCTTAGGAAGTGGCATATGGCCGCCTCCCAAGCCCACCCACGTCCTGCCCTCATCCCCCCCACAATCTCCCTCCCATGGTCAATCCCTCTGCCACATCTGCGCGGAGCCTCCCTCATGCCGGCTGGCTTCAGCCGACGCAACAGTGCGGGCGCAAGAGGACTGGTGCTGCATGCAGTGCCGGTCCTGTTGCTTGAGCACCAATGTGGGGGTGCAGATCAGTGCCCCCGCATCGGTGTCCCACCCCTTGCATTAACGCTATGACGTAGCATCAACGCAAGGGGCGCAATAGGATTGCGCTGCCCGAGTCAGGGAGGATGGGGCACGTCTGTGTGCTGGTCTCTCTCACTTCGAGAGTGGTCCAAACATCCTTTACGGTGTCCCTTGTGCCGGCCAACATTTGCTGGCCAAACTGTGCTGGCCTAACTTTAGGTCAGGTTTGTGCTCTGAGTAAAGAATTACATTTCACTTAAAAAAACGTTTCTATCATGCCTCCACCATAGTAGCCTTTTAGGTTGCTTCCAACTCCAAGCAAAACAATATAAATATAGATAACTAATTAGCCAAAAGGATCCTAAAACAGATGAAACTAGTAGCATGAAAGTACTGTTAACCACTTTGAAACGTGTAGAAAACTACTATATAGATATTTATTAAAATAAATGGATACTATTAACATTTTGCATAACCAAGATACACTTGGCTTGGCATCTAAAAGATAAAACGATGGGTGCCGATCAAACCTCCTTGAAGAGGAAATTCCATTAACAATAGTCCTATCACACAGACAAGACATATCTGCAATAGTCACCCTCCTAAGAGAAAGATCTAAGAGAAAGGAGGTTCATCTGGGAGGAAGATGTTTTTCTAAAAGCCGTGTGACAGCTCCTTACTTTTGGGAGGAACTAGAGCTCAGTGGTTGAGAACATGCTTTGCATACTGAAGACCTCAAATGCACAAATCCAGAAGGTGTAGACAGTCTTGGGATGGATGAACCGATAGTCTCACTAGGCAGCTCCTTGTTTTCAAAACAATGTGCATAGGATCAGTCCCTTATATGAGTTACTAACTTATCTATAGTATCAAGAATGAATTGCCAAATTAATTGTCAAATTGTCAATTGGATGATTTATGATTAACTAAAATAGTGGGATCAAGCTGGTGGTGGACTATCTATGTCACAGAGTCCAGTCCTATCCACCATCACTCCACTGGTCAGGCAACGCCAAAAACAAGCACACTGTATCCAAGGGGGCAGACTGGGTGGTTTCAGAGAGGAAAGGGGGCTTCAATCTCCATACCCCTCCATAAGTTTGTTGATCCACAATGAGTCTCCTCTGACCCAAGCCAGTGATTTTGCTGGTGCAAGTCTGAGACAAAGGAGACAGGGAAGCTTGAAAAAGTGGAGTGTTAGGAAAGTGTCCGGAAATGATTTACCTGTGCAGAATCCTAAGGCAGTGGTTCCCAAACTGGTGAGTCGCGATGTATCAGCCAGGGAAGCACTCTGCTCTAGCCCCTTAAGGGACTGGGCAGGGCCATGTCAGCAGGGCAATCCTCAGAATTGCACTGCTGTGGGGAAAGAGGGGTGCTTCTTTACTCACCTGAAGTCATTGCCAGCCTCTGGGGGGAGTGGCACATACAAGATTCTACATATAACCAGTGGTTATATACAGACTCTTGTACGTGCCACTCCAATTTATTTTGGTCCTCTCTGGGCCTGTTCAGGTGGTTTTGCCAGCCCATTTGATCTGCTGAGCTTCTGCTTGACTATCTTCACCCAACCCCAGGCCTTGTTGCTCCCTTTCTGGGCTTTTGTGCCAGGAGAAGTGCCATACTGCAGGTAGGCCACCCCTGATATAGTATTGGGGAAGGCCATTGCAGTATATGTCAGTGGTGGAAGTTAGCATGCTTGACCACACAGGAGGGATGTTGTTGTTGTTGCTTCTCCTTAATGCTGTTAAAATACTGAGCACAAGAAACCCAAAACATGGACCCAAGAATCAACCAAGGACAATCGTTGCATACATTACTAAGTTCTCAAATCTTTTCTTTATATTCTCCAAGAAATTGTCAGTACTCTTGGGAACAGGAAGCAGTCCACTGGAAGAATTTTTGGTGCACGCACGCACGCACGCACGCACGCACGCACACACACACACACACACACACTCACAAATACTCTCACATTATCTTTCAGTAATTTCTGTAATCTCCCTGTAATGTGTTGGATTTTATAGCTTGCACGTAGCTTAGTTAGTGTGATTGAGTTCTGTTCCCTCAGTGTTTCAATTGTCTTGCAATCAATGGTTCCCTTTGAAGTCATTTTGCTTGTAGGCGTTATTCATTTGGGGGGAAGGAGATGAATCAATAAAGTTCTCTTATGCGCTCCTATTAGTCTCCATCTTTTGCAGCAAGTCACACTGGATCAGTGTTTGAAATGAGAAGAGAAGGATGCCTACTATTTCCTCTTAGAAGGTTGCCTCTGAACAGAATGAGTTCCTCAGTCCAGTACTAAATATATAGCAGGCTTTGCAATATTTCCCCCTTTCAGGTTTAGACTGGTGTTCAAGTACTTTTGGGAAAATACTTCCATTATCATGGTAGTCACAAAAGAACATATTGTACAATTAATTGATAGTTCTCTTGGAGGATTCTTTTGCCATTCAAGGCCTCCTTATGATGGTCTTTTATCCCTCCCTTCCACACAAATAATTTAGCTTAGAATAGAAAGCCTGTATTATTGTCACATAGTGGTAATGACTCCATTGCCATTGCCTCGGCCCCTTGGCGATTAGCCAGGAAAGCAATGGAGGAGGGAAGTGCTTGTTAGCTGAGCCGGGCATGGACAACAAGACTGACAACAGCTGGCAAGGCCTGCAAATTTGCAGGGAAAGGAGCCGAAGGACATCACAAAAGAATGGGCCTTCAAAACTGGAGTGCTGAGGTAGCAGAGAGGGACAATGATAAAGGAACTCAGAGCTATGCTTACAGTCTAACCCCCTCCAGGTTTCCTCAAAGTCCCTCTCAAGGCCTCACAGTCTTAGGCTCTGGTAAGCTAAGCATTGGGGACAGTAGAAGAACTACTGGATGGGTCAATGCCTCAAGATAAAAAACCTTTCACAGCACCACAATCCTCTTTCCCCCTTCTCTTTAAAAGAATTGTTAGAAAAAGGAACAAGAAAATAGCTGGTGTGACCCACTGCAGGTTAATGCTTAACTCAGTTTTGAGTCTCCGCTAATCAGCTGAAGAACAGTGATTAGAAAGTAGATAGCAATGGTGGTACTGAATGGCCAGATGATGCTTCCAGGAGTATATCTTGGGTATGGTGGGGGGGGGCAAGAGTCCTGGACACCTATAGTGGAGGGCGCCTGCGAGCCGTACCATGCAAGGGGGCAACACACACCCCTCTATGGTGCTCAGAGGGTTTCCTTAGCTCTTTGCAGGGGTGCACTTGTTGCTAAGAATAGCAAGCACTGCAAATGTGTGCCCACCCACCTGCGCTCAGGCCTATTTGGCTTAAACATTGAGCCATTGCAGGGGGAGGAACGCACAGGCATGGGGGGGGGCAACCTGGTGATGCAGGGATGTGGATCATTGTGCCTTCCCACCCCAGTGCCACTAGGCCATGGTACGTGGCTGCCTGCTTCACTTGGCAGAGTCATGGTTTCAGAGCACAATCCTAACTTGGAGTTTGGCCAGCACAGTTAGGCCAGCCAAGTTTGGCTGGCCCAAGAGCCACTGTAAAGCGCATTTGGACCACTCTTGAGATAGGGAGGATGGCGCACATCTGTGTGCTGGCCACTCTGACTCTGAGAGTGGCCCAGGCATACTTGACGGTGTCCCTTGTACCAGCCAAACTTTGCTAGGGTAACTGTGCCAGCATAATCCAGGTTCGGATTGTGCTCTCAGTCAGTGTTGACAATAGTGAACTAGATGGGCAAATGCTTTGACTCAACGGAAGACAGCTTCCTGTGTGGTCTGCACCCCACACTTGATCATTCTTCTTAGAACAAGTACAGCATGGACTTACTTGAGTGCCTTGTTAGATGGCACTTGGCAGCAATGATCCTCACATCCAAATCAATATTCTTTAGCCTTGCTCTGAAGGCACTGCTCAAGGGAGGCTTCATTCTCCACTCCATCTTTTGTTTGACACAAACAATGATACCTACTTTTCAGACTGCCTCCATTACAAGGCACATGTACTTGGAGAAAACCTTTTATACTCATACCGACTCAGAGAATAGTCTTAAATGATGCTACTTTCGTTGATGTCTCTCCTTTAAGTGGCTGCAAAACTGGAAGTTGAAAAGCTTGCCCCCACATTTCTATGAAGTGGGCTTTCACCTGATTTGTTTTGCTACAGTAGCTGTTTATCAGTGGGTTGCTTTTCTCCTATGCATTAATGGAAACCTCTTTTTGGCCTTCTGCTTTTGGAAGCATGCTGATTTTCTGCCAAACATGTTTTTTTTTAAGGTCTTCTTCATCACCTATTTCACTTTCCTGAAAAACGTATTTTCTCAAAATGCTTTTGTCTTGCTTTGACAGCCTTGAATCGCCTGCTGATGGAATCTCCAAATTTGCCCAGAATTTTGCTTTAGGCCACATCAAAGGGATGCTTGATGCCATCCTAAACAGTCGTAATCCTAGCCCATGTCCCATCCAGGGCCAGGACCGTAGAACGGCACTCCTCCCCGCAGATATTGCCGCCTGGACTCACCAGGAGCCTCGCAGCCTTGCACAATGTCCTCCAGTTCTCCCAAAACTTTCTTAAACCTCCAGAGGGCCTATAAACATTACTTCCGGTTTTCATTGAAAAACCAGAAGTAAAGCTTAATGGACATCTGGTGGCTTCAGAATGTGGCCTGCCTGGCTCTCTGAAGGGCTCCATAGGGCAGACCATGGTTGCAGCAGGCCACAGTGCCACTGTCACAGGCAGAGGCGGGCTGGGCCGGGAGCGCGCCCCATGGCAAAGCGACGAAACCGCACCCCCGGCACATCGCCCCGCCCCTGTGCATCTCCCTGCCATGCCTCCCTGCACCCAGAAGAGCTCCATTTCAGAGCATTCCAGGCGCACAGGAGGGTGGGCAGGCCAAAAAGCGCCCGGACTCTGCGCAATGGCGCCCCCCTGCCACCCGGCGCCCATGCAGCTTGCCATCCCTGCACCCCCCTGGATCCGCGACTGGCCACAGGCCCACCATACTGGGGCATATGGTCCCCCACACCCAACACCAGGGACACTACTAATCCTAAGGATGTCACTTATCTTATTAAAGCCCTTTCATGTCATTTAACATTCCTCTGATGTTCCATTTGAGGAGGGATCTCCAAAAAATCAATTCAAAAGTTATCATTGAAGTCATTTTTGCAAGCAATTCCAGTAAGGAGATTCTTGTAACTATGTGAGGAATGCTGTTGATCTAAACTTCTAACTCGTGAGCATCTCCTTGGATGTCATCACAACATGTTGCCGTTACCAGGAGCATCACTGCAGTAGGAAATGCAAAGAACACCATGCTGGGGCATCGTTATAGCAAGGAGAGGTGGTAATTTGAAGGATTATAGGAAATAAACCTTGAAGCCTCTGCTGTTTCTAACAGTTGGCAGTTAGGTACCATGCCTGCTGTTACCCTTCTTGTATCCAAGTGTTTCAATCTTATTCCTTTTAAGGAGAAAGAAAACAATGCTAGCTATTTAGGTTTCAAGGGAAGAAAAAAAAGTTCAGACATTTTAGGTTGGTTTGGTAGCAAAAAGAAACGGTTCTAGAAATGGTTACAAATATGCAACATGACATAGAATACAGTTACATGTCTTCCTAAGCAATCATGTCAGGTCTTGATAACTGAAGGTTGTCAGACTTGTGTCATGCCATCCATCTCTGATCAAAGGTGGGAACTGCAGGGAGACCAACAATTCATCTGCCAAGGAAACCACCTTCCAACAATAGGCTGGAAGAGGTCTGGCTGTACTCCCTGACCTTATAAACACTTCCACTTTGAGCAGCTACAAGTGCTACTCTTGGTGAATACGAACTACCATTACTTTAACTTTCGCTTCACGTCGTCCCCAACTGCGGCTGTACAAAAGATGTGCAGTTGGTGACTCACAGTCTATTACACAACATTACTTACATTTGCCATGATTTAAAAAAAAATTTAAGGGATGAAAACCATGGTATTGCTTTCAAATGAAACTCAATATAATGTGATAGGTCATTGACTTTGGCAACATCCAAAAGAGGGTTTTGTGGTGACCATAAAGAAGACCTATTGGAAGCTGTCTATCCAGAGCTGATCTCTGCTTTGTCAGCCACTGGACCTGGCCTGAAAGCCTTCAAGATGGACTTCTTGCCCAGAGGAAGATTATCATTATGGGCAGTTGTAGCCATTCCATGTGCCACATAAGAACATAAGAACATAAGAAGAGCCCTGCTGGATCAGGCCAAAGGCCCATCTAGTCCAGCTTCCTGTATCTCACAGTGGCCCACCAGGTGCCCCAGGGAGGCATGAAACAACAAGATGCTTGCATCCTGTTGCCACTCCCTTGCACCCGATACCAGTAGCCGACCACCTTTGTAAGGAGGTTGCACAATCCATCATTGCCTGTAGCCCACGATGGACCTTTCCTCCAGAAATCGGTCCAATCCCCTCACCACCTCCTGTGGCAAAGAGTTCCACAGATTAACTACCTGCTGGGTAAAAAAGTATTTCCTTTTATCTGTTTTAACTCTCCCAACCCTCAGTTTTAGCGGATGCCCCCTGGTTGTGGTGTTTTGAGAGAGGGAAAAGAACATCCCTTTATCGACTCTATCCCTTCCATACATAATTTTGTATGTCTCAGTCATGCCCCCCCAGGCACCTTTTTTCTAGGCTGAAGAGCCCCAAACGCTGCAGTCTTTCTTCATAAGGGAGGTGCCCAGTGATGTCATTCAGGGGGAATGGACCAGAACGGGCGTTCTGGATCCTAACGGGCTCCGTGGCTGGTTCCGGGTTCCCGACAAGTGCCAATCAAAAGTGAGTTCCTGTTCCTAAATCATTTGAATGACACCACTGGAGGTGCCCCAGCCCCTTAATCATTTTTGTCGCTCTCTTCTGCACCTTTTCCAGCTCCACTATGTCCTTTTTGAGATGCAGCGACCAGAACTGGACACAATATTCCAGGTGTGGCCTTTCCATCAATTTGTACAATGGCATGATAATATTGGCTGTTTTATTCTCAACCCCTTTTTTAATTACCCCAAGCATAGAATTGGCCTTCTTAATTGCTGCCGCACACTGGGCTGATACCTTCATTGAATTGTCCACCAGCACCCCAAGAGCTCTCTCCTGAGCTGTCACAGACAGCTCAGAACCCATTAGCCTATAGGTGAAGTTTTGGTTTTTTGCCCCAATGTGCATCACTTTGCATTTGTCTATGTTGAAACGCATCTGCCATTTGGCTGCCCATTCCCCCAACTTGGAGAAATCCTTCTGGAGCTCTTCACAATCCTTTCTGGTTTTCACCACCCGGAAAAGTTTGTGTCATCCTCAAACTTGGCCACCTCGCTGCTTATCCCTGTCTCCAGGTCATTTATGAATAAGTTGAAAAGCACGGGCCCCAAGACAGATCCCTGGGGCACTCCGCTTTTCACCTCTCTCCATTGTGAAAATTGCCCATTAACCCCCACTCTCTGTTTCCTGGCCCTCAGCCAATTCTGGATCCATAAGAGGACCTGCCCTCTTATTCCCTGACTGTGAAGTTTCTTCAGCAGCCTTTGGTGGGAGACTGCGTCAAATGCCTTCTGAAAATCCAGGTATATGATATCCACAGGTTCACCCACATCCACGTGCCTGTTGACCTTTTCAAAGAATTCCAAAAGGTTTGTGAGGCAAGACCTACCCTTACAGAAGCCATGCTGACTTTCCTTTAGCAGTACTTGTTCCTCTACATGTTTTAGGATTTTATCTTTGATGAGGCTTTCCACCATCTTACCCGGAACAGACGTTAGGCTGACCGGCCTGTAGTTTCCAGGGTCCCCCCTTCTCCCTTTTTTAAAGATTGGTGTGACATTGGCTATCCTCCAATCCTCTGGCACCGTGGCCGTTTGAAGGGACAAGTTGCATACTCTAGTTAAGAGGTCAGCAACTTCGTTCTTTAGTTCCTTAATTACTCTTGGGTGTATACCATCTGGGCCTGGTGACTTATTTATATGTAGTTTATCAATTTGATCTAAAACATCTTCCTTATTCACCATTATCTGCTTTAATTCCTTAGTTAGGAAGGGCTGTGGTATCTGGCCAAGTTCTTCTGCTGTGAAGACAGACGCAAAGAATTCATTTAATTTCTCTGCAATCTCCAAGTCCCCTTTTATCTCCTCTTTCCCTCCCTCACCATCCAGCGGGCCAACCGCCTCTCTGGCAGGTTTCCTGCTTCTAACATATTTGAAGAAGCTTTTATTATTCCCCTTTATGTTGCTAGCCATGCGTTCCTCAAATGCTTTCTTGGGCTCCCGTATCACCTTCTTACTTGTCTTTTGCCAGAGTTTATGTTCTTTTTTATTCTCCGCACTAGGGCAAGACTTCCATTAACGGAAAGAAGCTTCTTTGCTCTTTACAGCTTCTCTAACTTTGTTTGTCAGCCATGCAGGCACCCTCCTGGACCTTGTCGAGCCCTTCTTTCTTTGCGGTATACACTTTGCGGTATACACTTCCACTGGGCCTCTGGCATACACATCCTCTGACATGGTTTCCATGGAGGGCCAGTCCCAGAAGCAGCCAGGCCCAATGTGAGACATTCCTGTGGGGGCCCCCCCCACCCCAAGCCCCCCAGTAACCATGCAGCCATGATGAGAAGAGCATTTGTGGTGCCATGTGTGAAATGTGACACCTGGAAATGGATGACGGCTTCCAGTAGGCCCATTTCAGGCTGTTTGGAGGCAGGTCCTGGTGGGACGGCCCAATGAGTAGTGGGACGGCCCACTTGCCCCACTGGCTTACAGCCCACAGAGATTCTGCCAGTGGCAAGAAGTGTTCCACTTGCCGTGCAAGCGTGGGGCCCAATGTAATGACATAGGCCACATTAGCTTAAGGTTGGCCCTGTCACCATGAAAGAATGTCAGGCAGGCAATGCCTTGACAGACAAAGCTTCACTCCAAGCCAGTACTTCTGGCAATACCATGAGACTTTTTTTTTTAACTTAGTTCTATTAACATGGTCAAAAGAGAGTGGATGCATGTTAGTGAAAAGCAGCAGGAAAGGGTAGAGAAGGGTTAAACTCAGCGGCTCCCGGCATGGCTATGGTGCTGATGAGCCAGCACACATCCATGTGCTGGCTCAGTTTCCCATTCACAGCACTCGGGAGCCATCTCAAGAGACTTGCCAGCTCAGAGCAGCATTAGGGCTGCACTGCACGTTGTGTTTGACTGGCAGGATTCCTGAATATGGCACCACAATATCTAACTTCTTCCATGGGTACAATTAGTAATTGTAATTGTAATAATGAAATCTGAAACAGGTGCACTTCCAAGTCCCCCAGCACAAATTACATGAGCCAAGGTGACATGGAATCAAAATGGAGACCATGTTTACACATTATAACATCTGAACAATTCACTAAGCTTATGTACACCATGTAGCAAAGCTTATGTACACCAACTCCTCTCACCTTAACTGCAAGCACCTTACTTTGACAGCAACTCCATCAAGCCCTCCTGGGGTGTCAACACCCTGACTCCAAGCTGAAATAACCTTGGAGCTGCCACAAGCCTTTGAGGTGGACCTTTTATTTCAAGCCTTAGGGATCACCAGCCTTCATCCCTGAGCAAGCCACCCTCTTGAGACTGATTGTGGTTCTCCCTCTGACTCTTGCTTACCTCATAAAAGATAAAGGTTCCCCCACGACTGAATGGTCTAGTCGTGACCGACTGTAGCGGGCAGTGCTCATCTCTGTTTTTAAGCTGAAGAGCCGGCGTTTGTCCGAAGACAAGCTTCCGTGGTCATGTGGCCTGCATGACTATATGCCAAGGCACATGGAACACTGTTACCTTCCCACCATAGTGGTACCTATTTATCTACTTGCATTTTTTTACATGATTTAAAACTGCTAGGTTGGCAGGAGCTGGGACAAGCAACAGGAGCTCACTCCATCACGTGGTCTCGAACTCCCAACCTTCTGGTCAGAAATCCCAGCAACAGCAGTTTAACCCGCAGTGCCACCACGTCCCTACATGCTTACCTCATGGTGGACACCAAATTGCTACTCTTACCCTGTCCTGTGCAAAACCTGCCAGTTGCTGGTCATCCTAGTGACCCCCCCCCCTTAAAAAGAGTCTGGGTTCATATAAAAACTCAACACCAATTGCCAATCTGGCATAAAGCAAATAATTTCCACCCAGCCCCAACAGTGACCAGTTAATCTTAGACAGTCCTAAATGACCAGCACTGAAATGCTAAGGATAGAAGCAATCATTCAGAATGTTCTCCTCAGGCTGGCCCAGGCACCCATCAGATGCCAATCTCCTTGCCTGCCTAGTGCAAGGTGGGGCTCTGGCAAAGGATGCCCCTCCCACTTCCATCAGAGAGAGAGAGAGAGAGAGAGAGAGAGAGAGAGAGAGAGAGAGAGAGAGAGAGACTTGCATGAAGCATATGTCTGAAATACTATTGGCAGTTTTTTGTAATCTGGAAGAGTTACAATACCATGTCAGTACATAAACACTAACTAGAATATAGTTAATGAAGTAACTCTCCAGCTTCCTCTAAATATGATGATGGTTAAGTGTCTTGACTACAGTAACTTCTTGATGTTCAGGACTAGGTAAATCCTTGACAGTCTGAATCATTAGAGTTGTGTACTATGAATCAGATTGCCAAGGTAACAATTTCTACAGAAGCACCTTTCCTGTAGGAAAATCAACAAAGTCTTGAGGCACGAAAACATTAGCAAGTTCATCATCAACATCTGCTGAAGAGGGCTCTAGTGTCATTGAATGTTTATGCCTTAATTGACTTGTTAATTTTTAAGGTGCCACAAGCCTAACAAAAGCTCCGGAAGCTCTTCTTGAGAATGGCTTAGACATAGGAAGCTCAAGACGTGTTGTTACAGAAGTAGAAGATGCAAAAGATGCTTCATTCTGTGAATTCATATTGGGCAAAATTGAGTGAAGGCATTGTCTCTAAAAGAATGGGTGCTGCTTGTTTATTTCCACTGCTGTTTGAAACACTTGCCATCTTCCCTCATCTATGATGTATTGCAGACAATCTGATGGAAAGTAACAACAGATCTTCAGAAAGACCAATTAAAGAGGCTAACAGTCACATTAGACACTGTGCCTTCTGGAATGTAGGCAGTCAGCATCAAAAGCTCAGATGATCGTAGTCTTTTAGATCTTCACAAGTATGCATCTTCCAGAAAGTCAACTGGGTTGAACAGCATGGTAGCATCTTTCACAGTAGGAGAAATGAAAACAACAACAAAAAAATCATTTGAAGTTAATACTGCTCTCCTGCTGAGTTCTTCCCTTTCCAGTGGCGAGGCATCAAGTGAGCCCAGTTGAGAGCTTGCATATGTGTATGTGTCTCATGCCAAAAATACCAGGGAATGAACTGCTGGAGTAACAAGAGGGTGCTAGAGGTCTCCTGGAGGAAATGCACCAGCTGCACATTTCGAAGTAAGGACAGGAGGAAAAAAAACACACCATAGCTAACTTCCAAGTGTATTTGCGATGATATACTAAAAGGGAAAGAGCAAGCACTGAAAGTTGATAATGAGCAAGTACAACAGGAGGGATTACAGGAGACTGAAGACACTCAGCAATGGAATTACTGGAATAAGGGAGAATGAGTGCATGTCAGCATGCCCAAGCTTAATGGTGTATAAGAGAACCTCCTGCTAGGAGGGAATTGAACAATTAAGAAAGAGAAAAGAGCTGAGAGTCAAAGAACAGAAGCACTGAAAGCTACTGGAAGAGGATAGTCACAGGGGGAAGCCAACAGTGATTCGACCCTATGTTCAACATTTGAACCAAGGAAAGAACATTGCCCAGGCACACACACACACACACACACACACACACACAGAGAGAGAGAGAGAGAGAGAGAGAGAGAGAGCATGACATAAGATATGGTTGGTGTGAATTGGTTTACTGACCCTTGACTGTCCTGTGCAGATATTCAACTGGGGTACCATGTACAAGTGGAATTGTGGCAGCAGGCTCCACCCCCAAACCTATGCACATTGACAAGAGAGGAGGTTACAGAACATTTTTTATTTCTAGCGCACCGTTACTCAGTACTATGGCCTGTAATCTGTGGAGTCTTCTATGCTGTTTAACATCTACAGTATATGAAACTGCTAGAACAGTGGTTCTCAAACTTCTTAGCATTGGAGCGACTTTTTAGAATGACAGTCTGCCTGGGACCCTCTGGAGGGGATGTCACGGCTGGAAGCGCCATCAACGTGATGCCAAAACCTGCTGCTTTCCTGAGAATACCGCAATAAATTGGGTTATTTCTCAGCCATTTTCCAGCAGCAAAATGAATCAGAAAGAAAATAAAAAATCCCAACCAGTGGTGGGATTCAAATAAATTAACAACCGGTTCTATGTCCTTCAGGGTGGCCGCTGCCTTTCTTCCCTCTCCCAACCTAAAATTAACAACCGGTTCTGCAGAACTGGTGAGAACTGGCTGAATTTCACCACTGCTTACATCCTTGACACAAGCAAGATAACCACACAGCCCTCCTCCTGTCCAGCATTCCATCTTCCCATATTTTCAATATGGCTGCTCTAGGTGCTTTGCAACCCACCTGAAATTGGCTCTTAACCTACTGGTGGGTCCTGACCCACAGTTTGGGAAGCACTGTGCTAGAGGATGTTGTCAGGTGATTTGGGTTAAGGTATCACTAGTCTGTGGATAACACCCAGCTCTAGCTAATTCTCAGCCCAATCCTATCCTCCTCTGCTGCCAGGAGGGGGGTGAGATTGGTGGCAGTGGCGCATGTGTCAAATGCCACCACCCCCTTCCCAGGCCTGATCCATCTTCCTGGGTCAACACAATGAACTGCTGAAGGTCTGAGCGGCTGCTGGGCCTTGCCCCATGGCAAGGGGTCTCCTTATCTGGAGGAGACTTCCAGCAGCCAAAAACCAAACCAACCAACCCACAGGATACAGCAGTAGTTGTGTAAGCGCCCCTGCATCTCCTCTCAGAGAAGTAAGATTGGGCTGCCGGTCTTCTGATCCCAGGAGTCAGTGGATGTTTTGGACTGTCATTTGGAGGCAGTGAGGGGCTGAATGTGGCATAACATGAAGAAACTTAATTCTGATGATACAGAGGTTGGTACCAATAGTCAGTAGGAACATTGGCCCAGAAATAGAAGTCAGTCTGTTCTTGATGAGCACCTGTAATGCCTCTGGTTCTCAAATTGGGCGTGCTTCTAGACCTGCTCCTGCTCCTAGGCAGTCAGGTGGTTGCCATGGCCAGGAATGCTCTTGCCCTGTTTTGGCAGGTGCACCAGCTTCAGCCTTTTCTGCAGCCTTAGAAAGCAGATCTGGCCACCATCACCCACACCTTGGACTCATCTCAGTTAGTCTACCGCAGTGCTCTTTATGCAGTGCTGCTCTTCAAATGTATTTGGACACTGGACCTATTTTAGAATGCTGGAGCCAGATTCTGATGGAGACCATGGTGACCATCATAGCCAACCTGCAAGAACTACACTGGCTTCCCTTTGGTTTCTCAATTCAATTCAAAGTGCTGCTCATTACTTTTAAAGTCCTATACAGCTCCAAAAATAGGGTGGGAGGTCATAATGAAGCAAGTTCCATTTTGTGTGCATGTCAAGGTTAGCAAGCAGAGTAGAGACCTTAACAGACAGGTAGGTCCATATGGCAGAAGGTGGTCATTTGTCCGGCTGCATTTGTTAGAATGTCAGACAACTTGTCCCCAGGTGGCTAACAAGGTCTAAATAAAAAGCAAGAAAAGCAAAATATTGGTCATGTTTTGGGACAGAATCATGAGTGCTTAAAAATTGATTTAAGTTCTTTTGGTCTGCTTTTAAGTACTATTTTATATTTGATTTTATTGTCAATTTTATTGTTCAATATTTTTAGACTTTGTTTGCCACCTGGGGACTAATTGTGAAATTGTGAAAGATGGAATACAAGATGAATGAATGAATGAATGAATGAATGAATGAATATACATATGTCTCAGATAATATGAGAGACATGTCCCAGATAAGATAATCCTCAGGTGCACACTTGTAGTTGTATAGTGTATTGTCTTTGATTGTATTTGTCTTGGATTACCAAATACAAACTGGGACAGAGTACCTATACCTTTAGCCATTGTATAGAAGAGGGGATTTTGGCAGATGCAACTTTTGAAACCCTTCCATGATGAGCTGCATCTGCCCAAATTCCTGCTCCTATACAATGGTTAAAGGTATAGGCACTCTGTCCCTGTTTGTATCTGGTAACCCTATTCATGAATGCCATTCTAACAACCGCATGCAAGTTAGGGGCAAAGTTTGCAGCTGCAATATTCCTTCTTCCCCTCCCAAATACAAAACATTTGTTCCACTCCATTCTGGATGAATCGCTTTGATGGCTGGCAGCCAAACGTGTGAATAGAGTCTATTAGAAAACATTGCACTGAGGTGATGTGAAAACTCCATCATGTTATGAGTTTTGTGATGACCTGTTCAAACATGCAAATTGTCATTTGATATTAGAATCATCAGGCAATAGATATGCTTGGGTGAATCAGCCCATCACAGTCTAGGAACTCTGTCATCCATGAGAACTGCTCTGTTCTTTTCTGGGTGGGACAGTGTGAGCCAAGCATCTACTCAGAAGTAAGTCCCATTATAGTCAGTGGGGCTTACTCCATGTAAGTGTGGGTAGGACTGCAGCCTGTGTTGTCTTCACAACTATGGGGAATTGTCTTCAAGACTGAAGAAACCCAAGCAGTCTGGCTCCATCAAGAGCTGTCTGCTGTTCTGAGCACTACATAGTTTTGGTCTGTTCCCTAGAATAAAAGTGTAGCAACATTCATTGGGGTTTATTTTTATTGAGCCACAGAGATATATTTGCCCAATTAAAGCATGGATTGACAAATTAACACTATAGTTAATTTCCTCTATATTTTCCTATTTCGTTGGCACATTTCTAATGATCTCACAAATCATAGTAATTAATTTGCGTCCCTTTGGCATTTTAATGAGCTTTTAATGATATGAATACCCTTTCATGGATCACTGCCTTGTCGTGGCGAAGGGGCTTGAGTAGCTCAATGAAGCTGTGAGCTATGCCATGTAGGGTTACCCAAGATGGACAGGTCATAGTAGAGAGTTCTGACTAAACGTGATCCGCTGGAGAAGGAAATGGCAACCCACTCCAGTACTCTTGCCAAGAAAACCTCATGGATTACAAAACTAAAAGGCTAAACGATATGACACTGGAAGATGAGACCCTCAGGTCGGAAGGTGTCCATTATGCTACTGGGGAAGAGCAGAACACGAGTACTAGTAGCTCCAGAAAGAGTGAAGTAGCTGGGCCAAAACCGGAAGGAAGCTCAGCTGTGGATGTGTCTGGAAGTGAAAGGAAAGTGCGATGCTGCAAAGAGCAATACTGCATAGGAACCTGGAACGTCAGATCTATGAATCAAGGTAAGTTAGATGTAGTCAAACGTGAGATGTCAAGGCTGAACATCGACATCATGGGAGTTAGTGAACTAAAATGGACAGGAATGGGAGAATTTAATTCAGATGACCATTATATCTGCTACTGTGGGCAGGAATCCCTTAGAAGAAATGGAGTAGCCTTCATAGTGAACAAGAGAGTGAGAACAGCAGTACTGGGGTATAATCTCAAAAGTGATAGAATGATTTCAATTCGGATCCAAGGCAAACCTTTCAACATCACAGTAATCCAAGTCTACGCCCCAACCACTGGTGCTGAAGAGGAAGAAGTTGACCGTTTCTATGAAGACCTAGAACAGCTTCTAGAATTAACACCCAAAAAAGATGTCCTTCTCATCATAGGGGATTGGAATGCTAAAGTAGGCAGTCAAGAGGTAATAGGAGTAACAGGCAAGTTTGGTCTTGGAGTACAGAATGAAGCAGGGCAAAGACTGATAGAGTTTTGTCAGGAGAACACATTAGTCATAGCAAATACCCTTTTCCAGCAACACAAACGGCGACTGTACACATGGACTTCACCAGATGGTCTACATCGAAATCAGATTGATTACATTCTTTGCAGCCAAAGGTGGAGAAGCTCTATACAGGCAGTAAAAACAAGACCTGGAGCTGACTGTGGCTCAGATCATGAGCTTCTTATTGCAAAATTCAGGCTTAAACTTAAAAAAGTAGGGAAAAGCACTAGGCCCTCCATGTATGACCTAAATCAGATCCCAAACGAATATACAGTGGAGGTGACAAACAGATTTAGAGGCTTAGATTTGGTAGACAGAGTGCCTGAAGAACTTTGGACGGAGGTCTGTAACATTGTACAGGAAGCAGCAACTAAAACCATCCCAAAGAGAAAGAAATGCAAGAAGGCAAAGTGGCTATCTGAAGAGGCTTTAAAAATAGCTGAGGAAAGAAGGGAAGCCAAAAGCAAGGGAGAAAGGGACAGATATACCCAACTGAATGCAGATTTCCAGAGAACAGCAAGGAGAGATAGGAAGGCCTTCCTCAATGAGCAATGCAAAGAAATAGAGGAAAACAATAGAATGGGAAAGACTAGAGATCTTTTCAAGAAAATTGGAGATGTCAAAGGACAATTTCATGCTAAGGTAGGCACAATAAAGGACAAAAACGGCAAGGACCTAACAGAAGCAGATGAGATTAAGAAGAGGTGGCAAGAATACACAGAGGAACTCTATAAGGCCGATCTCAATGTTCCTGATAACCACAATGGTGCGGTCACTGAGCTTGAACCTGACATCCTGGAGTGTGAAGTCAAGTGGGCTTTAGAAAGCCTCACTAACAACAAAGCTAGTGGAGGTGACAGCATTCCAGTGGAATTACTGAAAATCTTAAAAGATGATGCTGTCAAAGTGCTGCACTCCATATGCCAGCAAATTTGGAAAACCCAGCAGTGGCCACAAGACTGGAAAAGATCAGTTTACATTCCAATCCCAAAGAAGGGCAATGCCAAAGATTGTTCAAACTACCGCACCATTGCACTCATTTCACATGCTAGCAAGGTCATGCTCAAAATCCTACAAGCTCGGCTTCAGCAGTATGTGAATCGAGAACTACCAGATGTACAAGCTGGTTTCCGAAGAGGCAGAGGAACTAGAGATCAAATTGCCAACATTCGATGGATCATGGAGAAAGCCAGAGAGTTCCAGAAAAACATCTACCTCTGCTTCATTGACTATGCTAAAGCCTTTGATTGTGTGGATCACAACAAACTGTGGCAAGTTCTTGAAGAGATGGGAGTACCAGACCACCTTATCTGTCTTCTGAGAAACCTGTACGTGGGCCAGGAAGCAACAGTTAGAACTGGACATGGAACAACCGACTGGTTTCAAATTGGGAAAGGAGTACGACAAGGCTGTATCCTGTCACCCTGCTTATTTAACTTATATGCAGAGTACATCATGAGGAAGGCAGGGCTGGATGACTCACAAGCTGGAATCAAGATCGCTGGGAGAAATATCAACAACCTCAGATATGCAGACGACACCACTCTAATGGCAGAAAGTGAGGAAGACTTAAAGAACCTGCTGATGAGGGTGAAAGAGGAAAGTGCCAAAATTGGCTTGAAGCTCAACATTAAAAAAACTAAGATCATGGCCACCACTCCCATCACTTCCTGGCAAATAGAAGGGGAAGAAATGGAAGCAGTGACAGACTTTATCTTCCTGGGCTCCAAGATCACCGCAGATGGTGACTGCAGCCATGAAATTAAAAGACGTTTACTTCTTGGGAGGAAAGCTATGGCGAACTTAGACAACTTAATCAAAAGCCGAGACATCACCCTGCCAACAAAGGTTCGCATAGTCAAAGCTATGGTTTTCCCAGTAGCTATGTATGGCTGTGAGAGCTGGACCATAAGAAAGGCAGAGCGCCGAAGAATAGATGCTTTCGAATTATGGTGCTGGAGAAGACTCTTGAGAGTCCCCTGGACTGCAAAGAGGTCCAATCGGTCCATCCTACAGGAAGTCAAGCCTGATTGCTCCCTGGAAGGACAAATGCTGAAGCTGAAGCTCCAATACTTTGGCCACCTGATGAGAAGAGAGGACTCTTTAGAAAAGACCCTCATGCTGGGAAAGATTGAAGGCAAAAGGAGAAGGGGGCGGCAGAGGATGAGATGGTTAGATAGTGTCACCGAAGCGATGAACATGAAATTGGGTGAACTCCGGAAGCTAGTGGAGGACAGGGAGGCCTGGCGTGCTGTGGTCCATGGGGTCGCGAAGAGTCGGACACGACTTAGCGACTGAACAACAACAAAATGATATGAATAACTAATCATGTTCACTTCATACCTGTTTAATTATTTTAATGGGCTGCAAAGGTAAATATTTCTTGTGTACTGAGTATGAGACACTTCAGAGCTGGCTCTGCGATACTTACATTGTTTCATTCAGAGGAAAAAAATGAATCGGATCCATATTTCTATCATTCCTTCTGGTATTTGGCTCCTCAACTAAAATAAAGAACTGGTTGAAAGGATGTGGCCTGTTCGTGGAATGGTCCAGTGAACAAATCTCATGGAAATACAAAGTCAAATCCAATGGAGATTCCAAGTAACCCGCACAACCTTAGTTTCTAAACTTTAGTTTCACAAACTACCTTGGGAAAATGGAATAAGAGAGGAGAATTGCTGATCAATTTTAAAGATTTAAAATTATCTAAGAAGAGATAATTGTTGGTCCTATCTAATGAGGAGTGCCCTGATCCAGATTTCCCAAACGTTCTTTGAAACATGGCTGCTAGCCTAGGATGAAGGACCTGGCCACTGCAGGTGAAATAGGCACAATCCAGCCAAAATTAAGAGCTTCTTCTAAAGCCAGAGATTGGGGGGCGGGGAGAGGGAGTCAAGCACAAGCAAAGTGGCTGGACTGGGCTCTCAGTGTTTCAAAGGGTTTCTCATAGCCTAATCTTATCCTTGGACAGTCAGCAGGGCCCCAGACACAGCCTCCATTGCATCCCGTGGGCCTGCTGGGGACCAGGCCAGCCAGGGTGGCAAGTAAAGAGGAACTGTTCTTACCACTCTGCTAGTCTCTGGCCCTCTATGGTCCTTTGCTCTTTTGCTGGTGTAGATCTGTTATGGCAGCAATTTTCAACCTTTTTCGTCTCATGGCACACTGACAAGGTGAATTGTCCATTTTTGCCACTTGGTGACAGTGACAATATGCTGCTGGTGGGGTGGGGGGCTCCCATCCCCAATGGTCCTCCCCCAAACACCTGTGGCACATGTGTGGACCTTTCGTGGCACACTGGTTGAAACCCCCCCCCCGCTGTGTTAGGGTGAAGGGGATGTGTCAGAATTGGGACAGGAACTCTGGTTTTTATTATGTGTTTGATATAATGCATTTCAGAAGCCTCCATCCACCTACACATCTTCACCCCTCCTACTTCCTATATTTGAAAAGAGACAGGAAGTAGAAGAGGAAGTGTGGAGGTGAGAGGAGGGTAGATAGCTACTGTGTCTACAGTCCTGTCCTTTTCTTCACACTTCCTCTTCTGCTCTGTTCCCGTTTTCCGTATCAGTTCAAGAGAGGAGGGGCAGCAGCAATAGCAGGAGCAGCTGGTGCACTGCTGGCTAAGGGGAGCAGCATTTTTCACATCTCCCAGCAATTCCGGGAAGCCTTGGGATAGCCCTGGCACTAATTAAGTGGGAAATATAATAATTGTACAGGCCTCTAACTGCCCAATCCTATTCGCCACCAAGTTATATCATGTAGCAGTGTCAATGGAGCCACCAATATCCTCCCCGTCTCCCCCTCCCTGCCCCTGCCCTCCTTCAATCCTCCCTGAAACTCACCATCCCTGCCCATGACACACCCAATTTCCAACTTACTGGCCCTGACAGAGGCTTCTGGAGTCACTGCTGTATTTGCAACAATACTTCCTGTTTGTGGCAGTGGCCTGGAAGCACGTGGCAATAGCCTAGCTTTCATGATGTCGTAAAGGACCATACTAGAATGCTAGTTCTGATAGTGCAAAGTAATTTGAAATGTGACCAAAACTTAAGATAAAATTAAATGAAAATAATGCCCATTGCAGTCATCGGTTGGTCTCTTAAAATTCTTTCTATTCATAGAATACTTTAATATGATTTTTCTCACTATACCATCTGCCAATAATCATTCCATTTTCATCTTTGATCTCTGTTCTAAATAATGATAAGTTTGGAGGTGCACACAATGGCAGCTGATGATTTGGATATGATAGATCGGTTCTCATGTTCTGTAAAATTCAATACCTGCTGCTGTGATAATTTCATCAGTATGCCAGGGGGCAGAGATCTGTTATTCCCCGTCACCTTCACTTTTTGACATCTTCTGAACTTTTTTTTGAAACTTGTGTTTTCCCATGAGATATTTCCATTTTCCTCATGTCAAATGTCTGTTCCTTCCTACCATCTTGCATAAAAATATTTCAGACATTAACTTATTTTCATTTGGGTTTTTTTCCCCAATAACTTGTTTTTTCAACACTCTTCCTAGTCATCTTGCCCATTTTGCATTATATGTTATAATGTTTTAATGTTCTATGTTTTGTTGGTGGAACTGTAAACAGTTAAAACCAGTAGAATGAATTGACATGAATACAATTTTTTTTTGTTCTTGTGGTTTTCACAGTTTCTTTTTGTGTACGTATTATATATTTTGTAAATTGCTGGCTTCTCATTCCTGCCATCTTTTTCAAGACAAGATTGTATTCTCCTCTTTCCACAATATCAGTAGGTCCCAGTTCATCATCAGTGTTATAGTAATAGTATTATTTAGGGTGTAATCCTAACCTGGAGTTAACCACCATCCTCCCTGATTCTGAGAGTGGTCCAAACATGCTTTACAATGAGTGTGACACACCTGGGCTGGCATACGGCATAAGTTTCATTATCAGTAGTGTCAGCCTACCAGTACGCTGGGCGTGTCTTCCGGGTGAGCAGCAGCGCGATCGCTGCATTCTGTTGCGTAACGGCGAAAGCCTGCCCACTGCAGCGGGCGGGCTTTCGCCGTTACGCGACAGAACGCAGCGATCGCGCTGCCGCTCACCCGGAAGACACGCCCAGCGTACTGGTATGCTGACACTACTGTTCATAATCATATTCAAGTGCTATGAGATTTGAAGACAAGCCTCACTTGCAACACAACAATATCAGGGAAGGGTTGCGGCTCAATAACAGAGTGCATGTTTTGCGTGCAAAAGGTCTCAGGTTTATTTGCAGGTAGGACAGAGGAAAAATTCCTTTCATGGAAAACAGAAGTCAGCCTGTGTTGATAATGCTGACCTAGATGGGCTAATGATTTGAATCAGTGTAAGGCAGAAAAGCACCAAATGGTGCTCATTACCAAGCAGGCTGATATTAAGTATTTAGAGATTCTATGAGGAAGACTTTGAAACTGGCAAATTGCGTCAATTCTTTCATGAACACAGAGTTCAAAGTCCTCACCACTATATTGGCAGGCAGATGTCAAAGGTTTATCTACACAGTTGTCCCCTCCAATTTCCAACAGGCATGGCATGGATAATATCCATACATTAACTGATTTGATCTTGATGACCCACAACAGGACAACTTTGATCAAGCTGCTAAATTTGGATTCAGAGAAAGTATTTGGTAAACATTATTGGCCTTTCTACCTATGTGTGTGTCCAAGATTCAGCCTTTCTAGTACTGATTGAGTTCAAAGAACAGATTGGGTTCAATTCTATATGTTCCATGAATCCAATCTAATCTCTTGAACTGAATAGGTGGGTTTTCACTTTCTACTTCAATTCCTATGCCAAGATATACACAAGCATTGCCAGCAGCACCTTATTCTTTCTTGTCTTTAACACAGCCTGGGAATCTCTGGCATGTGCTGTAGGACAACTTCTAATTATTATATTCCTGGAAAAAAAAAAAGTTACTACCGAAGTGAAACTGCCTAGATAATGCTTCCCTATTTCACATGAACCCAGCGTGATCGCTACAAAAGTTAATTAGCCTTTTAAAATTTATTTGGTCACTCCTCTTGATTAATTGGGGAAAATCTGAAGAAATGCTGCTTCAAAACCCATTTCATGGTCAGTGTATACTGAATTTTAAATACCGCTAGAAGCAGTAACAAACAACAGGAGAGATCTTTGTCCTTCTAGATGACTCTCAGTGGCAATTAGCTGGCCCCTGTTGGAACCAGGCTTAGATATATTTTATTTATTATTTTATTCATTGAAGGATTGACATCCCGCATTTCTGGAGCTCAAGGTGGCTAACATTTCACTTTAAAATACAGCTAAACAAATCACGTACAGGAGCATAATCTATTTATTTATTTGGTACAGGTAAATAAATCTGGACATCCAAAATCCAGACTATTCCAAAATCCAGACTATTCCAAAATCCAGACTTAAGTCTTGTGCTCCTACCCATGTACAGGCTGTAAGTTCTATTATTCTCTGCTCTGTGGTGTGTGCCTATGCATACATTGTTGAAAAAATGTCAAAGAGCCCAGCAGACACCCAAATGGTCAATAGTGAATAGAGCAAGAGGAAGCATTATTTCCCAAGCAGTCCAGATAAGGGATAATCAACCTGCACTGCATTTATATACCACCTTTTCTTCTCCTCTGAATACTCTTTGGATATTGCTCAAGGCAGTTTACAAAGGCAGGCTTCCTCAATCTGACAAGGGTCTTCACAATGTTGTTCTATAGAGAACCTTTCAAATTCCAGCTGTTGGGCAGGAGGTCTGCCATTAAGCCCAAAGATAAGATACAAAGGTTGCCAGTTCAAGAACACAGGAAGCTTCCATGAGTGCTGAGACCTTGGGAAGGAGACCGATAAGCTCTGAGCTGAGCTGTCTCCAGCTGCCTGTGAGAGTGGAATTGTGCTGAGCCAGCTGTTTCTTTGGTGAGAGCAAAGAAACTGTCTGTCAGAAATTTATCAGCCAGCATGGAGGCAACTGTGCGGCCAGCAAGGAAGACCAGACTGTGAAAGTTTCCTCTGAATGTAGCAATTCTTGAAAGATTAGAACCTCTTTGTTATTTGTAAATAACAAGATTAGAACCTCTTTGTCATTTGTAAAAAACCCGCGGGGGGGGGGGCTTAGATAAAAGCCTGCCTATGTGAACGACCTTGAATTAAAGTCAATGGAAGGAGTTCCATAATCATTGTTGAACTGAGTACATTGTTGAAGTGTTGAACTCAACCCTGCTAACTGGGCAAGAGGCACTTTTCAAGTGATGTTCCTCTTACAGTATATTTAGCAGGGGGAGAGTAATTGTCCTATTCACCCCTGCGCAGTGTCTTTTCTAGTGGCTGTTGCTGGTGGTGATCTGCATTTTTTTTTAGATTGTGTCCTTTGGCACAGGGAGCCCAATGCTATTTGCCTGATGCTATATTGCATTTTGATGTTCTTATAATAAGGCCTGATGTTTTAAATTGGAATTGCATTACTTGCTTCTACAGTTGACTTCCTGTTTGACAATGCAAGGATCAGTAGCACAGCCACTATCACATGTTTATACTTATATATGGGAAGAAATAACTGAGTGCCTGTAGCTGTTTGACAGCTCTGATTATATGATGATTGACTCTGAAGTAGGATCTCTTTACTCTTAAGGTCTATGAGAGTTTTAATCTTGGGAATATATAACATTAACAACATAGATCATCTCTAGAGAGCTATTTCTCCCCAGCAGTTCTACTAACTGCAAAGTTCCCTTAAAAAGCCAAAAGCATATTTGCTTTTGTAAAATATTTCAGTGGCTGATTCAATCATTGACTTCAAATAACTCTGATGACTGTATATAAATCAAGTGTTAATGTAACCTTGTTGTTGTGTATTTGTGTAAATAGTAGCAGAGTTGGGGGCTTGGAGACC
>JAJKFI010000019.1:802158-834602 GCA_029204185.1 Lerista edwardsae
TGCCAGTTTCAGCCAGTTCTGGACTGTGAGATGTGAAACTGCAACACTTGTGAGGGTACGCCTGCTATTTTTGTAAAAGCCTGAACACAAGCATTTCCAAACCAGCGGGTAATTCCTTGTATCAGATTGTGTAACATATATTTTTGGCGATTACAGTTTGTAAAACATTTATTCAGTCATCCTCTTGGAGCAAGTAGATATTTTTGCAAGCTGGAAACCCAAGTTACAACTATTACGCAGAAATGGTCAGGATATCATGCGTGTTTAGGAATCAGCATCATTGCCATACATGTGTACACACACACACTCACACACACACACACACACACACACACACACACACACACACACACACACACACAGAGAGAGAGAGAGAGAGAGAGAGAGAGAGAGAGAGAGAGAGTCTAGCTAATGGGAGACACTGAACATTAGAAGTTCACTCTTGGTAATTGGGTGATGGCACTTTTTAAGTGGTGCTTTACTTTTGTTTGGCCAAGGGAGAGCAACTGTCCCTAGTCACAGGCCATCCCAATACCTCCCCCTTACTCAATGATGTACCAGTCTCTGCTCCTCCCACTTGCCAATGTTCTAGCACAGTATTCTCCTCTCCTCTGCATTCAGAGGCGGATCTACAGGGAGGGCAGAGCTCTAAGTGTTGCAAGAAGCCTTACCCTGTCATGTAAATCCCTCCTCTCCCTTGCTGCTGTAGCCAGTAAGCAACGCCAAGATGTTGCTTTTCCCTGTGAGGATTGGCTAAAACGGTACAGGAGAGGAGTGCTTTCCAATGCAAGGTAAGGCTTCTTGCAAAACTTAGAGCTTTGCCCTCCCTTAAATCTGCCTGTGTCTGCATTTTCTCTTTCTCTCTGAACCCCTCTTCCTTTCTCAATCCAGAGAGTGGAAGGAAAAAGGACAGCAGTGGAAGCAAGTAGCAGGACAGAGAAGAGTTAGCCACCCCCACCAACATGTCCCTGAGGCAACTGTTTCAGCTGACCTCATGGATGGGCCAGCCCTTCCCTTTCATCTCAGCATAGCTTTTTCCCAGTGGTTGTGTGCTGGAACTTTCCTTGTGTCTGTGTTTTTTTTTGGGGGGGGGGGACAGTTATAATTCTACATCATAGTGGTAAGCGAGTGGCAATGGCAGTAGCATGGCTAGATGGCTAATTATTGTCCCTGTCCTTCAGCCTGGTGTGGTTTTATACTAGAGGTTTTCAAACTGGCAGTGTTGTGCACGAGTTTCAAAATTTGAGTTGAGTCAATTCAGGATTCTCTGCCCCCTTGTGAACTGACTTGTGCACGAGTCCTAGCATGCACCCATTGCGACTCCACCCTGGATTTTCACGAGTTATGAGTCTTTCTGTGGCAAGCTGTGGGATGGGTCAGGCACGCACGTGCATGCGACTACAAACAGTCAAAATGGGAGGTATGGGGGGGGTTCAGTCAGAGTTGTGGTTTCAAACTTAACATTAGTGTTCCGGCGGGCCAGCAATGCGCTGCTGACAGCACTTCACTCCTAACCTGCCACCGCGATGACCCCCCCCCCCCGCTGTTCACTATTCAGCAATAGCGAAAGAAGTGGGGAAAGGAAATATAGTCCCAGCCACAGTACATCATTCATTCAACAAGACCTGTTTTCCACCAAAGCTGGGCTGACCTGTGGCTGTTACACAAGAGAGCGAGCACACACAGCTGCAGGGAACCTTCAACTCCATATGAAACTGGCCACCATGATGAAAACTCCTCCCCCCTCTGCAGCTAAGCAGTGTTCTTCTATGCCAAGACTCCTCCCCCTCTTCCCTCCCTCACCCCAGAGCTAGAACTCAAGAGGCCCCAATGAGCAGGCAGGGGCTTTACTCAGGGCAAGCAGATGAATGTCCCCTTACTCCAAGGAGACCTCCAGCCTGCTCACATCCAGCATAGGATGCAATGGCTGCAGTATGGAGTATTCGGGATAGAATTGGGCTCTGAACCGCCTTATTGCTCTAGTCTAAAGAGCAAGAATAAGCTGTGGAAAAATGAATAAGGGACTAAAACCGAATTTTTGAGGTCGGCACTATGACCCAAGCTTTCAAATAACCCACAGTCCAAACCAGCAGAAGTTTGCAGATCACACAGTTCAGCTCTGGTTGCCGAGTAAATGATGGCAGCAATTTTTCTTCTTCTTCACTGAATAGCTCCTTGCAAAAAATTCTCCTTGGGCAAAAGGGAAGCCTCTGCAAAACGATCTTGGCAATGGGGGAAGTTTTCTGTCTGATCTGCAGTCGAACTGGGTGTCTTGATATTTTATGCACTGAATTTAGGTTAAAGAGCACAACACATGGAGATCAAAAGCGGCTGAAATATTACAACGGGGAGTTCTTGCTGGCGGCTGATTGGTATGGGAGGTCTAACTAGACCGGTAGGAAGGGTGCTGAGGGACCAATAAAGATTGGATGCCTGCTTCAGTCTTAGACAGGTGGCTGCTGAGTTCTGAGATTATAAATTAAGAGAACAAGTGAAGCTCACCTTTAAAAGTCTGTTTTATCCTGGCTGAACACTGACAAGGTGATCTGGGCTCTGACTCACTGACAGGCAGTTCACAAACACACAGTCTTAAAATCAAATCCTTGGTCTTACCTGTGGCTCACTTTTCACCACTCTTGTTTCTGTCCCTGATTTGCTTCCTTTCATTTTGGGATCCTTGTTCTAAGTAGTGGAAATGTCGACACAGACTTTACTGGCTCTGTTTCCTGGAGAGAAATAAAATCCCGTTGGAAGCGAAAGGCAGCTGCCACGAGGGACATTGCTGGACTGTTTCATGTATTTCCAAATGCACAGGCTCCACATACGTATTCCATGTGTTTACAAGCAGGAAGGAGAAGTTAACAAGAAGCAAACACCCAAGCTGTGCAAAAGCAATATCAGAAGAGGCACCTTCAGCCCAAACCAATCCTGAACTGTTATCTGTGTCTTACAGCTTCTCTTCCCAGCATTGCAATCAAATAAAACCAAACATTACTTTCTTCTGCTTCTCCCCACCAACCTGAAGGGAGGTGTGACTTTAATAAAAGGGGTTGAAAGCTATTGATGTGACTAGAAAGAAGGACAAATGTACTATACTAGATTCATTCCTAATTGAGACTGACTACTTGCGGTGCTGGTGCCAAGATATGGCAATGGTTGCACTGGTTGCATTCCTATGGCAATGGTTGCACTGGGCCTCCTATGGTACCTTCTGCCTGCCACCCTCATGTTGTACTGCATGCTACTACTGCCACTGGCCAGCTTAACCAGGTGGCTTTTGAAGGGGTGGGCCTTTGGATGGGGGTGGGCCCTTGGCCAGTACCTGACCTGGTCTCCCCATGAGTTGGTTTCTTGACTAACCTCAATGGTGCTTAAGAGATCACTTGGATTTAATTTAAAAATAAAAGGGAAGAAAACTCAAGAGTTTTTTCTAAGTAAGATCTGGGTGCACCTCAGACCAGATGAAAGAACACATCTCACTTGCAGCTGATGATTCTGAAATCACATTGGAGCAAAGATGTTCTTGCAGCTCTATCTACCAGTAATAGAAGACGAAGAAGAAAAAGAAGACGAAGATGACCACCACCACCACCACCACCACCTTTCAGGAGTCTAGTCAAAGGGTCCAGACCTAAAAAACAAAACTTTACACCTCCTACAGGAAGGGCAAAAAGCTAAGTGTTGCAGAAACCTGAGCTCCTGTGTAAAGCAGTCCTGTCCCCGTGCCTTCACTAATTTGCAGCTCTGAGAGCAAAGCCTCCTAGCCAGTTCTCTGAGCGGCAAATGGGTCTGAAGGTGAGCGGAAGGAGCTGCTTTACACAGGAGCTGAGGCTCCTGCAAAACATAGTGTTTTTCTTCTCCTGTCGGAACACCACTAAAACTGTATTTCTTATATAAATATGAGAGACTGTACTATAAAACGTCTTTTGTTAATATAGAAATGAAAAATAAACTGGGGAGTCTATACACTGGTATCTCTGTCCAAGGACATTGTCTTCCCTCTAGAGTTTTGGGTTCCAAAGGTGTGACTCAGTAGACAGTGAACACCAGTGAAAGTACCTAATATACCCATGTAGAAGTCTAAAAATTTATGCCTGAAAATTGACCCTGAAAACATGGATCGACTTATACATGGGCCAGTATTGTTAACAAAGCTTCTAACACCAGCTTGCTGGGGTGGGGGGCTGGGCTAAGAAGCAGAAAGCAGGAAGCATGGTTAGAAAAAAAAACAGAGCAATTTTATTTACCACTAATTGTTCTCAGGAATCAACAGATACCAAGCCAAAAAACGGTAGCCATTTTCCTTCTTCTCCAAACAGGAAGAGAAGGGAAGGTGTGGGAATGGTAGTCATTAAGAGGGCTGCTGCTATGGAGCTGCTATGCTGTTATGGAGGTGCTGTACTGTATTCCTCACAAAGCCTACAACTCCATAAGCACCTTTATCTCTCTTCCTTCTTGTTTGGAGAATAGCTCAATTTCTGTGCTGCCTCAGAAGAATGTGAAATGGCTCCCTTTTCTGTTTCTGGCTTTCTGTTGCTACCTCAGAACAATTACTGATAAGTCGATTTCAAATAATTACATAACCCCCCCCCCCCAGTTTTACCCTCGACTTATCCATGTGTCATAGCAAATTATATCACTAATGTGTGTATGACATCGCAGCCTTGTATAATTACTCATGTGGAAATCCCTAACCCTAATATTGTATGTGTACATTGTATGTCTTGTATGTCTAACACATTGCATGTCTACAAGTTACTACATTCAAGCATGATTGCAATTTTAAGAAACCCCATCATTCCAAAACTAAAGCCAACAAAAAGAATTTCAGCATAAGCCTATGTATTTGTACTCAGAAGCAAGCTCAAAAGAACTTATTCCCAGATAAGTATTTATAGGCTTGCATGTATTATTTTAAAGCATAATAATTAATTCCCCCACACACACACAAAACACAGTCTGAATCTTAACCCCACCAGATGATTTTGCACGATCTTTGTTTTATCAGGGATTTAAGCTATTTCCAGGTTACTCTCCAATTAGAGAGGTTTTTATATGTAATGTGTCATAATTTTCAAATTATGAAAAGGAAAAAAAATCACAATAGGGGGAAAACTCTTCTTTCAATTATCCTTAAAAATAATCTGCAACATCTGCATCTATTTTGGGAATGAATTCCGCTTTGAATTTCCAAAATATCTCCAGGCTGGCGAAAATGGAAAAGATATGAAAACAAAATTTTTTAATCATGAATGTTTAATATCATGAAAATCAAGTTCCAATTTCAGAATCCTTTAAGAACTTGTTTCTTTCCTTTGCATACCAGCTTTTAAATAAATTGGGGAAAGGTGCAGCTTAGACTTAGAAACGTGATGAGGTTATGGGTCAGCTCACCATGGTACCAGTGCGTGCAAGTTACATGCTTTGCACCTATATATGGACCCTTTATAGCTCCATGTGGAATTCTACTTAATTGGTTCCATAGTGCCATAAAAAGTGAATAGAGAGACAGACAACTCAGAAGAGTTCACACTGTGGCTGGATCAAGTAACCAGTGCAGGTTCAGATGCCCATTTCTGGGGGCACTGGACTCCCCCTGTGTTGCCAGACACATTTTACTATGCAAGTGTAGGTAGTGCTGGGTGCTCACCAGGTGAGTATGATCCAGAATACTCTAATGGAATTTTGCTCAGGCTGTTGGCAGGGAATCATCATGTAATTGGGTGGGCCCAACCCAAGCTGTGCTGCAGGCTTGCCAACTTACAAGGCCATTGACTATGAAAAGGTCAAAGAGGCCATCTTTGGCTGATATGGGACGACTTTTGCCTTAACTTTCAAGCAAATGAGGGTGCAATTCCAAGTACCCATTCAGCGGGTGCATGCCAGTTGTGCCAGCTGAAAAGTGTAACAAACACAAAGAGTATAAGGTCTGCATCACTCAGAAAAGGAGACAGGCCAGCGTGGGCAGCTGCATCAGCCCATAGGGCACAGATCCTGCCTCCTGGGTGAGTGGCGAAGTGCTAGCTGTGTTTGGCCAGTGTAGGGGGTTGGGGAGGGCACACACATGGATGGGCAGGTCAGTGGGTAGAGTGTGGCTCCATCACTTATGCTGGATCCTAACCCCTGGTCCCAGCCCCGTCAGCGCTACACGTACCTCTTGGATTTGCATAAGCAATTTTGCTGGTACACATCCAAGAAGCCCTATTGAAGCAAACACCAACTGTCTCCTACCAGCCTGCCTGTTCCAGTGCAGTATAGGATTGGGCTGTAAGTTCAAGAAGGGTGAAAGGCCCTGGGACCTCATAGCAGAAACACAAGAGAGCTATAAGGTGGCTCAAACCAACAGAGGATGAGATCTCCAGTATATTATGACCAAGGTAGTCTTGGAACAAGTGTTACCAAATCATGCCTGCCAAAGCATTCACTTGCATGTTGTGAACATCTTTTTGAAAGTGACCACACAGTGGTTTGAAAATTTTCTGGCAGCTAAAAGATGGGAAAGCCTGAATATGTCCTGGCAGTGATTTCCTATGCCTTCCCAGAGTGGAAAACAAAAACCACTCTTGAGTTGGCCCTTTATGCCCAAAAACTCACTATGGACTTGTTCAGGTGATACCATAGATATATCCTTCTTTGTGAGACAGTTTCCTAGCTCAAGAGAGGTGTGAGTTCTACACAGTGTTGCATGCACATAGCAAGCTGCCTTATACCACGGCCCGCTGGGGCATAGAGCTGGATGACAGCAAGTCTCCATCATTTCAGACAGAGGGGTCCTTTCTACCCTTATCTGCAGTTGCCAGAGATTGAACCTACAACTTCCTTGTAAGGAGATGCAGATGGTCTTATTCCATTGACCTTCTCCTGTATTGCTCCATGGTATGTTGACAAATAAGGGCTTAATTCAGTAACTATTAGTGGAGACAATGCCACATTGAGGCTCTATTTTGTCACCAGGTCACGTATTTCATTTAAAATTATGTATCTCAACAAATGGCAAATGTTTTCATAGCTGAATAGCAGTAAACACTTTGTCACCATGCTAGGCAAAGCAGTCTTTCATGAGCATCATTAAAAGGCAGGAAAAAAAATCCTACTTATTTTAATTAAATACTAGTTGCATGGTGTTTGGAACAAACACTCTGCTATTTAATCACTCTCATTTTTTATTATTAGTATTATCACTTTACACAAACGTTTACCAGGCAGAGCTGTTTAGTGAAATTCAAATTTCTTCTCAGGAATTAGCCCAAAATCCTGCAGGCCCAACAGAATCTTGGGAATTGAGCAATTTCAAAGGATTAGGGAAACTTTACCTCAGGCAAGTCCTGCACTGGAATTACGGATTTATATTTTGAGTAGACTTTGGCTGTCAATTCATTTAAAATGTTAATGCGGAAAATTAAGAGCCAGCAGAAGGCTTTGGGCAAAGAGATTAATCAATGGTTCTTCAAAATGAAAAATCTCCTCTTGTAATTCATGCAAAATATCATGCAGTGGCAGAATAGAATCCCAAAATGTCCTCAAATGTACTGTCAAACAACAAAAGTCCAGATGGAAGGCGGCTTGAACTGCTTCATACATTAGAACTGGAACGTTGTTTACGGTTTACTAATGCACCAAATTACCATTGCATAAACTGGGACATTATAAATGAGATCACCACATGTACGTCCATAATAATGAACATGGACACAATGCGGTTGGGCACACCCCAGCTTTAATTCCAG
This sequence comes from Lerista edwardsae, assembly GCA_029204185.1. Classification (NCBI taxonomy): domain Eukaryota; kingdom Metazoa; phylum Chordata; class Lepidosauria; order Squamata; family Scincidae; genus Lerista; species Lerista edwardsae. The sequence goes on from JAJKFI010000019.1 coordinate 809,886, forward strand.
CATCATTCTGGTGTTTTTTTCCCTGAAATGCGAGGCAGTTATTTTTATGTTTCGTTGCCCTCTTCTGTAATGTACTTGTGAAAAGCTCCAGCCATGTAAGATTCACAGTGTTTCCTACCAAGAAGAAAGATACCTTACACTGGATCATTACTACAGTAATACTCCTATTTTCTAATAAGCTTTTCAGCAAAGAAATAGAATGCGTCAGTGGTTCCCCAACGTTTTAGCACTGGGACTCACTTTTTAGAATGACAATCTATCTGGAACCCACCAGAAGTGATGTCAAGGCTGGAAGTGCTGTCATTGTGACACCAGAGCCTGCTGCAAAGCCTGAGAATGCAGCTACAGTATAAGTTGAGTTATTTCTCAGCCATTTTCCAATAGCAAAATGAATGAGAAAGAAAAAAAGCCTATTTACAACTTTGACACAGGCAAAACAACCACACAGCCTTTGCAGCATCCCATCTTCCCATATTTTCAATATGGCTGCTCTAGGTGCTTCACAACTCACCTGAAATTTGCTCACGACCCATTGGTGGGTCTCAACCCACAGTTTGGGAACCACTGGAATGTGTGATTGTCCCAGCACCATCTTTTGTACTGCACATGGTTTGGGGGTGGGGGTGGTAGCTCAATGAAAGAGCCTCTGAAGTCTCAGTGTTGACAGTACTGAACTATATGGAATGATGGCAGCTTCTTGTGATAGGAGTGCTATCCTGCTTCCTATACCCGAAAATGTGGATGTCTTCCTGCAGTCCTGCTCTGCTTAGATCAAAGGATATCCTATGGCACTCCTGGGATTATCCAAGTGTCAAAGCCATTTGCCCATGCATAAATTAAAACAGATTGTCACTATAAACACTTACACCCTGATCTGATGGGTCTTGAAATGCACATGAAGCTGTGACCCAGTGGAGACTGTACTGTTAGTTTCAGCATAGACCCCTGCTACTCTGGGCAAGAGGCACTTTTCCTAGTGGTGTCCCTCTTACATTTAGCAGGGGGAGAGTAACTGTCCCTCTTCACCCCAGCGCAGTGTCTTTTCTAGTGGCTGTTGCTGGTGTTATTCTTGCATTTTTTTTTTAAGATTGTGAGCCTTTTTGGGACAGGGAGCCATTGAACTTTATTATTATTTGCCTGTAAACCGCTTTGTGAACTTGTGTTGAAAAGCGGTATATAAATACTCTTTGATTGATTGATTGATTGATAGAAAACGTGCATGTACATTGACAGCAAAAGAAATAAGGCATTCACTGTTTACACAGAGCTTCTGGTGTCCATGGGAGCTATCTCTGGGTCTGGGAACCCAGTCTATACAGCATGTACGTCAGATTTTTCTGGGTCAGGACTTGCCTGTTGATATGAACATTGGCCTGAACATTAAATTCAGTTCAATATTATTAGCCCTGAGACTCAATATCCTTGAGGTTCACAGGCTCACTTGAGGTCCCACCTTCCAGTGACCACAAACATGAGGGTAAACCAGATTGCAATGAGTCTTGGGAACCTGAACCTTTACCCTCCAGAGATGGACCCACCTGAGCCAGATTCGCCCAAGGAGCTGCTCTCCAACACAAAACTCTTGCATTTGGTGCCCATTTATTGAGACAGGGACAGTCTCCAGTGAGAGGTGAAAGTGGAGTGCTCAGCTCCAGACCCCAAGGGTTGCTCCCATAAGGAGATCCATGACCACTGAGTGATGACTCAATAGACACAAGGGCTTAATTACTTCGCTACACTACTCTTTGTGGATCCCTGTATGACAATCCACAAATTGTCCTGGAGCAGGACGATTTATACAGGATTCATTCACTTATTGGGATCCTTATTTGGTTATCATATGACATACTGGGCTGTGGGGGTTTTGTTCAATGATGGTGATTTGGACAATAGAACTACACAGCACCTTCAGGGCCTAAATGGTTTTAGCCTCTGGGATATTTGGACTGTGGCTTGCTCCTATGTGTCCCTGCTCACCCTTTGAGATTAGCCAAGGACTCTCTTACATTTCCCTCTTCCCTCGGAAGTAGTTAGTGCAGTGCTTCCCAAACTGTGGGTTGGGATCCATCAGTGTTCTGAGACCTGATTGCTGGTGGTCCGTGAGAAGATGCGTGGAGCCATACAGAAAGTGGCACTGAGCAGCCCTGCAGGTTCACGTTTGAGTAGGCAAATGGGCTTCAGTCCGTTTCAAAGGGCAGGGCAAGAAAGAATGCAATGCCACTAGAATGGTCATGATCTGACGAAGGTGCACCCAAAAAACAACAATACCCGAGAAGTAAATTCCTCCTCCTCCAAAATGACAAATATATTAAGCCCTATAGAAAGCAAAACTGACCTACATGGGTGCATTTCCACTTAAGTAAGCACACTTACCTTGAGAAGACCTGTGACTACCACCCCCACCCCAAGAGCAATTAAGAGCTGACTCAGTCCCATCAAGCTCAGGAAACTCCTTTGTCCAGCCCCCAAATCCCTTTGTTTTCTTTTGCAAAATAGGTCTATAACTTCCCATACTCTGAAAAACAGGGAGATCTAAGCTCTCTCTCTAGCAGTATGCCCTTGCTGCTGTTTTAGGGTTTCCATCCTGAACTGAGCCATTTCTCTCTCCAGCAAGACGTCTTTTAGGTTTTCTCTCCTTTTAGAACAGGGCAATCTCTCTCTCTCAAGATGTGCTTTTGAGGTTTCTCTTCCAGGACTGTCCCTGCTGCATTCTTGAGGTTTCTGTCTCAGAGCGCAATCCTAACCTGGTGTCAGCACAGTTAGGCCAGCTAAGTTTGGCCAGCACAAGGGACATGGTCAGGTATGTCTAGACCACTCTCGGATTCAGAGAGGCCAGCACACAGACGTGCGCCATCCTCCCTGATTCCGAGACTGGTCCAAATGTGCTTTACAGTGGCCCTGGTGCAGCCAAATTTGTTCCATTCTTTTGTTCCATTCTTCTCTTGTGGAACCTGGAAACTTGCAGCCCTGCCCATCATGCTGCCTACAAGGACTTCCCACCCAAAACCCTGAATAGGATTGGTAGTGTTCCCCCCTTCCCTTCCTTTTGAACCCTCAACACAATTCTCTCCCTTTCTCCAACTAATGCCTGCTGTCCTAATACAGCTATTTGGAAGTCCATTTAAAGTTATTCAGCTGATTTTCTAAGCAAAAATACCTGAAGTTAAATGTGCCTTTTTAACTATACCTTTTATCTATACTTCTTTAATAAACTCTATTTTCTTTGAAAAAGCTCTGTCTTGTGGTTGCTGCTAGCCTAATTTGAGACACTCTGAAGTTGTTTGAACCGCTCATCCACAGCAACAAACACAAAATTGCCACACTGTTGGATTTGACCTCTTGCTGGCGACGTCCCCCAATTTCAGCTATTCGTGTGTGCGCATGACATGGGTAGGACACACGTATGCATGTGAATGAGAGTGCAATCCTAAACTGGTGTTAGGCCGGCATAACCTAAGCCTGCAAAGCTTGGCCAGCACAAGGGCCACCATAAAGTGTTTTCGTCTACTTTTGGAGTCAGGGAGGATGGCTCACGTCTGTGGGCTAGTCTGACTCCAAGAGTGGTCCAAACATACTTTACGGTGTCCCTTGTGCTGGCCAAACTTTGCTGGTTTAGCTTATGTTGGCCTAACTCAGTTTAGGATTGTGGCCTGAGTAGCGTTGGCAACAGACTGGCAGAGAATTGTTGGTAACAAGTGTGATGATACCACATGATTTCCACTGAATCAGAGCTGTACCCAGCTCTCAATGTGCCAGAGGAGGGGCAACATCACTGTGCCCTTTAGCACCTCTACCCCTCCCCCTGTGTCGCCTGGTCTCACACCTGGATTCACTTCCTTTTAGGAATGATCCGGACAAGAGGGAGGGAGCGGAAAAATGTGCAGCTTTTTTCAGGCCACTGTGCCCTGCTGCAGCTGGTGCCCACCACACCCACCTCTCCCTGTGGCACCCTCCTTATGCCTCTGCACTGAATCCAGGCACTTCTGTCTGGACCCTGATACTTCCATCAGCAGAATACATGTTTCCCCCAGCAGGCAGTGTTAGGATTGAGCTGTAATTGTTGATGCAATTGTTGATGATTCTGCTGTTGTTGATGGTGTTTTTGTGCTACGCTTAACTGTGTTGCTTTTTACAAAGGTTGTCTTTTAAATTTTATCTCAGTTAATGTGCTCTCAGTGTACCATTTACCTTCTCTTCCCCTTCTCCCTGTTCAGAAAGATGTTTAAAACACCTTTTTGAAGGCTTTTACTGCATTGTTTTCCTGTAAATTACCCCATGTTCTCTATTGCTATAAAACCTTAATATTCCAACCCTAATTTTGTTTAACCTTCATACATTATTCCAACCACGTCATCTGGCATTTCCAAGAGTTATTCCGGGACCGAATGTTATACCCTTCATTTCTTGTGCGGACCTGTCTAACAGTACTGTGGTATGATGAAGGGCAACATTATATCGGAGGAATTTCCATAGTGAGAAGTGGGAGCCCCATGTATTTATCTTATCTGCACCGTAAGGTACAATGATTAACAGCTGCTGGATGTTCATAAACAATACTGCTATCCAGATATGAAAGATGATATAAAAGAAATGCAAAGTAATTCGCCCTTGCATAAATATCTGCAGCACAGCTTTTTTCTTGATCCAGGAAATTGCAAGGTATTTCTTAGCTGTATTACATCACATTCCTCTTAGGTGAATTTTGCCGAGGTATATTAAACAGACATTTCATATCAACTATCTATCAGATAAAATGCAGTTTGATTTCCCACCTGCAAGGATGGTTTAATACCTTTCCTGTAACAATTAAAAAAATGGCAACTTCTTTGTCTGGTCTAAGACCAGCTTTTTACCAGCCCTTGCTCACATGGATGGCCTTTTCTTTTTGCATGTCACATTGATGATGTGGCTTTGGATTTCTCACCATCATTGGCTAATCATTCTGGTAATGTTTAGCCTTGGCAGATCTCATGGGATGGGTTTATTTCCTGCATTCCATCTTGTAAGGTAGTTAAAATCTTATGTGACCCTTCCTCATAATCTCTCTGGTTCAGACATTACGGAGTGATGGGGACAGCATTCACATCTTTCATATGAGTGATTTCCCACAGGGGTGGCATGGGGAGGGGTCACCAAGCTGAGCACCGGCCGAGGGCTACCACCCACCTAGCCAGTGCAACTTCTGAGAGTTAGGTCAGCACAGGCTACTAAAGTTTGGCCAGCATAAGGGACGCAGTTAAGTATATTTGGACCACTCTCTGAGTCAGAGAGGCCAGCACACAGATGTGTGCCATCCTTCCTGACTCTGAGAGTGGTCCAAACGTGCTTTACAGTGGCCCTTGTGCAGACCAAACTCTGCTGGCCTAACTTCAGGTAAGGATTGTGCCTTCAGTCTCCCAGTATTGGTGGTGTGAATTGACTGCAAGAGTTGCACCAGCACTAAGCCCAAAGCTTGCATCTTCAGATAGAAGCTTCCTTCAAAAGCCTCTACCTCATCACAGGGGCTCTAGAGAATGCTCTCAATTGGGAAGATGGAAAAAATGATCACTGCTGGTAGCTGATGGTAACCACACATGGATCTAATCTATGCCAAGACAATTATGAAGAGGGAGAGAGTGGCACTGATGTTATTATTACCAAGTTGAACCATTATGCTTGCATATATGGTTTATAGCCACAAAGCACTGCCCACCTGATTACCTTATGGGTCTTGCCAATATTACAGAACACTGCATCTGATGTAATGACATCACAGACACTGAAATAAAACCATGCAGGTTGTCGTATATTATTGGAATAAACGGCAATGAGAGCAAAGACGAAGAAAAAATGGTAGAAATAGAAGCAACCATGGAAATATCAGCAGTAAAACAGCAAACGTTTAGTGTGATGAGAATCGTTTTGAATAATTTGATTTGCTGCAGAGAACAAATATTTATTTCAACATAAATATTGAAATTGGACCACCTTTGGCAATGTTAAGCTAGACGCATAACACATGTAGGCAGGAATGAAAATGGAGTCATCGGTGAATGTCCTGTTTGGATAAGCACTGACCTTTGGTCCTTGTAGCTCTCCAGTAGGAATACTGTCATTCACAGTGTAACTGGGAATAGGTGTTACAAGGAAACAGATACTGAGAGCACAACCCTCAACTGGAGTTAGGCCGGCATCAGCTAAGCCAGCAAAGCTTGGCCAGCACAAGGGCCACCCTAAAGCGTGTTTGGACCACTCTCAGAGTCAGGGGGGATGGCTTGCGTCTGTGTGCTGGCCTCTCTGACTCCGAGAGTGGTCCAAACATACTTTACGGTGTCCCTTGTACTGGCCAGACTTTGCTGGCTTAGTTTATGCCGGCCTAACTCAGTTTAGGATTGCGCCCCGAGTCAAATCTGATCTCCTGTGAAATGCCGTCTGACCACCAATTGCCAGCCGAAAGGAAACAGATGAGCATATGGCAACTGACCATGGTTTTGCCGGCCTGGACCCAGTGGCAGGCCTTGTGGGAGATCCAGAGGATCACAGAGACCTGAGCGGCAGCGGAGCAGCAGTTGCTGCTCAGCCACCCGCCTGAGCTGCCGTGTGAAGCTGAGTGGCGTTCGGTCTGCCCGTCCACCGCTGTGCTTAGGATGCTCTGAAATGGCGCACGGTGGGACGGGGGAGGCATGGCAGGGGCGGCACCAGAAGTGGGAAGTCAGCATCGGGGGCAACAGTTATCTACCCAGTTGGGACAGCGTCTCGGCTGGGAACGCCACTGCCTGGACCTTCCTATTCTTGCCGCTGGTAGTTGCTGATACACAGTGCAATTCGACCTTAAGGCCAGCACGAGTCCCTTGTGCCAGCCTCCGAGTGTCGTAAGTGTGCTGTAAAGTGCATTTGTGCCATTTTGAGAAGAGACAGGCCAGTGCATGGATGGCCCTAAGCTGGCACAGGGGCTTGGGAGGGCAACAGGAGGTGGAATGGGGCAGGCGAACAAGCGGAATGGGGCAGCAGGAGGTATAGTAGGGAATGGACGGTTCCGTGGGTGGCCCGGGGAGGGGATCCTAGCCTCTGTCCCCAGTCCAGGTTGCTCCAATTTCAGTGGTATGGCTCTGAGTAGCCCTATCAGGCTGCTGCGCATTACCCAGGGGATGGGGAATATTTTTTTCCTTTCCCCATGCCCCAGCTGGATATGGGGCAGTCGAGTCGGCCTGCCTATTCTAGCCTGGGGTTTGGATTGTGCTCCTAGTGAAATGAAACATGCATTTACATGGAGCATGTCTACATGATCAGTTTAGTCCTCAGTGTGGTTTTGCCCTCAAGTAATTACTGTGACCCACACTTAGCAGGCATTCAAGACACCATATTATGCTATTTCACATCTCCCACACATTGTCCACATTCCCATGACAACAAAACGCCTGGTTACCTTTGCTATCAAGGCACCTCCAAAAGTCTCTGCAACTACATCTGCTGCTCCACATTTGGCACATACTGCTCATTATTAGTAACTGCTGCAAAACTCCCTGCTTGGCTTTCATGTGTTCTTTCTGTTTTCAGATCAGTTTCTTTGGATTTGTGTTTCTTAATACTCAGAGTTGGGCACTTGCACACAGAAATGCAGGGGTCTTATCAGGGGTCAACCAGGTCCAAAATGGACTTTAAGCCACTGGTTGAAAGTCCATGTTGCTCCCCCCAATGTATACATTTTACACATTTTTGTTCTGTAAAAAGGGTTTCTAAGAGCAATGTGAAGTATATGAAGTAGGTGGAAGGACTACTAATTTGCCCCCCCCCCAAAAAAAAATGTATAAGAGAATGCACTTGGCAGAGAGTTAGATGGAAAAAAAATCCATGTTTCGGGTCATCTCTGTTTTATGTGCCCCAGACATCATACTGATTATAGCAATAAAGGTAAAGGTTTCCCCACAACCGAATGGTCTAGTCGTGACCAACTGCAGGGGGCGGTGCTCATCTCTGCTTCAAAGCCTGTAGAGCCGGCATTTTGTCAGAGGACAAGCTTCCGTGGTCATGTGGCCAGCATGACTCTACGCCGTGGCGTACAGAACACCATTCCCTTCCCACTGAAGTGGTCCCTATTTATCTACTTTCATTTAAGTGTTTTCGAACTGCTAGGTTGGCAGGAGCTGGGACAAGCAACAGGATCTCACTCCATCACGCAGTCTTGAACTCCCAACCTTCCAGTTGGAAAGCCCAGCAGCAGCGGTTTAACCCGCTGCGCCACCACGTCCCACGATTATAGCAATACTACTTATGTATTTCCAATGTTCATAAGTACAAATAATAAGGATTTCATTTGGAATAAAAAAAATAACATTCAAATACTTAAAAGTCTGGTTTTGACCAAAAGCTTGTCAGCTTTCTGGAATACAACTATAACTCTTGTCTTTACTAGTCTGACCCTTGTTGTATAGATAGTATTTCTTGCCAGATACATATTTAGTGGCAAGGAACTCAATAAAATAGGATGGCAGAGTTCATATCTCCATCTGTCTTTGGCTTATATTCTTGTTTTTCATTTGGGAGACATTGTGGTGTGAATAACTACACACGCAGTCCAGAAAGAATGGGCTGTACACAAAAGTGACATCTTTGCATATATTAAGTACCCATCAGACCCACTGTAGCCGAACACTTTGTGGCAGTGTCTGGCAAATTGGAAACCATGGATTGAAAGGAGCCATAACAAAGCACGAAGTTGATGATGCTTATGGGATGCTCCCAGGATTTAGGAGAAGGTCTTAGATGCTTCCACTAAACGCACCACAGCTAGAAGCAACAGTTTTCTATGTAGCACCCTCCCTCCCAAAGGAACCACCAGCCAGAGGCCATCTGGATAAGCACTATCCTTCCCTTGGAAATAGCAACATACAAACAAATACACAGAGATACAATTTATCCATCCATAAATATTTAGCATATTCATTTTTTAAGACAACAGAGAAATCCTAACCCTTACAGTGCCAGCAGGGAATGGGCAGAATGGGGCAGGGGAAAGTGGGAAATAGGTGGGCCCATGGGCAGCCCAGCCCAGGGAGGGGATTAGAGACAGGATCTAACCTTTGGGCTCGATTCTAACCTCTGTCCCAGCCCAGAGTTGCAGCCCCATTCGGGCCACTGCATGCTACCTGGGGAAAAGAAATAAATTCTCCTCCCTCCTCTCCTCTCTGACACCAGATCCAAGCCCTGGGCTAGATATGGGGTAGTTGTGTTGGGGTACCTATTCCAGCCCAGGGTTCGGATTGCATTCTGTGTGGCATCCACAGTGAACCTTGTAGAACTTAATTTTGGTGATTCTGGAACCCACAATGCAAGGGTAACTTTTGGTTTGTTTATGAAGTGTTGCACAATATGTTTTGCAATACCTTTGGCTAATGCCAAAGCCAGCAGGGAATAATAATAAGGAAGCCAGCAGTGCTGTCCAATAGGATTGAGCTGCCCAAGTAATTGGGACACAACACACACAACAGCAATTTGAAATTGATCCCTGACACCCAATAAAGTGATGCTTCCCCCTTTCCCAGATAAGAATGGAACGAACAGACAGTACACTGAATTGCAACAATGTGCAGAAACTGAGATCTTGAACATCCCATCCCTCTTGTTGAAACTAGCTGAGAGGTCAGATGTTTTCTCAGAGGCTTTGTGTGCTCAACAGTGCGGTGGCTGATTGTGTCACTGCTTGGCCAGCTGCAGCACCTGAGGAGACATCAGGGACAAAGATGATCAAAAATCAGCGAGAAGGAATACTGGAACAGAAACTGATTCAACAGGAAAGGAGGATCTTCTTTAGAAAGATGCGCTGGAGAGCTCAGAGGGGAATCGGCTGACCTTAAAACTTCATAGATTACATTTGGTTTAATGTTAAAAAAAATGACTCACAAGATCTGAGATCATTCAACAAGGTTAGAGCATGATGTTTTCCATACACATTGAAGTGAAGTTGAGAATTTTCTTTCTGCTACCCTATGCCCTTTTTACTACTTTTTTTTGTCTCCCACTAGTTTGACAGAAGAAGGGCTCTTGACAAGAGTAGACCTGATAGAATGTCTGTAACATATTCAACATCCATGTCTATCATGTTTGTCCAATAGGATTCCTTCTTCATAGATCTTAACGCTCAATAACTTTCCCTTCCCTCCCCCATCCCTGCCCAAACCTTTTCAAGCCTGTCTTTTCAAGTCCGATTTACATGAAATAATTCATAAAACTGAAAAGAGACAAGCAAAGTAGCCTTTCCTCAGCACTGAAAAATAGCTAGCGCATGGACAAATTTTATCCATACAAGAACTCTCTTAGAAGAGGTTGTGGCTATCATGGAGGTTACAGCAATAGCAACACCCTCCCTCTCCAACACATTCCCCCAGTTCCTTCCCCTCCCTGCCCATTCACTGCTCCTGAGCTGGTTTCTTCACTCTAGTACAGGCCACCGGCCATGGCAGAGAATCTCTGATGCTGCCGATGATTTGCAGCAGCAGCTCAGAAATGGCCACCAGTATTGGACAACCCATCAAATTAGAATGTTAGCCTCGTATCTAGACAACAACGATGTCCAAACAACGAATTTGCAGCTGATGTCCCAGCACAGAAGAGTCCCAGTACCCAAACCCAGTTGCTCCTGAAGTTTGGACACTTGAAGAAGTATCTCAGATGAAGGGGTCTAGCCTTAAGCTAAATGTAAGTCGTAGTTCTCTCTTCAACTATGTACTAGACATATCCTATCCAACTTTCCAGCACCTGTGCAGCTGCAATCCCCCACAGTAGGATGCAGCGCATGCCCCATTGACATGGCTGAATCAGTACTGGAAAGTTGGATAGGATATGACCCTGAGCAACTTGAAACAGCACCTTATCTGCCACCATTCCAAATTCTGCTGCCCTTCCAGTACATGCATTACTAGTATCCCAGCACTTCTTCACCAGCCAGTACATGCTACATAATTGTCCTCCCCCATGGTTTCTCGTAAAATGTTGGGCAGGGAGAATCTGTAGACTATGAGCAGAACCAGCAGCTCCACTTCTAGCATCTTCCTTACCCAGCCACTTTAGTAGAGGTTGTGGTGGAAGAAAGGCAGAAGAAAAGAGTTGCAGTAGTGGTGGCGGCAGCAATATATGAACTGTATTGCTCAGACAACCAAGACAATGATGATTACCTGGGTCCAGACCTGCATCAGCCAGATCTCTGGCATGGGTCCTAATAGAGCCATCGGAGTAGTAGAAACAAATGTCTCCTTACCTGGAGTTGACCTCCAGGACCAATCCCCTCCAGGATGCACCTCATGTTGTGGTGGTATAACTGCTTTTGCAGAGAGGAATTTGGATAGGATTGGGCTGTAGGGCCTTACCCTATCCAACTTTCCAGTGCTGGTGTAGCCGTATCAACAGGGTACATACTGCATCCTGAAGGAGAGGGACATTCTTGGAGGTCTTCTCCAGGTAAGAGAATGTTTGTTCCCTTTCAAGGGCCACATTGTGGCTGCACCGTCTCTGGAAAGTTGGATACGATTGGGCCTGTACAATGGCGTTCCTACTATTTATTGGGGGAGGATCACATTTATAGGACTCAAAGCCTTGTGAGAGTTTCAGAGAACTAGCTTGCCCAGCCAGTAATTGCTTGTATAGTCTATGTCTCACATTTTGCTCCAGTCTTGCCCATTGAGGTGAAGCCGTGGCTTCTTTGAAAACAAGGCCAAAGTGTCAGCTTATTGGTATGTTAATTCTGAAGACAAAGGTTGATTTGGAACAAGGAGGATGAACTCTGCTTGATCTCAGTCCAACAAAGGCATTTTCTTCTGCCTTCTGTACTTCCGCCACTTGCAAAACATAACCATTTATTTTAAGCACAATGAATGCTAAAATGAAACAGCTTAAAACCATAATGTTGCACTGCAATTAGCAAAGGCAATCAGCAAAGGCAAGGAAAAGCCTTATTTCCTGCAAATGGTATACTGTACCTATGAACATGGACAATCCAGTTAAATAACAAGAACTTGGTATTCATGTCAACCATCCTTTATCTCCTCTAATATTATGGGTTTAAATTTTCCCCCCCTTAATTCTTATTATGCTCTCAATCGATTAAATATGTGCATACCTAGATATCAACGGCCTGCTGAATGGGCCCTGCACGTTCCCACCAGCGTAGAAAAATCAGTCAGAGCAACTTTAGTGCATCCAATAAAAGCAGTTTGACATCTGAATCAAGAAAATGTCTTTCATTCTTTTTTAAAAGTATTTTTAAAGGTAATAACAGAATCACAATAGGCAGTCAAATTCTCAATGGGTGCTTTAACTGTCTCTATGGCACAGAAAAGGAGAAAAATAGTAGAATTCAGTAGCACAGAGTTAATGTCAGGTTAGCAGTGTTCGGCTGCAATTCTAACAGATGTATGACCATGCAAAACCAATACAGGGTGGAATGATCTGCTACAATGTGGGAAATCTCATTCTTAGGTACCAACAAGGAAGCATTCTCTGGTCGCATTTGTAACAGCTGTAAAGACTGCTACACAGGGCAAATGTGTGTTCTACCAGCACAGCATGCTCTTAGGACTGGGCCTTTAATTAGTGAGTTCAGAATCCACCATGTGGGTTTTGAACATATGGCTGGAAACTTACATGTTTATCTCATATCGGTGAGCAAACTTACCACAGAGGAGGCAAAACAGAATTATAGACTTCTGTGGGAGAGGCTGTCTGATCAGATTCGCTTGCCAAAATCTTATGCCCAAGGTAGGCTAATTAGCCTCCCTCCCTTAACAGCCCAAGTTTGGCACAAAGCACCGTTGAACCCCACCACCCATATAAAAGCAACAAGCAGATAGCTTGCCTCCTTCCTTCAACCCAGTCAGGTCCTCCTTCCTCCAGCCCAGTCAGTGGCTCCTTGGGCATGGCAGCCACACACTAATTTCTAACAGTCTCTGACAGCTATCTCAGTTCCAGCAACCCTCAGCATCCTTCATACAGTCCATTTAGTCAATCAAACAATCCATTAGTCAGCCAGTCTCCATTAGTTAGCCACACTGTCAGTCATGCTTTCCAAACTCCCTCCTTCCAAACTCCTCTCCGAGCTCTCCATTCCACACACCTCTTCCACCTCTCTACACCCACCCTCTCATTCTGCCAGTCTCCCCTACTACACCCACACCACTGTTCCTCCCAGGGGCTACTTTTTATCCCCAGAGTCCTTCTGACCTCTAATTGGTTGCAGTTCTCAACTATACCTGTGGCAGGCACAGGCCCTGCAGTTAAACCTGTGATTTCTGATTTGCACAGACAAGGGGCCACTGCTGATACCATCCACCTATCTCCTTGGGGGAATTTTCCGCATTTTCCATTTCAGAGACCTTCTTCACCATAGTTCAATTTCTCCTTGTTTTCTCGTACCTTCGAAGGTATGACTCCTACCTCTTTTGGCAAGCAAATGCTGCTAGGATACATGCAGACACCCAAAGATTGCTGAAGGACGGATGGAGTGAACATGTCATTACAAATCCTGTATTTGTTGATCCTCACGGATATGATTTTTATTATGTGTTATTGATTCCTTCCTCTTCTTTTCCTTCCCTTTTGTATGTCTATCATATGCCAATGAAGGTTTCTGACTGACTGACTGACTGAGAGTGCAAGTTTGGCCAGCACAAGGGCCACTGTAAAGCACATTTGGACAACTCTCAGAGTCAGGGAGAATGGTGCACATCTGTGTGCTGGCCTCTCTGACTCTGAGAGTGGTCCAAACATACTTTACAGTGTCCCTTGTGCCAGCCAAACTTTGCTGGCCTAACTGTGCCAGCCAACTCCAGGTTAGGATTGTGCTCTGACTCACATATATGATCTACAAATCATATGATTTGCCACAGGTGTGCTACATGTTGTCTGGGCCCACAAGCATGATCATGGTTGTACCAACTGCAAGGATGGAGCTGGTCCATCAGTAGTCCTTTTCAGCCTGGTGGATGGATATGAAGGGAAGAGATAACAGAGGTCACATCCTGTGCAGATTTCTCTGTTGGAATCAGATGTCTGCAAAGAGCACAACCCCATTTCTGCTATAAGAAGCCCTGCTGGTATGCAATGTAGTCATCGCAAAATGACGCCTCCAGTCATGGTGGGACTGAAATAGTTAACAAGAGCCTATAAGGTACAAGGGAGAGTTCCTTGAAATGTTGATTGATTCTTTATTTAAGAAGCCTCGTGCTGCTTGGTAGGGGTACTGTTTCCACAGCATATTTGTTGGAACTGGCTGCCTAAGGAGCATGTTACCAAGGGCAATGAACATCAATCAAAGCTACCTGCCGAGCACTCTTCTCCTTCATATATGTACAGTAACAGCATGCCTGCCATACAGCGTGCTTGTCCCCTACAGTCTTCAACTCTGATTTGCAGAGACAAAGTGCTGGCAAACTCGGTTGGCCTGCCGGATACTAACCTCACAGGATGGCAGCTTGGCCTTTCTCCTTGACAGATGTTGGTCCAGACACTTAGGAGTGTATTTAACTGCAGTGACAGACAGTGAAGATAGTTTCAAGTAACACTCAAGCATGAAGGAGATGACTGGGGCCTTTCGTTGACAGTTTGGAAAGAATCCAGGACTGTCTTAAGGAAAAAAATGCACATTTCTCCTCCAGTCACAACTCTTTCTGGTCGTATTGCTAAGAAAATCTTTCTGGAACAAGTTAGAAATCAAGGAATATATGTTCTATTCTGGCTAGGATGTTATAAAACCTACTTTTTGAGGACTGCTATATGACTTCAGCTAAAGCAAGGATAATTTGGATCTCCATTTCAAGAGCAATGTCAAAATTATACTATACATAACGGTCACACCTTTTAATATCATTTAGTGCTGCTTTGTACCAAACTCTTGGTCCTGGAATGATTGACAGCCATTCTAACCAATGAGAGCACTGCTTGGGGTCCAAGGGCACCCATTTCCTGTCTATTAGACAGACAGTGTCTCCAATAGCACTTAACTATGCAGCACTGGACCTTTTTGGGGAATGTATCCCTACACTACACAGGTACTGCTATATATGTCAGGAAAGAGGGTTGCACGTCTCTATTTTCCTTAGATTTGACTGATTCATGATCTGATTCATAATGATCACTGTCATAAAACAATGTAGCTCTTTGCAAACTCTGTTGTCGTAATACAACAGAATCCATTCCAGAACATCTCCCTGCTCCCCAATGAAGAATTGCATGGATAATTAATCCACAGGGCAAACTGGAAGTGCCTTTCAAAGCCTCCAGGAGGTGCAGGGAGGCTGTGTGTTACTTCCCTGGGCCTCAGAAGGCCTCCCGACACTCCTGAAAGGCCCTTCGGTTTGCTGAAAAACTGGAAGTGCCTTACAGAAGGCCTGCCCAGTGTGACTGAAAGACACTTCCGGGGCATCTGTGTGTATTCAGATCCATGGTTTCCAAACTGGCAGATAAGGAGGGCCCCCTGTACTTACTATTTGTGTATCACTTTCCGAGTCTGCAAAATGCTTCAGATGTATTATCTCAGGACGCAATCCTAACCTGGAGTTAGGCTGGCACAAGTGAGGCCAGCAAAGCTTGGCAAGCACAAAGGACACTGAACTTTGCAGTGGCCCTTGGGCTGGCTTAACTGTGCCGGCCTAACTCCAGGTTAGGATTGCACTCTGGGATAGTTAAGCTGGGGCTGCCCCCCCCACCTGCAGCAGACTGGTGATTTTCCACCATCTCCACTGGGGTGCGGTACAACAACTACTCTCCCACCTGCCCTGGCTCCCATATCTCTCTTATTGGAGCTGTTTCTGGGGCCAGGGCCTCACATGGGTGTGGGAGGGGGTGACAGGCACGGGGGGTGAAGCAATGGGGGTGAGATCACGTCACCTGGCTCTGGGTACCGTCCCCCACCTATGCTATTGCATGACAATCTGCTTCTGCATTGGCAACCTTGAATAGTGTCCAGGCTGAACTGGATCCAGGCTGTTAGTACAGTAATACGGTTATTAGGCCACAGTTTCACTCCACCTTCACCTTCATGCTATCAAATGCAGAAAGTATACATGGTCTTTACTTACTGTATGACTATGATAGGCTATTATCTGGAGAGACATTTACAGTGGTTCTCAAAGTCAAAAGCAGACCTAGGGTGCCCACCACCAGTGTCCTATTACATCAAACCAGCTGTAATGGAGAGCACAAGCCTATGCTTGCTTACTCAGAAGGAAGTCCCATTGTCTTTAATGGGGCTTACTCCCAGGAAACTGAGCATAGGATTGCATCCTGAGTCACACTGGACTGTGACCAAGACAGAAGGCTTTTAGGTATATGATGAATAGGGACCAGTGTAGTGCAGGGGCTAGGTTATTGCCTGGGATCAAATTCCTCATCAGTAATGGGTTTCTTGTATGATTCTAGTGATCAAATATCTCACAACTTGAGTTTTCCCATCAGGGCTGAATTTTATTTTCCAGTAAAATGGAAAGAACAAGATAATAAAATGCAACATTCTTTGACCACATTCAAAATGCTACATAAATTACTATTCACATCGATAATAAAAGTATATAAAGCTGTCATCAACTTTTTTCCCCCTGGGAACAATAAATCTATTTCCATACTCATCACACCACTGTACCATTTTTATCTAAGGCTCTTATTTTGCATGCCCAGCGTGTTTTTCTTTTAATGCTATAGACCGGAATAAATAACTGAGCATGACCAAGAGAGGAACAATGTTAATGGAAGAGTAGTTGTTTTATTTTATTTTAGCAAGGCACAATTTTTGTAAGTGACATTTCATGGTGATGGTGAGCCAGTGACAAGAGGCAAACAGCCTCTATAGAATTCCATACATTACAGTCTATGAGTGGCAACTGCATGACCTCCCAAATATAGCTCTGCTGACAATCTTTCCTACACTGGGAGCTGAAATGTAGGTGGTGACACATTCTGCTCTAGGCAATTTCAGTAGACTTGCCAAGTGAATTGTGGTGGTCAGTGTTGATGCTGAAGAAAGAAATAATGGCATCGCTTCTGTTGGAGGAGCAGTTCGGGGGCTCAGATGAAAATTCTAAACTGTTACTTTAACTCCCAGTGAGGAAACTTATGGCCCTGTCCTTTTGACACCAGCCGCAGGTAGATTCCAGTTCCAGAGGTGCAGCATGGTTTACAATGTCGTAAAATGTATTCCAGAAGTGCACGGATTGGGTGCATTTCCAAACCACCATTAAAGGAACTGGAGGAATTGCACACATGGGTTGAGGAGGGTGGAGCAGAGGTAGGGAAGGGTTTAACGGGGTGAAGGAGGGCAAAGAGGCAGCATATCAGATCAAGGAGAAGAGCAGGAGTGGTAGCAATGGCTGCTGCTGTATCCTATCCCCCTTTCCAGGCCTGATTTCCTGACATGGGGCTGCTCAGACTTGCAGTGATTTTGCTAGCTCAAGCCCAAGTAGCCCCATAGCTGCTGGGGCTTACCCTGGAGAAAGGGGACCTTCAGCAGCTTCTATTTCCTTGCTGGATACAGCAGAAGCCATTTCAGCACCGCTGCGTCGTAGCATGGGAATCTCAATACGATTATGCCATAAATATCTTAACTAAGCAACTAACTATCCCACAATGGCTCAGTTGGCCCCATCTCTACACCTTGTGCCCACAGTAACTCCAAAATGTAGTGCAGTGGTTTCCACCAGTGGGTTGCGAGCCAATTTCCGATGGATCACAAAGCACCTAAAGCAGCCATATTGAAAATAAGGGAAGATGGGATGCTGGAAAGCAGGAGGGCTGTGTGGTTGTTTTGCTGGTGTCAAGATTGTAAATAGGCTTTTTTTCTTTTCTGATTCACTTTGCTCTTGGAAAATGGCTGAGAAACAACCCAACTTCTTGCTGCATTCTCAGAAAAGCAGCAGGCTCTGGCGTCACAATGACAGCACTTCTGGCCATGATAGCACTTCTGGTGGGTCCTGGACAGGTTGTCATTCTAAAAAAGTGGGTCCCAGTGCTAAAAAGTTTGAGAACCACTGATGTAGTATATAGATTCTAACACGTTGCTACTGGAAGTTACAATTGAGTAGGCATGAACGTACAATAAACAATGCAGTTGTATTCAGTGGCGCAGTTGTGCTATTGACATCAAAGAACCGCTTTCTCCTTTAGCAACCTGTATAAAAGAGTCCTACATATCCCACCAATGTTGGACACCTGAGTCCCAGAAGAGGCTTTTTATGCTGCAAAAGCCTAGTTGTGGAACCCTATCCCACAATGGCTCAGTTGGGCCCATCCCTACAGCTGGTTGGTGAAGACATTGTTCTGGCCAGCCTTCATTTTCTATGTGATGTCTTTTATCAGCTGTAACTGTGTTCACTTTTATGATGCTCTGTTGGTTTCTTTGTTTTTATTGTGATTTACTTCTGTTTCATTGCTTGTTTGTTTTATGTGCTGTTCTTATGCAATTTGATTGTCTTATGTTTCTATTCTGAGCGACCATGAGCATCATTTTATGGCGGAAAGTCAAGGTAGAAATGACTAAAACAAATGCATGAATAAATTAGCATGCAGTAAGTTTCCTAATTGGTGGAACTGCTTGCATATCATGTAGAAATAGAGTCAAGACTGTCGCTTTACAGTGTGTTTGCAAGACTCCTGGGCTGTTTGCAACTCCAGGTTAGGACTGCGCCCTACGTGACAAGACTTTACTGGTTTGAATCTTGTCTCATTGTAACACATTGTAACACCTTAGATAAGCCACACACTCTGATCCTGGGCTCTCCAGCTGCAATATGGGGGTGATAACACACCAATCATATTCATCCAACCCAATTTACGGCACAATGCAGCCCCGAGTATGTTTGGACCACTCTCGGAGTCAGAGAGGCTACCACACAGACGTGCGCCATCCCCCCTGACTCCAAGAGTGGTCTAAACACTCTTTATGGTGGCCCTTGTGCCAGCCAAACTTTGCCGGCCTAACTCCAGGTTAGGATTGCGCCCCCATTGTCTCATGCTACTAACTGCATTGAAAATAGGACTTAGCACATCTACACAAGCATCATAAATGCTTTATGCGATTTTAAAGCATCTTGTTAGCCCTTTCCAATCCCCTGCGCTGGCCACCTTTGGCTGGTGTTTCCTTGCCTTGTCCGGGCAGTGCAGGGCCTGGATTCATCCCCACTGAGCCAGCGCACGTCTGTGAGCTGACTCAGCTGTCACCCAAATCATCACAGGCATGCCTTATGGCACTTTTGCGACACTCCCATGCTGGTGTCAGGGACCTGCACAAGCCCAGCGAGTGCTTAGGATTGCACTCTAAATCCGACTTTGGATCCAGGTCATTCCGTTTCAGTAGTGCCAACTCTGTGGGTGCAGAGGTGCTGTCGGCACCCACAATAATTTTTTGTGGGTGCTCCATAACCCCAATATCCGGCACTTCCACAGAGTCCGGCACCAGAACTGTAACTGAGGCAGAGCCTTATATATAGATATAGATACAGAACAGCAGAAAAAAAATATATATGCAAAGAGCCTCCCCCATTGCATAGTTATAGTTTCTGTGATGCTTCAGATTAAAGAGCATTATTTTATCATCACATCCATTGCCTGCCCCTGAGTGATGACAGTGCTTCCCACAGAAGGCTTGCTTTGCCCTGCAGGAGTAGCACGACAAAGAAGGATGAATTGGATCCAGTCACAACAGGAGAGGTTCCCCCCTTTTGTTCTTATTTATCCTGGAAAAGCGTGCAGTGACAGATCAGGGTTTGGAAGGATAATGGATTCTGGACTGTGAGCCTCCCCTGTCCTTCCCTTCCCCGCCAGAGCTGACTCTACAAAGTCCGAAGCTCTGCAATGTCACTGTGTTGTTAATATCTCTACAGTAAACTCTTAAGTGAATCTGACAGTTGATAGTGATTATTAACCTTGCGCTGAACCAGTAATTAATCCGTTCAAGCTGTAAAGGAGAGAGGGACGGGGAAGGGAGAAAGCAAAGCAAACTTGCCGGCTGCGGCTGAGTACGTTTGCAGGATCCAAGTGCCCTGATATTGTTTAAACTCATTAGCATTCCCTGTCTAATCTGGAGATTTATTACATACATCATTTCCCTACAGCTCATATACTCATTTGCAATCTCCAAGAAGCATTTTTTTTCTTTCGCCTTTATACACATTTTAATCTTGGAGGAAAAAGAAAAAAAACAAAGAACATGGTGAGTTTAATGAAATAAATATTTCTTAAACAATGTGATTTACCTTTACTAAAATACCATTTCCTGCATGCTTTAAGTCTCTTCTCATTGCCCTGTAATGTCTCCCTTCCTACAAGATGCCGCATAAATTAGTTCCTTATCAGTAGATCACAGAAAAGCCAGGCATGTTTCAACCCTGTCATCAGCTACACCTTGAAGGACGTTTCAAAAGGAAGTGGATCTGAGCCCTGATGTTCTGGGATACTCCGGACTCACAATAAATTTTAACAAGAAGATGGTCAGTTATGTTCTTCAGAAATGATAATGTGGGCAAGCTCGTCGCTACATATACAGAGTCCATCTTTTTACTTCCAATTCACCTATCATCATGGACTGCCATTCACAGTCCTGGTTTAAGTAATTTTATTTTTTATAAATATTATGAGATTGACACTGAATCAATAATACAGCCTGCTTGGCTTGTCTTTAGGGCAGCGTTTCTCAAAATGTGGGCTGTAAGCCCATTTCAGGTGGGTCGCGATCCTTTTTTTCCTTTTTAAATACAGAGGGAGCACTGCAGAGGGGGTCAGCAGGACTCCCCAACCCAAAACGACGCTGGGACAGGCACTGGTGAGTCCCCCAGCCCTGACCTGTGCCCCGCAGTGACGCGATTGTAGCGATGGTGCTGCTGCAATTCCCCAGCCCCCAGCCCTTGATCCCATCCCATCCCATCCCAAACCCTGATCTGTCACTGCATGCTTCTCCAGGATAAATAAGAACAAAAGGGGGGAACCTCTCCTATTGTGACTGGATCCAATTCATCCTTCTTTGTCGTGCTACTCCTGCAGGGAAAAGCAAGGGCTTTCCAGAATACTCTTGGAAGACCATTTCGTTTTCAAAAGGTGTATCTAGTTCCCAGACACGGCTTTGAATGACATTGAGGACAGAGTATGCTGTGCATTATGACTTATGAAAAACTACTTGGAAATAACCTTCTCAATTCTCTGAGAAGTTTCTCTTTTTTTTTTTAGAAACTTTAGAAAGATAATAACATAATTTTGTTTGTGGACAGAGAGCACAGCTGGATTATATGAGCTAGTAAACTCGTGATACTGAAGCCATTTGAGTTGAACATATGATATGTCGAAAAGCTATAATTACTTTTAGTGGTACTTTCATAAAGATGCTCCTCCTGGCTACGTGCTGCTTTCATTTATCTGGTCATCACTTCTACCTTCTCTGTCTCTTTCTCTCTCTCTTTCCCTACACACAAAATGCTCTCATACAATACTTTTTTTCCCTTGCACTCATAGACTCATATTTAGAGTTGGTTAAACGATTCACTATCCTATTGCCAGCCATATCTTTTTTCCTTATTCATTTAACTGCAAATGTTTACATTTTGGGCAGTCCAATCCTAACTTGGGCAGGAGCAGGCAGGCCAGCTGGCCTGCACTGCATCCTAACCAAGGTAGGAGGCAACTGGAGCTCATTGTGGGGCAAGGGGACATTCGACCCACCCTGTGATAAGCCCCAGGCATCCTGATGGGCTACTCAGACCTGTGCCTGCAAAATTGCAGGTGCAAGTCTGAGCCACCTGCAGTGACCTGGATTGGGCTGCATGCCCTGGGGACAGCAGTTAGGATCTGGCCTAACATCCAGATCCCGGATCCTGCCCCCTCGCCGGTCCCTGCCCACAAGACCGCCCTAGCCTCCACACTGTTATTCCCTCCCTTTGCCTCCCTCCCACCTTCCCCCCCCCCCACTCAGAAAAGCCTCCGCACTACCCAAACTTGGCCAGTGCTGGGGTGGCTGACCTCTGCCTATCCACTGCTCAACTAGGTCAATGCTGCTGCTTACACTGGCCCAGCAACCCTCGCACCGACACAGATGTGCCTGATGAACCCAAGCGGCTTACTGTGGCCCAGCACACTTATAGGATTGCACCCTTAAACTTCTGAAACACTTTGGTACATGTTGTACAGAAATCTAAAAAATGTTCCAAGGTTGAATTTACTGGTTTACAGTGCTGTCCTAACAGACTGCACGGCCTGCACTGTATCCCACACAGGTTAACAACAGGCTGCATGTCTAGGGTTGCCAGATGCCAACTGGGACAGAGTGCCTAAGCCTCCACACTACCCATAGAAGAGGGAATTTGGGCAGGTGCTGCTCATCATGGAAAAGCAGCACCTGCCCAAATTCCCTCTTCTACACAATGGTTAAAGGTATAGGCACTCTGTCCCAGTTTGCATCTGGTAACCCTATGCATGTCACCTTGAAGTAAGACGTTTTCCTCTAGAAAAAATATCCTCTTCTTGCTAGAGAATGCTTGAGAGGAATGGAATTTTGCAACTGGAAGAACATTCTAGTGAAGGATGGCTACTTCTGCTTTGCAGGCATGAATTATGTGGCTATAGTTTGCATTTAGAACTCCAGACACTTAATATTCAATAATTACTTAAATAGCTGATTAATCAATTAAATTTGCAAAAATTAAGACAAGTGTAGTGCAGCAGTAAAGCAGAAAGATGGGGAAAGTGAAATACTAAAAAGGCAAAGAAATGCAAAACAGAGCAATTCCTGCCCCCAGCACCCAGTATGGTGGGCACATTAAAACTGCTGTGAAAGATGTTCTGGAGTAGACTCCTGGTGAGCACTGGCTCAAATTAATCCCTGATCCTAGTTAACTTCCTCCCCTTATTGAGGCCTTGCTACTAATCTTCAAAGGACATTTTATTTATGATCTCAAGTCCCTGGTCTAAGCAGTGCTGACTTGCAGTGAGTTGTCAACTCACCTCCATGGCTATTTAAGGATACAGATCAAGTAGAGCAGAAAGAAGAAGTTGAGAACGAGAGATAAGATGATTTTGGTCATGGGGATATGACTGCAGAAGAGATTAGACTAATTCAGAGTCTGCTCACCTTTGAGGTCATCCTATGAATCTTTCCCTTCTGATAAAGCTTTTCCATCATAATCACAGTGACACTCTGAACATCCACCATGATCCTTAGCCTTTCAAATAGGGTTTCTCACAACCAGTGAAGGCAAATGATTCCAAGGTTTTCTGAAGGACATTATTGATTTTCTTATGGCAAATTCAGTAATACAGGAATTCAAGAATTCTGGAACTCAATCCCAACAAAATAAAAGTACTCCTTCTTGAAAAGCAACATCATGAGGACTCAATGGTAACAACCCCACACAACATTTTTTACAGATACTTGACCTTTCTTCTTGAAATCATGTTAGTTTATTACTAACTGCAATTGGAACCTTTGCATTTTAAAGTAGTTGCAGAAAAAAATATTCACGGATCAATCAATCAATCAATCAACCAACCAACCAACCAACCAACCAACCAACCAACCAACAGGTACTTATATACCGCTTTTCAACACAAAGTTCACAAAGCGGTTTACAGGCAAATATAATAGTAATAATAATGAAGTTAAATGTCTCCCTGTCCCAAAAGGCTCACAATATATTTAAAAAAAGGCAGATCACCAGCAACAGCCACTAGAAAGACTGCGCAGGGGTGAAGAGGGACAATTACTCACCCTCTGCTAAACATAAGAGGAACATCACTTGAAAAAGTGCCTCTTGCCCAGTTAGCAAGGGTATGAATCTTTCCCCTTGGATCAAAATCAACTTTATGAAGAGACAGTGGAAACAAAACACCAAATCATCTTGCCTACTATTTTCTAGCTTCTGCTTTTCCCTGCTGTGAACTTGACCGGACACTGACCTCACAGGAATAGGATTCTGGTTGCATAACTTTCAAAAAGGTGCTAGTATGGAAACTTGCTACAAGTCTGGCATAGCTCGGAGTGCAACCCTAAACTGGGCTGTAATAGCAAGGGCGGGGGGCCCGTGCTATATCCAGCGCAGCTTTGGTGTGCTGGGGAGCCTCCCCAGGGCAAGGATACGTATGCGCCCTTGCCCCAGGGGAGGCTCCAGCCTCCCCCATATTTTCCTCAGGTCTGTGCCTGCTAAACAGCAGGTGCAGAGCTGAGCAGGCAGTGCGGCCCAGATCGGGCTGCCTGGCCTGTGGACAGAGGCTTGGAGGCGGCCTACCAGCCGCGTCCTGTCTCTGCCTCCTCCCGCCGTGCCTACCAGCCCATCTACCCCTGCCAGTTCCTCCTCCTTGCCTGCCCTCCCCATGCCTAGAACCACTCTTGCGCCAGCTGAGTTCGGCTGGCACAGGAGCAGCACGTCTGCCAGCACTGTTGGGCCGACACTGCTGCTAGCGGCGCTCCCGCATCTGCGCTGGTGATGTTGGGCCGGTGCAAGCACTTTGCGTTGGCCCAGAGTCACTCTTAGGATTGTGCCCTCGTGTCAAAATTGACATTTAACAGCTCAGCCCTATCCCCTACACAGGGGTGGTGGAGCCAGCGGTTTTGGAAGAGAAAGGGGATTTAAATCCCCGTTTCCCTCCCTAAAACTACTAACCCACAATGGTCCTCCTTGGACCTTTGCCAGTGATTTTGCTGGTGCAAGTCGGAAGAGAGAAGGGGCTTTTCAGAAGAGAAGAGAAGAGAAGAGAAGAGAAGAGAAGAGAAGAGAAGAG